>OX457124.1:600000-1178609 GCA_949752895.1 Dendrolimus pini
TAACCGCGGTAATTTAAATTAGATTAGGCTCCCATAGAGTATATAATAACCATAAACAAAACTAAAACTAAAATGTGTGATATTTTTTTTCGCGGAAATTTTCCCGAGAGCGGTTTGTAGTTGTCCCAGGTGCGTAAAAATTTACTGATTCCCACACAGTTTAAAACGATAGCTGCGGTACTTTGTCTCCCGGGAATTTCAAGCGAAGACGAAGTTACGGGCATGTCCTAGGAATGTATGAGTATGCACCTTCATACCACCTACACACACACCGTTTTTAAGATCCGACAAACAACCGAAACGTAGGGTCGGTCGTTGGGAGTCACACGCGCTCTCCTCAGAAATGTCAAACCTAATTTATGATTCAAAGTACCCGTAACGCCATCTAGCGAAGAGGGAACTAACCACGTGAGTAACACGTTAAACTTTCCTGTCTTTGCCATGTTATGACGATGTATTTGTTAGTGAACAGCTGCCGTTGTCTATGGACATATCTCATGACATGATTCCGGTACGGCAACAAGCTGAAAGCAAACCTTGTTTTCTTCTAAATGCGGCGCGTGCATTCTCGTAACATGCATTTTTTAAAATCTTCTGTGTGCAGTATAAGTACGTAGCTATTTCTAATTTATAATATTGGTTAGGATATTATTATGTTTTTGTCCCTTGACCCCCGAAGAGACAATAGCTCCTAATTCGAAATACAACAGACATTTTACTTGTGTCTGGCATGTGCGGAACTGCACCCATAACAACACCTATTTGTATAGCTACCATGTTTTTATGCAATAAATTATTTGTTTCGGTTAGGACCTTCACGAGACATCTGATTGTTACGTATTACTTTCTTGCCTAATGTGTAATATCTCGCAATGAGAAAAACGTACCTACATTACTGACATGTATCTTAAATATAAAAACAAATTTTGAGAATTTGTACGCCACGCTTTCAACAAACAAGGTTTGCACTCAGCTTATTGCTGTGCCGGAATTATATGCAACACAACGCCGATATCCAGTGCAAATCTTCCTTTACGAACCGAATATTTTGTAAATTTATAAATAATAATATATAGCTACATAGATGGAGGTATATTATGTGATGATGGATGTGTTTATATAAATGCCACTATCTTTGTTTCTATTTGAGCACAAGCTAAGGTGAATAAGAACCGTGCCGGGGATTACATTTCCTCCCATAGTAAAGTGAATTACCGACGATATACAAAATTAGATAAATGGACTATGCCTAGAGGCTAGCCATAAGCCAGTTGCTGACGACAGCCCCGGGTCACGCGTCCTCGCCGCCGCCCTTGTGAGGCTTCACACGCAGCCTGTTCATCACATTAGCAACGCCTAAAATTACATTCCACGCGTTGCCAGCTTGTATTCGATTAGATAACGCCTACTCGCCTATTTCTTAATCATTTGAAGTCTAGAAACTGTTGTTATGATGCAACTTCGACCAATTTTGTATAACGATCAATTTTCGTAGTGACCTTAGGATTGCACATTCATAATTTGCCGTGTCCGGTTTTTTTTTGTCCAGTGTGTGGGTAGTATAAGGCCGCTTATTGACTTGCCGAATCGGTACACTTTGTATACGCAGTAGTGCCGCTCTCGCTCGCACTCATCTGACGCGGCTTAGTCGTCCAGTTTTTTGATAAAATATTTCAATTAGGCTAAAGGTCCTGGCCACGGACTGGCCTTACGACGAGCGACAAGAAATGGTTGGTGCTGCGCGCGACGAATCGCGCCATGCTTTATACGTCTTGTCCTCGGTTCTTAGATCTTACTATGCATTCCTTTGCCTTGCCATCGGTTGAAATTTGAATTTACTTTTATGGAGCTTATGTCAAATTCTAACCGATAGTGAGGCAAATAACGGGTAGTAATGTATAGAAACCGGGCTATTAATATTTATGTCTGCCTTTTTATAAAACATACCACTGAGGAGTGGACGTCGACTGTTTTTCCTAAAAATTACAATTCACCTAATTAAAGACACACAATCTCCCATAAACAGGTATTTTTTATTTCTCTATCTTAGAGTCTAAATTTCGCCTGACATCAGGTTCAATGTCGGTCAAACACGAACCTATACAATATTTAAAAAAAAAACGCCCGTCGCGTCGCAGTTACCTGTAGCTCACGGCGAAAGTTCGTGGCCAGGCCGTAACAGCTATATTTTTTTTATAATAACATGTAGGTAGGCGCAGAAATGTATCTACATAACACTGACTACATACACTACGTCTGTGGGTGTATGAAGTCAGTTTCAGCGTTACTACGATGTAAGTTTAAGTCCATACCTATTTTTACCAAAAATACCGGGATTTTCTTCAAATATTTAGATTTATTATTTTGAAAAGGTAGGTTTAGAGAGTCACTAATTAGGATAACTCATAATTTAAGGTTCATTATGTGACAATTCATGAAGGCGAGAATATCATTAACAAGTTTTGTAACGTATGTTGTTAACAAAAATAGTATACACTCGACCTATTAGCGCCCCTTGCCCCTTACGCTCGTGCATCAAACCATCTCACGCCGCTATCTGCTATTCTTTCTTGCTTCCATTTCTATTCAAATTGACGGGAATGAACTGCCTAATTTTGCCCTTATGAACTCTGCAAACCAATCTCCGAACGCTGCGTTGGAGTATCCCCGAAACCACTCTGTTTACACAATCGCTTTCAGATTGCTTCGCAGTGATTGCGTCCCGATTCTAATCTACTACTCTATCGGCCTTTTTTCTATCTGGGATTAATGGGTACGCTCTGACATGCCCGTTTGATCTTCAATGCGATTTGTTACAAACGAGTTTTGTTTTGTATATTCTACTATCTTCTACTAGGTACTTACTAACTGTTCATTTATTTGCCTTAATATCATGGTATGAGCATGGTATAAGGCAAGTGAATTAATAATAAAATACAGGAACCACCCATTATTGATCCACATACTTTGGAAGGCCATTTTCAAATTCATCGTTATCTAAAAAAACTTAATAGGATTACCTGCAAGCCGCTTTATTTGTGCACAGCAGCAAGTAGACTGGGAGCCAATGTTCGCTTAAGAATTCGAGCATTAGTGATGAATTGAGGAAACTTCCTTTTGAGTAGGCGGCGTGATCACGTGGAAGCGTTTCTGTTCATTGAGCACGGCTGGATAGTGTAACAGCCCTCTCAATTTGCTCGGACGTCGATTAAGTGGGATACGTAACGAATCTGCATTTCGTAATGACGCTACCAAAGGAGCTTTTACTATACTCGTATGCAGGGGGGTAGTAGCTACCGCCGTGTCTATGGTAAGGTGCCCCCAGGCCCAGGCTACAGGGGCCCCAAAAGTGTGGAAAAAATTAAATGTTATGTAGGTACACTACGTATGTACGTACACTTTTATAGCATTTTTGGGAACAACTGCTGGACCAACAGAAAGGGCTATCAGACTTGTTTCATTATTGTCTATAGAGACAGAAAATCTAGAAAAACTGAAATCGTCATCATCTATGGATGATTTGATAAATAAGCTTGTCGAAAATAAGACTAGAAAAGTGTATCTTTGATTTGAATTCATTTAACTTGGCTCCTACGAGCATTAAGTATAAGTAATAATTAATAATCAATAAATAATTAATTTAATTCGATTCTAGTAATTTTTTGTTTCTTTTATAAAACACTTTACTCTTCCTTTAGGCTTCGCAATAAATACATTTTGATGCAGGGCCCGTCTAAGGCAAGCTACGCCACTGCTCGTATAGACCGATAGCTATAATCACTAACCACCTAAGGGACAATTTTGGTTCTTTTAGACGCCACGTAAAGAAAAGGCGTTCGTTATGCCCCATCTAGGTCTCGTTTAACTAAGTTTTATTATTTACAATTTCGAAACTTAATGTAATGAAATATGACGTAATTACATCGGTTTTACGCTACCCAATATGCTTAATAAATCATAAATAGTAAAAATAGTATGTCAAGGAAGTTTGTAATGTTTAGTGAAATATGTTGGGGAGCACTTGCTAGGTTTTGAAGTTGTACAGCTGAAATGTAATAAAGATAAACAAGTTGACGTCGATTAAGTAGATGTTGGCAAGAATACGAACGTGGGAGACGTTTAACGAGCGATTAAGTTCTAATTGATTCGGCCATCGGAAAATTAACATAGCTAAGGCCGTATTAGGAGGAGTCATTTAGTGTTTAAACCGATTACGTTGTTTTCAAGGAACTAATAGCTGCGAGGTGTCGAGGTATTTCTAAGAGGTCAGTCGGCTGTAATTTTATTAACAAACTGGGACATGCCTTCGACCTCGTCCACGCTTGATTTGAAATTCACGAGGGATTGCCGGGACCCCAGCACTTAAAAAGTTATGTACCTAAGCAACTACAAATCGCTTCCGGGAAAATTATGTAAATTCAAATCAGTGAAAAAATTAAATTGGAATTGTTGTTTTTTATCTGCCCATTTTAAATGATTCCCGGGGAATTCCCAGGATAAAAAGTAGCACAGATTTTAAGTCTTAAGAATTTGCCCGTCGGTCATCAAAAATAGCATCGAAATCGACCCAGTAGTTTTTATGTGAATCGCGAACAATCAAACAAGAAATCTAAAAAAATGCATCTGCATCGTTTATATACTCAGGTTTTTTTAAAATATATTGAATAACATTTTTTATGTACAGACAACCCATTTTTCGAATTTTATTATATGCCGGCCGCAGGAAATTGTATTCTTTCTCCGTTCCTGCATAGATAAAAAGAGCTATAAGAATATATGGGTCGGGTCAAAAGCATAGACCACTTTTTGTTTGTGGGCCGGTGATATCTGTAGTTATTTTTATAAGATGTTTGTAAAAGTAAGTACATATTATTCATTACAGAAAATAAGTGATAATATATATATTTTTTTAATGTAGCACATAGTTATCAAAGTTAAATGAGCGCCTCATAAAGAACTTGTTTATACAATTATATCCATGTTCAGAAATATGATGATATCATAGTGATAAGAAAACAGTCATCACTCGATGATCTTATTTATCCTTGACTCATAAAGTGAGTCAATTTTTAACGCATCTACAACATTGAAGTGTTGTTTCAAATTGAAAGAAAAGTGACACGTCTAATTATCATATACACGTCCAATCTTTATGTTGGTATCAGGCCGATTAACCGAATTGAATCAATTACATAATGAAATTCACAAACTGAGCCACGCTCATATTCAACATTATTGAATGTAGTTTATATTATATTATATATAAAATTCTCGTGTCACAATGTTAGTTACCATACTCCTCCGAAACGGCTTGACAGATTCTCATGAAATTTTGTGTGCATATTGGGTAGGTCTGAGAATCGGACAACATCCATTTTTCATCCCCCTAAATGTTAAGGGTAGTCCACCTCTAATTTTTTTTAAAAATTAGATACATTTTTTTTATGATACAGCATTAAAAAATACATACAACCCTAAATTTTGAACCCTCTACGATCAACCCCTATTTTTTCCGGGCAGGACGACGTCTGCCGGGACAGCCAGTGTTTATATGAATCACTTTGGTTAATAAAAGCCATAAACGTCCCACTGCTGCACTCGGGTATCTCGATATGCAGGGTTCATCGCGATGTTTTCCTTCACCGTTGTTAATTGTAACAGCATGCACCTAACGTCATAAAACTGCCTGTGGTGAATACTTTTCGGCCAGGATTCGAACTCGTGCCATTTAAGTTGGGAAGCGTGCAGTAGCCACGCGTCATCGCTCAACATCGGGTCCTGAAGACAAGCGGTATTAGCGCTAAACGAATAGAATAGAGAATGTATGGAAATGCGATAATACTAAGCGTAACGATATGTCATTGTCATCATTATATTTTCTATTCTATTCGACGGCCTCTGGTTGAGCGGGTTAAGTGTTAACAGGCCGAAATCGTTGGAACGCAGAGCTTTATAGTTATAATTTCTTCCTTTTCTAATTTTCTTTTAAATATATAAGTAAATCTCTCTTCCTTCACCATATCCCAATTATTTAGGGTCGGTGTTGTGCCGTTCCTAAATAATTGGGATATAGTGTCTTTGTGTCTTTTCCTTCCACACTCCTCTATTCTGACATACATCTTCTGTCACACCACAAATCATCATATCATCCTTCACACAATCCATCCATATTTTTTTTGGTCTATCTTTACATTTGTACCCACCCATCTTCTAGCTTCACATTTAAAATATATAAGTAAATAATATTATTATTATTATATTCGTTTAGCGCGCATGCCACTAGGCTTATATAATTATAGGGCCAGGATAGACAATTACAAATGCAAACATAGGAGTATATACGAGCATAAACGCCATTAAGCTACCACGGCTGAATCACCTTGGTTGCTTCATCCAAGTTGCACAAAATGAACCGACTTACGCTGGCCTTAGTGTCCGCCGACCGTGTGAACCGTGGCAAAACAACAAACGGACAGGCGCGGCTGCAAAACTGCCGCGAAGGGTTCAAGGCGACACTCGTACGTTGTTAACATTTGCCTGCGTAGGTATAAAATGAATTTGGGCTTAAAGAACTTTATTCTCGAAAGAACATTACAAGTTCACTTTATGAGATACAAAAGTTTATATCTATTTATACTGTAATGAACCTGTAAATGGTTCGAGTTTGTTCAAGGCGTTTAAAAATGTGAAAAAATTAAGAGGGATAATTCGGATTAGGAGATTTCGAAAATGCAATATTTAGAATGTTTGTATATCTGTCTGTCTGTTAGAGTATCACATGAAATGAAACTTGATATAGAGCTAACTTGTATACCGTGGTGGCATAACTTAGGATACTTTTTATTCCGATAAATGACGTGGTTTCCGAAAAATAGCGAAACAGATGGCGCTGCGATTGTATCTTTTTGGAAACTACTGAACGTATATGAATGAAACTCGAGATATTGCTGTCGATAAATGTTTTTTTTTTTTCATTTTGCTGGATTTGTTCCAACTTAGGACATAGGTGAGGTATCATTTTAAATTATTATCGAATAAAAAAATCATTTTTTTAACTGAGAGGTCGGTAAGTATGAGTTCTGCTGTTAACTAACTTTAAGCATGAATTAGATGGAGCTATACTATAAGTCCCACCTTTTCTTCGATTAATAGTATGTGAACCTTAATATAAATCTAAAATTGAATCGTGGAAATGTATGTACGCGTAAAACTGGAGGACGACTTTACCGATTTTGATGATATTTTAGTGTGTCCGCGGATGGCCCTTGGAAGGCACTAGAATCGGATCCGAGATTTTTATTTGTTCAGGGCAGGACAACTTCTTTCGGGACCGTTATAGTATACTAGCTGTCCCGGCAGACTTCGTCCTGCCCTGAAAAGCTTCAATCGATATGCCGACAGCATTAAAGTTTATAATTAACAAATAAAAAATAGAAGTTGAAAATTTAGGGTTGTATATATTTTTTAATGCTGTAACATAAAAAAATAAAAAATAATATCTAAAAATTAAAAAAAAATAGGGGTGGACTACCCTAAATATTTAAGGGGATGAAAAATAGATGTTGTCCGATTCTCAGACCTACCCAATATGCACACAAAATTTAATGAGAATCGGTCAAGCCGTTTCGGAGGAGTTTAACTACAAACACCGCGACATGAGAATTTTATATATACGATTTAAGACGGCAATTTGAATAGTAAACTAAAATGTCTGCAAACCGAAATTAGTTACCGCGTCGCGTGGCGCCGGCCTTACTTTGGCACACATTCAACGGCATTGTGTAAATACGAGGGGGAAATCGATTCACAGAGCATCTGGCCGAATAGTACCGAATTCTCCTTATAGTAAACAGCTGCAATAATGACAATTAATAGTGAGACCGGCCAGGTGGTGTACCGTCGCGATCGGTGCCCGGTGTGCGGACGACGTGCATTCCCGAAAGCCGGCCCGCTTCGCACGGGTTAATAATAGCCCTCGAACCACCTCGGAAAGGTTAAATCCCCAATTAGACTGGCTAAACTTAACTTGCACTTATTTTCGCGACTGAACGGAGCACGCAACTCCTCAACCTCTTGTATATCTGGCTTCATTCATTAGTGAACTGATCCTAATATCCCCTAGATAGTGCTTATTCTAATCTAATGTATAATTTAAGTACTCGGGATCTGTACTTAGTGCGTCCGGGGATAGGTGACAGGTGTCATTTGTGACTTCAAAATGCCGGTATATTAAAAAGATAGGTCTACAAATCCATCATTAGACCTGTCCTCTTGTATGGCAGTGAAGCGTGGCCTATACTTGAGCTACACAAGCAAAAACTGCGGGTCACGAAGATAAATATGCTGCGATGGATGTGTGGAGCGACGCGGGAAGACCGCGCCAGGAACTCCCGCTTCCGCGTCATTCTTCATGTCCGTGACATAGCAGACAAACTGCGAGAGTATCGCTTACGCTGTTACGGCCACGTTTTCGGAGACCGACTAATTATGTGGGGAACAAATGTCTAGCCATGCCGCTTCCGCCAGGTTCTGGTCGAAGAGGAAAGCCCGAGAAATATAGGCTTGACGTTGTAAAGGATGACATGCGTACCGATGGTCTCAAAACGGGGGATGCCGAAGACCACACGAAGTGGAGTAAAAAAAGTAGGAAAGCGGACCCTGGGCGTCGGAGTGAAAGTTATTTGTAACAAAGGTTCAATGTTATATAATATATACCTTATACTAATCTATATCCCTTCAATTATATAACCTGGGTGTCTTCAAGTCCCGTGTGAATAGGTACCTTCTAGGTAAGCGTGCTCCATCCTAGACCACATGTTAGCTCCACATGGGGCGAGATCGTGGTCAAACGCGAACCTATACTAGAATAAAAAAATGCGGAAACTTTAGATCAGTGACCCCGGTAGTAACCTTAGCGGCAACTGTATGCAAAATTTCATAATGATTGGTTAGGGTATCAAATAAACTTATATTCGCAATTGTATTATACAGGGTGTTTGGCGCATGGACCGACAAAAATTTTTGGGGGATTGGGTGGATCAAGAGCTATCTTTAACCCATAGATACCTACGTCCCAAGTGTCACTGTAATCGAGATACGATTTTTTTTGTTTGTTTTTGAAAATTACCTGGTTCATCGTCTTTAAAACGACATATTTTTCTAGTTTGTTGTTGTAATTGAACCAAATAACTTCTATCGCAGTCTTTAATGTATGATTATTCTAAATTAAACATCAATTCTTAGCATTAGACAACAAAACGTTCTTGACGAGCTTTCACACTCTTAAAAATGAATTAATCTATGAAAAAGGTCAAATTCAAAATTAATTATAAAAAAAACTAAAAGGTATTAAGAATTTCATTTGATTGAAACAAAATCTGTACTTAATATCCTTTCCAACGATATACCACATGGCCTTGAAATTATTCATGTGATCACAAAACAAGGTATTACTCAACCAGTGTCAGAATAAAGAAAACACCTTGTTTGTATTTTACGACGTTTTAATTAAATTTTATTCACAGATTGGGTTCAAAATGACGGCCTCCATTGTGAATGCATGCACGACATCTTTTTCTTATTTCCACAGTCGTCGTTTTTAATCGCATTTCTTCTTTCATTATGCTAAAGTCGCTATTTATTTTTTCTATTAAAATTTCCCTTGTCCGTACTTCTGTCGCATAAACAATTTCTTTTGCGCGCCCCCAAACATAAAAATCCAGAGGTGTTAGGTCTGGTGACCGTGCAGGCCAAGGAATCGGACCGCCTCTTCCGATCCACGAATTGGGAAAACAATTGTCCAAATGTTCTCGAACGTCTCGTTGGTAATGTGCTGGGCAACCATCATTTTGGAAAATAAAATCTTCTTCTACTATTGGTAATACCAATTCAGGTAAGTCATTCATTAAAAAAGAAAAATAACTTTCTCCGGTTAGGCGCTCCGGTAAGAAATGTGGACCGATCAGGTGTCTTCCAATAACCCCAGCCCAAACGTTCACACTAAACTTACTTTGAAATGAACTTTGCCTTTTATTGCGGGGATTTTGTCCTTTTATCCCCCAATGATGGAGGTTGTGGAGATTCACAATCCCCTCATGATTGAAATTGGATTCATCGGTCCACAAAATTCTTTTAAAAAAAATTGTATCTTCTACGTCTGTATGCATCATAAACCTGCAAAATTCCAGCCGCCTCCTATGATCATCGTCTATGAGACCTAGAACAATCGATTAAATCCGTGAGAATTGTACGGACGCGATTTATTTCATCTGTGAGCTGACCCAAAGGCCACAATGAATAAATTATTTTTTTGAACAAAAACAAACACATTTGTTTTAACTATTAGAGTAAGAATTTACTTGTTAAATTGTTGTACTTGAAATTAAGTTGTAAAAACACATGCAATGAGTTTTGAATTGTTTAAAAAACATACCTTGAACAGGAGTGTAGTGGAATGCATGCCTTCCATCTTGCCGAAGAACTGACCAGACTTTCCAAACCGACAAGTTAAGTCTTTTAGCTACAGCTCGAATACTTGTCGTTGGATTCTCATCAAAAGCTTGTAAAATACTCTCATCCACTGCAACATTATGTTGCCTCACATTGACTCGAGGCTCTAGAATATTTATGCTTCCAGTCTCCCTCAGACGCCGATAGGTCGTAGAAAACGTCTCGTGGTGTGGTACACGCCGATTAGGATATCGCTCCTGGTAAATTCTACGCGCTTCACGAGTGTTACAATTGGCGCTGCCATACGCCAACAACATATCAGCATACTCTTCGTTACTGTAGTTATAGACATTGTAACGAGAACAGTGAAGACAAACACACCAACAGTTTAACAGAATAGTTCAACCAAAGAAAACTTAACAAAAACAGAACGTAACAAAAACAAAGTTAAACACAAAAATACTCCAACAATGCAGATGTGAATCGCGACAATACCGATAGCAATGATAGTAAAATCTCAACTAATACTAAACAAAGACCACGACACAAATTACGATCCAATGACAGACAAAGACAAGGGATATTTTCATGTGCAAGAAAGAGACAGTGTTTACCTGCGTACTATTGTTCTAAAAAACGGGTTTGGTGTTAGAGTGCGTGTTCGTCCCTACTTTGATTTTGATAATTTGGTCACATAAGGAATAATTTCAAGGCCATCTGGTATATCGTTGGAAAGGATATTAAGTACAGATTTTGTTTCAATCAAATGAAATTCTTAATACCTTTTAGTTTTTTTTATAATTAATTTTGAATTTGACCTTTTTCATAGATTAATTTATTTTTAAGAGTTTGAAAGCTCGTCAAGAACGTTTTGTTGTCTAATGCTAAGAATTAATGTTTAATTTAGAATAATCATACATTAAAGACTACGATGGAAGTTATTTGGTTCAATTACAACAACAAACTAGAAAAATATGTCGTTTTAAAGACGATGAACCAGGTAATTTTCGAAAACAAACAAAAAAAATCGTATCTCGATTACAGTGACACTTGGGACATAGGTATCTATGGGTTAAAGATAGCTCTTGATCCACCCAATCCCCCAAAAATTTTTGTCGGTCCATGCGCCAAACACCCTGTATAGAGAGGATTTATTGTCACCCCGCGTTATGCAAAACCAATAGGAACTTAACATAGCCCGGAAACCTTTTAGAGTGAAGGTGCAATAAAGTTTGGTGAAAAATTAACATGTACCCACGCTCAACTATAATGGAAGGATACTCCTATTTTCAACCTCGAGCATTGTGATTCACAAGCTTTATAGCGATGGTCCTTTTATGTGACGTGCGTAATACTCGTATTTATCAGCGCGTAAGCAAACAACTTAGTACCAATTTTCTGGTAAATGCGACATTTACTTAGACGCACTCAGAGTATGATAATGGCTGATTAACCTTAACTATTAGAGGAATTTCTCGACTTATTCCGTTACTATAGTAACTTTATTCTTTCAGGATAAAAGTAACTCTTGATTGGCCTCGATCTTTACAGTTATGTTTTATAACTAGTTAACATACGTGCACATGATGGAATCTGCTAATTGAAATATAAATTCGCCACTCCGTCTTGGGCAAGTGTGGAGGGTATGTTGCCCCTTCCTCGTTAAAAATGGGGAGACGCATGCCCAGTAGTGAGTTTTGAGCTGTAATTTTTGTTTCATTTTATAACTAGCTCTATGCAAAGTAGGTTCACATAGAATGTCTTGAAAAAGAATGAACATGTAAACACTTTGTATTGCGCAAATTGCGAAATTTGCGCGTATTGCGCTTGGGATTATTTATATATATATCTTTAATTTTTACAATTGTGCTTGTAAACGATAACACAAAATGTTTACACCGCAGCCGACGATCGCGTGTAACAAGCTTCTCGGCCGGCCATTCGGCGCGAGTAAAATTGTCGTTTTACTCCAATACGCGTGCCAACATTGTTCATATCATTATTATTATAATGGGTCATAGTTGTAAAGAGATATATTACCAGCTCGGTGACTGCCACTTATATTACACAGGTCTCTTTCTAACACGAAGGACTTTCGTTTTTATTTCGATTCTAGAATTTCTCTTATCTTAAGAACCGAATAAATCAGTACCTAAATATACAGGAGAATGGATTTATTATACAGCAAACTTGGCGTGCCAGCAAAACTTTGTTCGCGTTGCCATAACGACTACGTATTTGTTAGTTGTTGTATTTGTTAGTATGTTGGCCCGGGATATAAGCTAGCTCTGAGTCGAATTTCATTTAAATCGGATCAGTAGTTTTCGTGTGATGCTCTAACAAACAGACGGAGAAAAATTTCAAGAAATTGTATTTTCGAAATCTGCGGGTCCGAATTACCCCGCCTGAAATATTCTTCTTTTTTAAAATTCGTTGTATAAAATACCGGCCGCTCTATGGATGTATTATATTAAAATAATTGATGTAATTGAAGTAACTAGAGATCGAAATAATTAATGATTAGTGGCAATGACTATACTCCTATAATCACAGATTTCGCCAAGGCTACACTGTTAATTTGAATTGAACAATAAACAAAAGAGTATATATGCGTGTCAAATACATGGTAGTGTGTGTAATGTTTTTTTTATTGATTTATTGTATTTTTATGCATAGTTAAAAAAAAGCATTTCTTTGCTGTGTTTTTGCTTCACGTATTAATATATAAATTATCATTAAAGTACAACGTCAAAGCTATTGTTTTTTTTAAAAATACAAGTTGAGTAATCATCAAGTAGAATCGTAACGTGAACTTAATGTTTGTTGCCTTTTTTTACTGTTAAAAAATTGATCAATGAATACCACCCAATGACTCTTCCATGCGAATGTTTAATTTGATTCAAACTTATTTAGTTTGTTTATAATTATCTAATTTAACAAAACGAGTGTTGAGTTTTCGTGCTGTGTTGTCCAATGTTTATATTCGATTGTCTGTCTTTTTTGTTTGTCTATTTTGTGAAGTTTGTTTACTGAATTGTATTATCTACGCCTTGTTTTGTCCCGTTTCGATTTTGTGCCTAGACAACAGTTCATTCGCCTAGGAAGTCTCAAAATAGTTCTTAATTTCGATGCGTTATTTGAAAACACGTAGAGAAATCTAAAACAACATTGCTATTATAAGCCTGTAAGCATCGTTGTATGTGCATTATGATAATGTATATAAGCTCATCAAGGCAATGAAAGGAAGGTTTTATGCATAAGAATTCGCGATGGCGTGGTATGAATATTTGGACAGATTAACATCTTTTAGGAGCTCCGACATGTTTACTTTTCCAATCCAACAAAATAATGTTTCTATTGCGTAAATATCGATTGTCGCTCTTGACATTAACACTAATTACGTTAAAATTCACTTTATAGCGCTACGTCGAAAACTTGATGCGCTAGAAGTTATTTTTCTTCCTAATATGGCCCCCTCGCTTCCATAGACACGACGCTTCGCTGAAGTGACATTGACAACATATCACTTTTGATAATGACATTTGAATGATTCGTCTACATATACAATTTATAAAAATGTGTGCACATGCCGGATTTTAACCAAGTCCCCCACATAATAACATGCGATATCGCGATGAAGGATTTTCCGTACCTCCCTAAAAATAAACACCACTGTTTACCTTATCTTTAGATTCGTGGAACCCAGCTCCACTTGCCGGCAAGAGCAAACAATCGATCTTCGTAAAGCGGTCGGATTACAATGTACGCGTGTATACTGCCTATTTTACGACCATATTAATGAGTAATACGATGATACTCGTCTATTCTACTGTTTTACAAGCCATTAATTCATCGCGCATTTTGATGACACGTGCAGGCTCTACGTCTTTCGGTTGTTTATGTTTTAATCTATGTATTATGTCTGTGCTATCAACCACTTTGACGTGTGTTTGTTTAGTTTAAAGTGTGACGGATTCGGTTTAATCAGGTTCGTTTAACATTTTTTGATCCGCTTCAAAGTCTGCAAAACCGCATAAAACAAAATAAAATAAACATTTGGCTAATTAGAACAGAAGCTAAACAGTGTATATTCTATAAAGTTTTATAAATAACAAATGTCAAGAATAACATTGAAATATCTGCAATAATGTACGCTATTTAAGTCACGTTCGTGACGTATATTTTACTGTTCTCGTGTACTTATAAAACCAAAGCCAAAAGAATCTTGGCTTTGATCGCGTTAATCGTGGTATTGTATGCCACCGGAACTTTAGGGCTAGTGTTCTGTGATCATGTCCGGTACCCGGACCCCCCCGCCCTACTATTGATTACTAATTTCATAAAAAAAACCACATGCGTGGGACCTCACCATCACCCTACTCTTGAACTTTGCTCCTACGAACCCTATCGGTGACAGTGTGAAGGTCGTTGGTCCAACAGGCCAGACAGCATCCTATACTACTTTTATTAGACGCGGTTTCCATTCCATAATAATTCTGCCGACATTTACATTCATGATCTATTTTAGTATATTTATAATTGGGAGGATATAGGTAAAGAGGGGCTTATATGAGAGTTTAACTGAAAACTTTTTCGGCGCAGAGGATAAATAAACACAGGCAAAGTCCACCTGTATGCTACTCCGTCTATAACCGCAAAGTGACGAAAGGATAGCTACAGCAGCGAGTTTAATGCCTTTTCTAATATAGAGATATCCCTCTTCTCTAACCTCCGTAATTTATAAAGAAGTCTATTCTGAATTTTCTAAAACGTAAATTGTATCGCAATTCCAGGTAACGGTACGATAGATTTCCCCGAATTCCTGACGATGATGGCGCGCAAGATGAAAGACACCGACAGCGAGGAGGAGATCCGCGAGGCGTTCCGCGTCTTCGACAAGGACGGCAATGGGTTCATATCCGCCGCGGAGCTCCGCCACGTGATGACCAACCTCGGCGAGAAGCTCACCGACGAGGAGGTCGACGAGATGATCCGCGAGGCCGACATCGACGGCGACGGACAGGTCAATTACGAGGGTGAGTGCGCACCACAACTATCTGTCTCACTTCGAATGAGCTGACAAATGCTGGGTTCCTATGTCTTAGTCTCATAAAAGTCATGTCGATTTTTTCCTTTCTTATACTTGGCGCATCAACGCCACCACCACGCTCTACTATTGCGTCGGCGGCAGTTGGACATGAACTGATTTTGTCCTCGATAGACTCCGCTATCACTTGCACCTTATTAATAATCATTGGGGACGAACTTCTTGGCAACTACCCACAATATACAAACAGTAAAGATTTAGAAACCCAGCAACAGTGGAGCTTCCGTCGAGTGAAATGAACAATTTAGTAAAGGCACTTTGAGTCTTTAAACTTGGATTTACGCTCTGCAGTATGGCAAAATATATTGGGTATTTATTTGAAATAAACGCTTTAATGTTAGAATAGAATATTTATAGGAGCGGTGTGTTTTGTTGTGCTTTTGCCTATTCTCAAACAGACTGATACACTGCAATATGTCTGCAGACAGCTTAATGGATATTTTTCGACGCACCACATATTTCATCCAACACTTCCACTTTTTGCTTATGTCACTGTTTTACATTTATATCTCACCGAAAGTATTTAGCGTAAAGCACAACATACACAGAGCGTTGCGTTTCTTGAATCTTCTTTTAGAGAATTCATTCATTCATGAATCAGAAGAGAGAACTTCATTTCACTCTGGCTCCAATGATGAGCTCTTTGATATAGCTGCCGTGGCTGCTATGTGCTGATTCTAGTCATGGCAGTATTTAGTTTTACTTTAAGAGTTGCAATCATGTTCCCACCGTCACGAATGTAAATTGAATTCAAAGATCTTGTAGGTGTGAGTAGCCACATCAAGTTGAAAGTTTATTTTCTTAATGAATATTTAATATTGTTGTACAAAAATACCACCCTCACGCGTGTCGGCATTATTATAATACTGAATTTGAAGAATTTTACATGATAACATGGAGTATATGTCAGAAAAAATTCACCACTACTGCGCGAAGATTTGCTTATACCAAAAGGTTCACATTTTATTTATAAATGAATCACGATTAGAATTCTTGTAAACAGCGATATTTGTTCCATAATTCCCATATGTTTATTTTGAATAAGATTTACGAACACCATATTTATTTATGAATTTCATCAAAGCAAGACATTGATTAATTTATGAGTTTTTGTTGTATTGATTGGTAGTTGAGCGGCGCAGTAATGTAGTGAATTAATATAAATTAGAATTTGCAAGGCTTCTTTATATGTCCGGTCCACGGAGTCGGGCAAATGCGCAACGCACCGCATCGCAGCACGCCGCTCTCACTCGCCATTCGGTCGGTCGGTTCCTCTCCGGTGCGACATATCTGCATCTGTGGCGGCGGCACGCGTGCCGATTAGAGTACACGTCCCGCTTGGTGGTTCGAAAGCTTGCTGCCCCGCTGTGCATGGATTGAGTGTGACGTCACGAGCGTTGTGTGGCGGCGCAACGGGCGTTTGGGCGACTGCGGGCGCGCGGCGTGGCGGCGTGGCGCCGCCGCGATGCGGTCCGGTGCGCGCGCGGCCGAGTCGAGTCGTCCGACCGAGCGTTCTCTCTCGTTGCAGACTTCCATGCACTCGCCCAAATGATATTCGCCCGCGGCGACGGCAGCCGTTAGCGCACGCCCCGCCGGCGCACTTGTGATATTAGTACCGTAACTAACCATAAGAAAAGACTCTACGATAACGCTGTGATCTCGAAACGATTTCCCCTAGTAGTGTGTAGCGACCGATGCGATGAGCCCGACGGCCTACATCGGGTGCGGTACGACAATAGGTATTGGCCCCACTGTTAATCTGAATGGTTTGCTGCTCGTTATTAACTGTTCCTACCCTGGATGTGTTAGCCGCTCCCGCCGCCACCCGACACCCCGCTCACAGTCGTTGGGATGCCACCTCTTCTTACTGTCTCGATTGTCTACCTCCGTTAGCCCGCTATCGCCGACGCGGCCCGCTTGCAACTCTGTCCCGGCGGCCGACAGAGCTGCACGCGTCCGCTTGATCGGTTGCATGCTTCTAATGTTTGTAGAGAGGTTTCTTCTAATAGAAATACCACCTGGTGACCCTCCCCCGAAAGTGGGCCGTCCTCGCTTGCCGCGTGCTGTGCGTGTGTGGTACCTGTGTGTGCGCCGTGTCTAACAAACGAGCAGCAAACTGATCGCCGTCGCAGCCGCTTCGTCCGCGTCTAAGACTAACGGCACCGGGCCGCGCGGCCCCCGCTTAGCGCTTCCCCGTACGAAGGACGGTTCGGCCGGTGTCCTCGACACATCCGGAGGGTGGTATTTCGCCTGGTCCCCTGTAGTGGCATGACGCGGCACCCGTGCCCATGTCGGTTCAGTGCTGCGGTTTATTTATGTTGTCTGTCGTCCCCATCAAGTACATGCCTCGCTTTGTATATTTTCGATGTCGACTCTCGCAGGCATATGTTTGGTGTTGACTCTCGTTCTATTTATTATTTTCATTAATACCAATTTTAGTGGTTCGATGTGTTAATAGCGTTCGCCGTTAATTAGTGCATCTTTCGATATACTCTTGTCGGTTATTTTGTTGTGGTTTTTCATTATAATTCTATTATTTTGTGTTAACACAACAGCGGCGCCACCTGCCAGTCGTCGTTCTAATGCAAACGTATTGTTTTCTGCTTTCAGAATTCGTCACCATGATGACGTCGAAGTGAGCCGCCGGCTAGTGTGTGTGTAAAAAGCAGAGAATTTAAATATACGTTTTATTTCATGACACACAATATTACCATCGTATTGGACCTGCATTTCTCTAGTGTTTGCGATAAATTAAATATTGTCATCGTTTCAGTTTAATTAATGATATAATCGTAAGGCGGGCGCGCGGCGGGGGCGGGGGGGCCGGACCCCCGTCCCTCGCGCGCCTCTTTTTATTTTAGATTTAAAGTATTCCGTTAATTTTACTGTGTAAGAAAAAAATTTAACCGTAGCGGTACAAAAGGGAAAAGGAATAATAGGTGTGCGTCGCGATGTGATGGTTATAAGTCTCGGGTTCGTGTCGGCTCATAGTTATTTATGTTTGTGTATATCGAGTCGGTGTGTGCCGGCGCGACGGACGCGGGCGCGCGCGCGGCGTGCCGCCCGCCTCGCGGCGTACGGCCGCCCGGCGTGGCGGCGTGCCGCCTGCCGCGCGGCGTACGGCCGCCCGGCGCAGCGGCGTGCCGCCCGCCACGCGGCGTGGCGGCGTGCCGCGCCCGCGCGCCCCCGCCACACCATCCGATACCTGCAATTACTTTTCGTGTATGAGATATTTATATATTGCGTTGCGTGAGGTATAAACATGATATGCAAATGAATAAATGCAAAAGCCAAGCCAGTCCGTGTCCAGACGCAGGCCGCGTCGGCCGCGGCCGCCTCCACTCCGTGTGCATTAATAATGGTCATTATAAATGTTTAAAATTTAAACTAAACTCAGTAAACGAATAAATTAGATTTATTGGTACTGCATTAAATTAATTGTATCTGTAAATGACTTGATAAAAAATATTATATTTCTATTGTTGGTAAAAACTATTTCTATCGAAATGGGAAGTGATTCGCTCTGTTGTTCTCTTACCACGTTTCATTCATTCTGTTATTAAATTTTACAAAAGACATACTGAAAATAAATGTTTCTTCATTTTTAGGTCAATAAGCATCGGTGTTTCATTTCTCCCCCGTTGTGTTCGTAACCGCCTTTCGTTGCAACCCCTCGCACCCCACCCCACTGCCCGGCAGGCCGATAGAGATCCAATACTCGCAACAAACTGTTAAAATCACACTTTACACATGACACGAGCCAAACAAACCTGCTTTACTTTTGTCCAATAGTCATCAGTCGCTTATTATCTTGTCCTTCATTTTAACAGTATTATTAAATTATTTATTTATGAAAGCTAAATAAAAGATATCGACGCATGATTTGTTGTATGATTTTTTGTTCGGTCATTTCACAAGTGTTGATTAGTCATTGTTCTGTTTAGTTGTTAAATGATAAGGCTACGTGAAATTGTAATTAATTGTTAGAGTATTATGTTTCTTGTTTTTACTATAAATTGAAATAATAAATTTTTCTGTACACTGCCTTGGACGAGTTGGACTTATTCTATTTCTTCTCTACTGTTTGTCAAATGTTCAATACTTATGCCAAACATTATTTAGATCTCCACGAAGATTACATGGTGGTAGGCATAAGGTCGCGTTTCCGATTATAGCGGTGTAAGCTTTGTATGTAGAATTGCTTGATCACACATTTTTTTTATTGCTGAAGCACAGCAGACTGGCTTACGGCTCAACTTTGATGGAAAGTGGTTGCCGTCGCCTATGGAGATTAGCAATACTTCAAGTGCTGCCGGCCTTGAAGGAGAAACTAAAACCTGGCCGCTGATAACTGAACACAACTCGATTTTTATGGCGGCATAGACCGGCTCTAGACCAGGACTAGTAGTCATCCAGGCAGACAATTCCCTACCACCTGGCTGTGGGGTGTTTTTGTCGCCTCTTAAGACGGACCGCCCCAACGCAGGAAATTGTATTCTTTCTCCATTCCTGCACGGATAACAACAAATATGGAAACTGCTTTATAAGCGTTGTAGAAAGCTTATAATGGTTATAATATCAATAGCAGTTAATTCTCCTCCTGTTTATATGCTCTCGTATTACGCTCACAGCGATGCTCGGAAACGCAGCCTTCAAACAGTGCAGAAATACCGAAAATAAATCCTCTGCACATATAGTTTATCTATAAATAATTGCAGAATGTACAGCAGTATTGACAATATTCTTACATGAAAGAAGAGTACTAGAAGTTGCAATGTATAAAATATAACTAAAAAAATTCCTTAGATGGTAACGTTGCTCGAAGGCGCCGCAAGTTTGCTTTGGGTTTTCGAAATCATTTTATACAATTTATCTAACTTTAATTACATTTTTTTTTACTAAATGCTGCGTCAGGATATATAATATTATAGTAACAGCGCATAAATCTCCCATTGCTGGGCTTGGGCCTCCCACTATAGGGGAACGGACAGTATACCTGCCACGCTTGCCAAGGCGGCTTCGCAGGTTTAACACACCGGTTATCTCGATGTACAGTTTGCATCACGATGTCTTCCTTCGCCGTCGTTGGCACGTGGCTATTATAACAATATGCACATTAGGTCAGAAAACTGCCTAAGTGGTGCTCGAGTTCCAGCCAGATTTAGAAGCCGCGCACTTTGATTCTGGGACGCGTCTAATCTAAGAAACAAGACTAATAAGTAATTTAAATTTGACTTATTTTTAATCTCTATAAATATTATAAACGCCAAAGTTTGTGAGAATGTATGGATGTTTGTTTGTTACTCTGTCGCGCAATAACGACTGAATGGATTTGATGAAACTACAATAATACAGTTTACAGATCAGAATAACACTGGCTTTTTATAAAGATATAGTGTGAATTATCCAAAATATAACTATTGTCCATCACCACCCGGGTGAAACCGCGGACGCAGCTAGTACTATATTATATAATTTAAAATAAACAGATTCAATTATTTATACTAAGGGCCGCTTGCATAAAGATTGCCTTTAAATAAAATTAGTTAACCATATTAAACTGCCTAAATACGTTTTACAAAAAAGGTATTGACAGTTCTTTAAACATATTTAGCGGGAAATTTTGCGTTGTGCAATCGTATTTAAGAGTGTAAATGCGTTTAGTGTTTCTTAAATAAATTTAAGACGTTATGCTTGCGGCCCTAAGTATTTGTCCAATAACACTTCTTATTGTCTCTATTAAGGAGAAGACACTGTTCGTGTGTTCTTTATTAATGTTGTATACATTGCAATTCACTTTTATCTTGTTAGTTTTACAACACTAACTCGACAGGTTTGATCCTTTTGATAACTCTTACAAGTTAATTACATTAATGACAAATAAATTACAAATGTCTTCCAAAAGCAATTTGCCCCTCAGTCTCATTAGTAGTGGCGAGTTAATTCCTTATCGATTTGTCAGACGAGTTTCCATTTAAATAATAATAAGTTGTTGATTAATGGCATCTTACTAATAGTTCACTTGCCTTACTACTGTTTGAGACATGATTGATAATAAGTAATGTTAAATTTCTACCACTAGTAAAGCAAGTAATATGAGGTTTCTGTATCTCTTCCTATTCGTTTACTTGCCTTAGCATCGGTGGAATTTTGACATTATAATAATAACTTCAGAATACATTGGTGGTGGGAATCTTCTTGTAAGTATGAAATACCTGTACCAGAAGATTCCACTCTTCACATTATGACAAACAATACGTACCAGAAATCTATATATCTATTACAAGGAAAAAACATTTGCGCGTTGTGTGTGTGTGTTTGATTTTTAAATATGCGCATCGATTGTTAGAGAGGAATTAATCAAGATTTCTGTTTCATCCTATGTTTTAAATTTTAACCATTTTAAAACGGTTTAATCAGTAAATAAATCTGTAGTTAACAGATTTATTTATAGATTTATAAACTAATACTTTTTTTACTATAACGTATCAGTTATATTAAAAATAGTAATATATAAAAAATTATGATAAATGATATCAATGCTTTAGGCAAAATATTTAAGATCGGCCATACTCAAATAGCCATATAAACTTATTAAAGGAGGTACCACGGGTCCTAACATTATTTAGGTCATCACACAGCAGATAGCTCGAGGCCCATCTGATGGAAAGTGGTTAGTCGTTTATGAACATATGCAACACCGAATGTAATATGTAGCATGTGAATTCTGCTATTTCAATATCTCGGCGTTGCGACGATATTCAAAGTGCTATATACCATTGCGATAATGGCAAAAACTTGTAATCTTTAAATCCACAATATATATTGGTATTACCAAGAATAGACAAAGAAAACACTGGAAATGGTATGGTATATGTTTATTGTAAAAGTCAAGCATGTGCATCGTGCGAGGCGGCGTTGGCGTCGGCGATGTTCTGTATAATGGTGGCGATGGTCCTGGTGGGCCTGCCCGTCATGCGCCGCGGGTGCAGGTAGGGGGGCGCCGGGGAGTGCCCCACCCTGCCCACGCCGGTTATGTCGCAGTGCAGCCAATCGCAGCACACGAAGTTCTAAGTAAGAAGAGTAAGCTCTTGACTACACCGAACTTAGCTTCAAGAGTGCTTTTAGTTACAGTAGACACGGTTGCACAATAGACTGCCCAAATGCAAAACTATTGCAATTTACCATGAGAAGACTATTGTAATAAAATGTCCGATCTGTTTTGACACTCGTTTATTATCCTGATATATAAAAATGAATGTCTGTCTGTATGTCCTTTATAGAATCGTAAACTATATATCCGATTTTGATGAAATTTTGTGTGTTTGAGTGGGTCCCGGAATGGTTTACAGCCACAATTGGAACCGGTAGATGGCGCTGAGATCGGGTTCTAGAATCCTAATCGCCTGGACCGATTTTGTTTTTGTGTCATGAAACAAAGTCTTTAGGAATTCAGAAATTATGGCGGTACGAAGTTCGCCCGGTCAGCTTGTTTGTCTATAAATGTTATAAAATTCTAGATTGGAGTTATTAAAAAAAAAGAAATACACTATATGGACGATGGACAACACATCGGTAATTTCAATGAGCAGGTTGCACCACGATGTTTCTTTCACCGTCGTTAGCGCGTGGTAATTATAACAATATGCACATTAGGTCAGAAAACTGCCTAAATGGTGCTTGAGTTCCGGCCAAGATCGAACCCGGGCCCTTTGAGAGTTGGACGCGTGCGTTAGCCATTACGCTACCACGATTTAAATAAACTACTTTGTATTAATATATAGATATACACATATATAATTAGATATATGATGTTCCTCATTACCTTGAGGAAGGCGGCTCCCAAGCAGGGCGTGGCCTTGCCGGCACCTTTGTTCCTCAAGTCCACGGACGGGTCGTCTGGAACGACATTCCACTTTACATTACACACATCAGCCGAATGAACATTTTCATGACTATAGTAGACTTATTTTGTGCGTGCAGTTTGGGTCATAAATCAAACTCGGCCTCAGCCCGGCTAGGGCGGTGAGCGTGTTGCGCGGGCGCAACGCCATTATCGATAAAAACGCATTCTTATCAAAAAAAGATTATCATTCTTATAAAAATCATTATTATCTTTTTTGCTGTTAATTTTAAACTTAGATATAAATATTTATATTTATTTTTAATACAACTTGTTACATTCTTAACTTTTGTACTTATAGTTTTTTAATACATAGATACCTAATTAATAATTTATGTTAAATCATTATTATTCTTATTTTAATACATACATTGTTTTATTTTTTTTCTTTCATTTTTATCACTAACCCACAAAATGACAAAACCAAATACACTATCGATAACGCTCGCTTATCGATAACAATAATGCGCCATCACTATGCCCGCCCATAAGGCCCGTGAGTGGAAGAGAGAGCGAAATACTCCGATTATTTATGACAAACTACACGGAAAAAATAATTCTACTATAGGGGCTATCCATAAACTACGTCCAGATTAAGCGGGGGAGGGGGGTTTAAATTTTCGTGACGTCACATTTTAAAATCTAATAATATTTAGGCCAATTACGGAACTGCTGTTATAATTTAACAATTTCTTGATGTAAAATTGCAAAGTATGTGATGTCACACTAAGGAGGATGGAGTCTCATGAACGTGACCAGCTATGAAAAAGACATGGGAGGGGTCAAGAAACCATGAAATTTGTGGGTGTTCCCTTAATTAGGACAAATTTGTAGTTGAATTTAAAACGAAAAAATTTATGGTTGTTGATTGGAGTAATTAAAAAAACCCCGATTTTGAAACATTCTTCATTGTTGCTCCATATTGGTCTAAGCATGATGATATATAGCCTTCTTCAATGAATGGGCTATCTAACACTAAAAGAATTTTTCAAATCAGACCAGTAGTTATTGAGATTAGCGCGTTCAAGCAAGCAAACAAACAAAGTCTTCAGCTTCAAATATTAGTACTAGCTGACCCGTGCCTACTTCGTTGGGTTTCAGAAAAATACTTATTATTAAAATTTTTAGTCAGTTTAGTAAATCCAGAGACAACTCCCTACAATGCCAAAAACTCACAATTTTTTCCTCTATATAATATTAAAGATTTGTATGAAATTGGTATATATTCTTGGGTCTAAATAGGAATGGAAAGTTATGATTCAGTCATTTGAGGTTTGCACCTGAAGCTGATACCGGGTCTTTATTATGAGATGGTAAGGAGGATTTTTTTCTATTCACCAGTGATTTGTTTGTGGTAGTAGTGCCAGAGCGGGAACCGCCAGGGCCGGTCCCCGGTGTGGGCGCCGGCGGCCCGCGCCGCCGTCCACGCGCGCCCGCCGCTCGCGAAGCACCCGAAGGCGCCCCCGCCCGTGGCCAGCACCACCCCCTCTGCGAGCCACCCTTTCATTTGCACTTTCCAATATTCACCAATTTGCGTATAATTGTATTCTTTTAAGTTATACTTCTTTAGGCGCGTTAGGGAAAAATTAAATTTTTACGATGCGCGCGCACACCGTCACACGACAAACCTACACCATGAAGTTAGCTATGGTCAACATTTTAGTTTTTCTATTGTTTGTGTCGTTTTTTATCTTGTTAGGCCAAAGAAGTATAACTTCTAACGCGTGTACATAAGTACCTACACACACACTTTTTATATTATAAATTAATTATTTATTATATTTATATGGCTTGGCAATTAGGCCTTTAAGCCAGATCTTAGTTTATAATATACATTTAGTTTCTTCATTTTCTTAAGCCTATGTGTAGCACAGCTGAACTGTAGGTAATCAGCTAGTGCCATTCAACGGAGTTCTTGTGACAACTCAAAAGGCCACATTTGACTATACAGTTCACATTTCTCACAAAAAACATAATCACTACTCAAAAACTATCAATATCCTACAACTATTGTTCATTTTAGAGTAATAGTACACATTTTTAGAAAATAAAACTGCACAGCACAACATCACCTTTCAGTTCCCGCCAAAAACTCCTATAAATTAATTTTTAATGCAATGTAACTAGGGATGCAACATCGCTCATAAAAAACATCGATGTTTATGAACGATGTTTTTTTTATCACCATTTACATTAACTTTTGACGCTTGTTCCTGCGATGCAAATGAAACATCGTTTTTAAATATCGATGTATCGCCCAAACCACTTTAGGAAACCTTTCTTAATTCTTGCTTTCACTAACATCATCCTTTTACACCACTGCCACTCCATCTTTTAAAGAAATACCACACACACTACTCAATGCTCTCATTCCTGCTAAATACTATGTTTATTCTATTTAAGTTTTATTTCTTTATTTTCTTTTGCCTCACCCAACATTCACTACCGTACTTACTATTCAACAGCGTGGCCACACACTAACACATTCCTATCACCATTTCAAATAAATGTACTACACCTAAGATTTTTTTTAATTTTTATAGAAATGTAAGAAATAGGTATAATAATGAACTTTTACATTATTAATTATTATTGGCAATAAGAAAAAATTATGAAAAAAATGATATAATGGAAATCTGTGTAGATCGCAAATAGAGCGCAAGATGGCGCGGTTTGTCTATGTGAGATAAAAAATCATTCTTGAACAACTATGTATCGTCGATGTTTTGGTTTCAACATCGATTTTTATGAACGATGTTTTGTTTGCATCCCTAAATGTAACAATGTTCATGACTTAAAGTACACCGCAAAATTACTGAACAAAACGGAACGCGCAGTTTTAAATAGTTAACAGTTGCGGCCGTTATCGGAAATCCTCGTCTTCACGAAAACTCAGTTACGGGATAATACACGTAATTAGCTATTTTCAATTTTTTAATTCCAATAATATATATATATATATCACTCGGCTTCATAACAAATGGGCGTAATACGCAAATATGCCATTTTTTTGTTGTTTACTAAAATCTATGCATGTTACCATTTAGAAAGTCTTACCAGAATGCAAGTGTACCCAAATACAAGGGTATCCAAGTTTCAGCCTTATACAATAAACTGGTTTTGTTTTATTCTCAATTTTGTCCCTTGTGTAAAACTACACTTTTGTCTGTACGCCCATTTATATATATTAATACTAGAGTTTACCCCGCGGCTGCGCCGCGGGTTAACCTCTAGTGCGTGTCTCTTGTTTATAGAGCAAGTGCTACAGGTTATATTATATTACATTTTTATGTATTTGCCCACGGAAGATTCACTTCATTTTATATCGCTAAATATACCACCCCTCGTCTATCTGTCAACAAAATAAATTACAAAACTTGACCAAAAAGGCCAAAATGACCAAATAGTCCAAAATGACCAAACATGAAAAATTACCAAATAGGCCAAAATGACCAAAAAGGCCAAAATGACCAAATAGGCCAAAATGACCAAATAGGCCAAAATTACCAAAAAGGCCAAAATTACCAAGTAGGCCAAAATGACCAAATAGGCCAAAGTGACCAAATAGGCCAAAATGTCCAAATAGGCCAAAATTACCAAAAAGGTCAAAATGAAAATTATCCCTTGTCCATCCTCAGTATTTAATTTACATACGTACCGAATTTCAGCCAAATCGGCCCATTAGTTCTTCCGTAAAAGCATAACAAACAGAAAGACAAATATATTTTTATCCCGGAAACTGTCCCACTTTTCGGGATAAAAAGTATCCTATGTTCATTCTCGGTATCGAAAACATATATATACTGAGTTTCAGCCAAATCGGTCCAGTAGTTTTTACGTGAAAACGGAACAGACAGACAGAGTTACTTTCGCATTTATAATATTAATAGGGATAAGGATTATAATTGAGCTTTCATATTCTGGACTGTATTCGAACATTGTACGTCCAATGACGCAAAATGTATTGAAACACCGCATATAGTAACATCTCGTGTAGGTACATACGTTTTAGTGATAAATTATTCATTCATTCATTAAATTGTCATTACAAACAGACATGACAATTGAATATGATGGCTACGTTCCATTAGGAACACACAACGACCATGGTGACGAGGTAAACCCAAGTGGAATGGTTATTCGACCCACCTCTTGGTGTGGGTCGTTGTGAGTGTTGTGTGATCGAACATGACCAGAGTCGCCGTGTGGGACGACTGACGGAGCATTTCGGGCGTTGCGAGCTCCTAGTGGAACGCGCCGTGTGTGTGTGCACGTACTGGTGAGCGTGGCGACGTCGAGCAGCAGCGCCGGCCGATGGCGCGCCTGCCCGTACACCAGCGCGTCGGCCAGCAGCAGCCGCCCCTCCAGGTCCGTGTCCTCCACCTGGGGGACAACACCCGAGCTCCAGCTACCCCTCGCCAATGTTCCTTGAACATTGCGATGGGCAGTCACCATAGTCCCCATAGCCCCATAGCCCCAGATCCCTACTTCCATTAGCAGTTCATTCCAATAGCCCGGTACCTTTTGTTCTCATTTCCCACAATAGTCCTACACTGGCCGGGGCTTGTCCTTGGGTGCATTATTATATGGTGTAGACAACGACAATCGCCGGTCAGTGTCACACCACATTAATATGAAATGTAAACAACGTATACTTCGCAAGTATGGAATCCTTATATATCGTTTATCTGTGCAGGAACGGAGAAAGAATACAATTTCCTGCGGCCGGGTGGCCTGTCGTAAGAGGCGACAAAACAACCCACAGCCAGGTGGTAGGGCATTTGCCCGACTGGATGGCTACCACCCCTGGTCTAAAGTATGTCGCCATAACAACCTTGAGTTGTGTTCCGGCATTAGTGATCAGGTTCCAGTCTCCCTTAACAGAGCAGCAGCGCATTTGTAGCACCTTGGTGTTGCAAATGTCCATAGGCGATGTTTACCGCTTTCCATCAAGTGGACCGTCTGCCTGTCTGCTGAACTCCTGCAATAAAAAAATAAATAAATAAAAACCTATGTATGATGTATATGTAAAAATAATAGAATCCATAAAATATAGATTCTAAATAAAATCCTTATATCATCATATTTTATCATTACATGAAAGGCGAAAAATATCAGACACTGTGATGCTAAGTTAAATAGCCGAGTTTAAATTAGATGCATTAATTTTTTCCTTAAAGTGCCAGCAAGATTATTCTAAAACCCTATACGGCTGGCTATCACTCGAAAATTTAGCAATACTACATTACTTTGATTTAGGTGTCACAACTTACAATGTCTTATGTGCTTCACATGATTTAAATTTATTTAACGATAAACCCCTAACTGTCCAGAATTTTTTAGCAAGGCACTGGTTACAAAAATAAGAGAGTTAATCTCTCGCATATCTGAACTGCTGAATCTTAAATTAGTTTCTTTTTTTTATACCTTCTTTTACAACTTTTCATATTCTTATACATGGTTATTGTCGTATATGCAAGCCATATAGATAACTACATGTGAAAACTATTAATAGTTTTTTTAAATAGCATGTATTTCGTTGTAAACCGTAAGATACTTTATGAAAGCCGCATACGTGTAGTCATCGCAGCAGACAACGAACTACTGGCTATATAGATGTGTAACTCAGGAGTGATTGATTTAAAAGATGTATAATCTTTCAAAATTCGAAATCACTCTTTAAATCTTTGATTTTAGAAAATACATCTTTAACTCATTACGTTAAGATTGATTTTAGTCACATGGAATGATGAAAACTAACAAATCAGATACTTGGATGTAGTTTGAGACAGTAGATACAGGATATTGTGAATTGAAATGAGATAACATGCGCACTCTAATAAATACAATGATGATACACAGTAAATTAGACTCACTGGCGTTAATTTTAAGCTTAAAACCGGTCAACTGAATGAATTATGTCATTCGAAACTAAAGATTTAAAAGAGTTAAAGATTTAAAAGAGTGATTTAAAGATTTAAATCTTTCAAGGATAAAGATTTATAAATCACTGATCTCATTGGTGATTTAGTTTGCGCATCGCTAACTGTCTAGCGCAACGCGGGAGCGAGTTGCTCTGTCTCGCTCGCACATCATCCGTCCCGCTCAGACATTGTGCTATATATTGTAGTAGCTGTACGACTAGTTATCAAAGTAAATGAGTTCACTTCACTCGACAGTGAATGGTACTCTCTGCCACCTGAAGTATCATTTAATCTCTACTCGCCGCTACAACTTCTAGGAAGTAGGAAGGATACCTAGGGTATAGATACCTTTATGGACATTCCGTTAAGAGCCATCACAACGTCGCCCACCTTCATGCACTGCCCGCTCACCATGTTCTCGCAGACGGGGATCACGGCGCACACGTTCACCGGAACCTAACCACGTTTTAGTTATTACCACCAGTCATCTGGCCTCCACAACAAACTAAATTTTAGGTTCTGGCAGAGTAAAACGAGATTTTATTTGTAATGCACAGTTGATATTAATTAGCGGTTTTATACACTTATTTTTGGAAACACTATACGCACACAGCGCGACCGCGGTAACTCCACAAGGAACATAGGTAAAACATAGACCGACCACTAACTGTCTTTTACTTTTTCAATTAACGACTTGGTTGCCAGATTAATGTCTAACACAAAATATACTTGTAAATATATTATGGTATGTATGTAGATCTAAATAAATATTTTTACTTTCTTAATTCTTTCTGAGTATCTTTTTTCGGTCATAACTTTACCTCCTTCATATGCCAGGAAGGAGGGATCTCATGATGTTTATTATTTTTTATAATTTTAAGTCTAGTACATTATACTTATCATGTCGTCTCTTTTACTTTAATACAAATTGTATGTAGTTAGAGGGGGAAAGCATCTGTTCAACAATCTTTTCAATTATCTGTATTTGACCACAAATTTGTGGTGTTTCCCAATTAGCCATGCGTGGTCATAGTTCGGCAACAAATGGTGGTTCAGTTTTAAAAGGTTAAATCCTACTTACTTTATACATACATGATTTGATAGGACTCGGTTGGGGACCATTTTATAACGCCGGACTTTATTTTGTCCGTGCAGTTTGGGTTATAAATCAAGCTCGGCCTCAGCCCGGCTAATGCGGTGAGCGTGTTGCGCGGGCGCAACGCCATTATCGATATAAACTCATTCTTATTAAAGAAAGATTATCAATCTTATAAAAATCATTAATATCTTTTTGGCTGTTAATTTTAAACTTAGATATAAGTATTTATATTTATTTCTAATATAACTTGTTACATTCCAAACTTATGTACTTTTAGTTTTTTAATACGTAGATATCTAATTAATAATTTATTATAAATCATTATTATTCTTATTTTAATAAATACGTTGTTTTATCTATTTATTTCTTTCATTTATATCACTAACCCACAAAATGACAAAACTAAATACACTATCGATAACGCTTATGGACATCAATAATGCGTCTCACTATGCTTGCCCATAAGGCGCGTGAGTGGAAGAGAGAGCGAAATACTCGCTTCACCGCTCCGATTATTTATGACCCAAACTGCACGGAGAAAAATAATTCTAGTATAAGCGTTATGATAATCCCAAGGGCATTTTGGATTGAGACCCCGCAAACACGCAACAGGTGCGCTCACGTTGAGTTCCGCGATGGTCCTGAGCGCGGCGAGCGCCACAGCGGCGCCCGCCACGCTGCCGCGCGACTCGCTCATCTCGCTCGCCCGCTTCAGGCAGAGGCCGCCGCTGCAATTGTTCATTCGCACATATTCAAGTGATAACTTCAAAGAGGGTAAATCGCTTCGTTACGTAACGCGTCACGGCGCCAGGCCCGTCTGTCGCCCATGGACATTTGTAACACCAAAGGTCTCTGTCGGTCTCTAAACAGGGATTGGATCCTGGCCAAGAATACCTGAACACGACTATGTACATAATATGGGAAACTATACTGTAAACCACCATATGAAAAGTACACGGTGTCTTATATATAAAAATGAATCGCAAAATGTATTGGTAAGCGCATAACTTGAGACTATGCCGATTTTGATGAAATTTTGTTTTTGTGTGTTTGAGTGGGTTACCGGATGGTTTAGATTCGCAATTGGAACCGGTAGGTGGCGCTGCGATCGGGTTCTAGAATTCTCCTAATCACCAGGAGCGATTTTGGTGATTTTGTTTTTGTGTCATGAAACAAAGCCTTTTAGGAATTCAGAAAATATGGCGGTACGGAGTTCGCGGGTCAGCTAGTAATATTATGAAATTCTAAACATACCGTCTCTATACATCAAATAGACTATTGCATTTTTTTTTAGATTTCTTGTCTGTTTGTTTGTGATTCATGTGAAAACTACTGGGCCGATTTTCGCTGATCGACAGCCAATTCTTAGACTTGATACTTTTTATCATAGAAACCCGCAGGAATTATTCTGGGAATGACTTGAAAATGTCATATCAAGCAGATCTCAGGGAACTCAAGAGCTGTACGAACATCTACACCGAAGAGTGAGATAGAGCAACCTTGTATTCACGTGCCAGTACTACAATTTCTACAGGCGCTTAATATATTATTTGTAAATCTATTCAAGTATTTGCGCAACTAAAAAGTGTCACCTGTCGAACGTGATGCCCTTGGCCGCCAGCAGAATTGGGGGCTGCGTGTCCGCGGCGCCCCTGTACACGCACTCGAGGAAGACGGGCTCCTCGCAGGAGCCCCGGGCCACGGCCAGGAAGGCCTCCATGCGCTGGGCGGAGGCCCACTCGCGGTCGTGGGCCTCCACCCTCACCCCCAGGGGACACAGGGTGTCCAGGGCGGCCTGCCAACAACAAACACCGACGTCAACCTTGCTGGAACCTTGATCACCTGGATGGCTACCACCCCTGGTCTAGGGTATGCCACCCTAACAAACGCTTAGTTGCGTTAAATAATCATATAGTGGTTATGCAACAGGAACTCTTATAATCTAATGTCGTTTTCTTATTTTATACAAAAAATACAATATGTTAGCAAATTTTTTATTTTAAAAATACGATATTTCAATGAGTTAGCCTTGGGAGTGGTTAGTTTATGAATTGGGGGGGGGGGCATGGTGTAGTACAGTGGCACTTTCGATCAGCTTGGCCATCAGGCTGTCTGCTGATCCCGTGCAATAAAAAAAAACATTCTTCCAAGAGTGGAAAGAACCCATCATTTCAGTAAGCGACATTATACCTGAATTAAGAATTACAATTGTTTTCTGTTTCTTATTACCAATTTTTTTTAAATAAAATATAATTAAATTGCTTGTTTACATAATTATTTGAAAGCATTCCCTTCTTTAATATCTTAACATGTTCCTCAAGTTAACGAAAACAGTTAAACGTCATCAAATATGTAGTATCATTGATTACTATAATAAGTCATTTATATCATATCTACATTCATTAACCTCTTCATAGATAAAACAACAATATCTATAAGGAAAATAGATAAATCGGCCAAGTGATCATTAGCCAATAAAAAATATGTGATGAAATAAAAGACGTAAAGCGACTATGGAACCATAAGAACAAATTATTGCCCGCACAGGACCACGATCCAGGAGTGAACAATCCCATTGTAAATTTAAGTGTTGTTATTATAAAGTGTAGTGTACGGTTCAAGGTGTAGTGTTTTGCTGACGCTGCGGCCTACTTGAATATTATAATATTAGTATAAATAACGCTCACAAATACTTTTCTATCAAGTTGCTATCGAGTTGCAATCAAGTTGCTATCAGGTTGCTATCGCGTTGCTATCGAGTTGCTATCACGTTGCTGTCAAGTTGCTATCGAGTGGCTATCAGGTTGCTATCGAGTTGTTATTAAATTACTATTGAGATGCTATGAAGTTGCTATCAAGTGGCTATCGAGTTGCTATCAAATTGCTATTGAGTTGCTATCAAGTTGCTATCGAGTTGCTATCAAATTGCTATTGAGTTGCTATCAGTATGCTATCAAATTGCTATTGAGTTGCTATCAAGCTGCTATCAGGTTGCTATCGAGTTGCTACGAAGTTGCTGTCAAGTTGCTGTGAAATTGCTATTGAGTTGTTATGAAGTTAATATCAAGTTACTATCGAGTCGCTACGAATTGCCATTAGTCGTAACACACGACTTCAAGTACCACTAAGTTGAACCCGGGGATCAGTATCCAAGATCAAACAGTACGAGAATAAATCCCCGAAAACAACAAGGTGTATTTTCAGTGTACTATAAAAAAGCACCAGCACTCGCCCAACTACTGCCAGCATCATACGAGTATAGAGTAAGTCACTACGACAAATGAAAACAGTGCCGACCTGCGCCAAGTCCACGGGCGCCATTTTGTTCGCGGGCATGTCCGCGAGCAGCCGCGCCCAGTTTTGCGCGCGGCCGCGCACGCGCCCCGCGCGCCACTGCTCGCCGCCCTCCCCCAGCGCGCCCACCGCGCACTGCGCCCGCGCGCGCCCCGACCTCAACTCCTCAAACCTGAAATACCGATGTTTTCACCTATAGTACAATCATTTTGCGAGTATTTCGCTCTCTCTTCCACTCACGGGCCTTATGGGCGAGCATAGTGATGCGCATTATTGTTGTCGATAAGCGTTATCGATAGTGTATTTAGTTTTCTCATTTTGTGGGTTAGTGATAAAAATGAAAGAAATAAAAAGATAAAACAACGTATTTATTAAAAATAAGAATAATAATGATTTATAATAAATTATTAATTAGGTATCTATGTATTAAAAAACTATAAGTACAAAAGTTTAGAATGTAACAAGTTATATTAAAAATAAATATAAATACTTATATCTAAGTTTAAAATTAACAGCAAAAAACTATAATAATGACTTTTATAAGAATGATAATGTTTCTTTGATAAGAATGCGTTCTTATCGATAATGGCGTTGCGCCCGCGCAATATGCTCACCGCCTTAGCCGGGCTGAGGCCGAGCTATGATTTATGACCCAAACTGCACGCACAAAATAATTCTACTATAGCTTCATTGCGAAACTAATCAAACAAAACAATATTTTGATTATTATTGTTCTTCTTTTCTAAAATTAATGTATATTTATCTTTTACATGTCTTCTGTCATCTGTGGAGGTTTATGAATAAATATTCTTTAGTTATAAATAAGATAGGTAAGTAATAAGACTACAGCTGTTAACGCCCCAAATAAAATAAAATAAAATAAAAATTGTGGCAAAACAAATCGCAACAAAATTTTAACTTGAAGTTTAACGGACAGATTGTACTTGTCCAATTAAAAAATCAGCCTGTAAAACTTCAAGTTAAAATTTAGTTGCGATTCGTTTTGCCACTTGTCCATTGAAGTTTCAATCAATTCAATCTACTATGTGTCCCAGCACACATTTCGATTTTTCGCAGAGTTTACTGCAAATTATGATTTGGTTAGGTTAGGTACATTTTAAGGAATGCATTTTTTTATTTAAACATATTTTATTTTAACCAAAAAATCATCAATAGTGTACTCAAAAATTATGCCGCCTCTCACCACGCGATATACCAAACGAATTTATCCTATAATAAGAGTGTTAACTATTCATTCAAAGGCTGCGTATCATTCATTCAAATGAAGAACAAATGTTTATTATGTTGGGCCCTAGATGGCGCTAGCGTCGCTGTAAATCGCGGTATGGTTTAACCGCGGCACTCATATATGAGGCTGCTTACTTTTGCAATAAATATCTTGCTTTGAGGCAACCACCGTTTCATTTGGGGTACCCCGGGTTCAAGGAGATTGTACGAAAGGTGTACAAAGAGGATACCTCCAAGCGGCCAGCTCGGCGGCCTCGGCGGCCGCGTCGGGCGCTCCGCCCGCGTCCACCAGCACCGCCGCGCACCCGCGCTGCTCCAGCAGCCGCACGCCGGCGCCCACCCCCCAACGCACATTCTCCTAACATACATTTATACAGTCAAGTGATAGATAGAAATAAAACACGAGTTTAAATACATTATTACATATATTCATTTATAATATATTTAGAATAAATGTATATAAACAGATGCAAAATTAATACTAGGTTATGTAAGTAATGTAACAAAAACCATACTAGCAGTAATAAACATTCCGAATCTAACAGAAAGAACAAGCACGTAATATAGAAAAACACACTATATAAGCAAAAATAGAATTAAAACATGTAACAAAATTAGTAATAGAAAACACAGCTGTAACCTCTAGCATAAGATATATAGATTGTATAAGTACCTTTTTACCCATTAATAAAGAGAATAAACAAAAAAGACAAAAACAAAAAGAAGTGTCAAAAAAAAATTGTAAAGAACAAAAAAATAGTGAACAGTCCGGACAATCTTGCTTATCCGGAGAGAGGAGATTTAAAAAGAAAAAAAAAAAAAAAAAAAACAACACATTTATATACTTGGTGGTATTTAGCATCATAATTATATGGGTCAAACCCAAAATACTTTTTCACGTCTACATGATGACATGACCACAAATGTTGAAACGATATTCTTACGAGTCGCGGGACTCGAATTAAAATACCGTTGGAATTATTATAGAGTTTATTAGAACTATACAAACACGTATAACACAGGTACACATATAACCGAACATAACATATCCAAACATAATGCAGAAGGTCGTAATTCAATAAAACGCGCAAAGTCCGTCACTGAAAGATTCCCGATTGTAGTACACACGTCTCGGTTCGTTCGTGGTTCTCGCTCGACTAACTCCTGCCTCAATCGGGCCAATGCTTTTTACTACACAAATGCAATATGTCTGCCCGGCAACGTGTACCGAATTTCCTAGAATCAGCTTGTACTTTAAATCCGTAAGACCTGACTAATGATTACAGTTCAACAATAGGCCGAAAGACAATAAGTAAACAAAAGAAGTCGACCACAAAATAACTTTATTAGTTCACATGCCGACGGGTTATAATAAATGTGCTATGTTTCAGATATGCAGGTGGATTTTGTATTTGTCGGCGCCTAGGTTGTTATAACAATATGTTTATATGCTTTTAATTCGCAAACTTGGATTGCTACTAGTATATGAAAAGTTGTTTCATTTTTACATATTTCTATAATTGAAAAGTTTATTTGTTGTGATTGGATTATTTTTCAATGTCTACCAAACTGAGGTATTCAGTAATCGAAGAGTCTTGAGTGTACAGTAGGAGACATATTGGTTTACACAAGAGCAATAAAAATAAATTACTTGTTAAAATACAAAAGACTGTCAAATCCCTATTAATCCCTATTAATATTATAAATGCGACAGTAACTCTGTCTGTCTGTCTGTTCCGTTTTCACATAAAAACTACTGAACCGATTTGGCTAAAACTCAGTATATATATATATTTTCGATACCGAGGATGAACATAGGATACTTTTTATCCCGAAAAATGGGATAGTTTCCGGGATAACATGATATTTGTCTGTTTGTTTGTTTTGCTTTTACGGAAAAACTACTGGACCGATTTGGCTGAAATTCGGTACGAATGTAAATTAAATACTGAGGATGGACAAGGGATAATTTTCATTTTGGCCTTTTTGGTAATTTTGGCCTATTTGGTCATTTTGGCCTTTTTGGTCATTTTGGCCTTTTTGGTCATTTTGGCCTATATGGTAATTTTTCCTTTTTGGTTATTTTGGCCTTTTTGGTCAGTTTGGCCTATTTGGTAATTTTTCCTTTTTGGTCATTTTGGCCTATTTGGTCATTTTGGCCTTTTTGGTCATTTTGACCTTTTTGGTCATTTTGGCCTATTTGGTCATTTTGGACTTTTTGAACATTTTGACCTTTTTGGTAATTTTGGCCTGTTTGGTCGTTTTTGCCTATTCCGTCATTTTGGCCATGTCGGTCTCCGTGGCCTTTTTGACCATTTTGGCCTTTTTGGTCAAGTTTTGTCATTTATGTTGTTTACAGATAGACGGGGGATGGTGTAATTAGCGATATAGAATGAAGTGAATCTTCCGTGGGCAAATACATACAAAATTAATATAATATAAACTGTAGTGCTTGCTCTATAAACAAGAGACACGGACTAGAGGTTAACCTAAACTCTAGTCTAACATATAATCTTATATAATAATAAAAAAAAATACATGAACAATGTCAATATGGAATTTATATAATTTGAACACTTTATCTTCCGTTATTGTGCTTGACTCACATAACATACTAAACTAAAGTAATCATGAATGTAAGATTTTTCCTGCCTGTTAAAGAGCTGGGTAACCATGCAGTAAAATTTAGCTTAAATTAATCACTTGCCAAAATTAGTACTCACCCGGCTCTCATCCAAAGTCTCCAGTTCGTTATATCCAGCTGACTTGCTTCCATATGACGAGAGGGCAACTGCAGAGTACTCCTCGGACACATCAGTAAGAACAAACGCTTTACCCAATGTCAAATCTGATGAGAACCTGAAGATGCGCAAATCATAAAGATATGAAGCCACTTACAACACTAATCAATCAACTACGTAAATTATATTAACCACAGATAATTAAAATGCTTCTGAGTTCAATTATTCATTATTCAATGTTAATAATACTTAAGCTAAGTATTTCAAACGTTTATCATACGAAGCGTAAATTCTTTTAATGAAATAGTAGTAGAGTCAAATCTAGATCTGTATTGCACAAATATAAATTCTGCAAAGTGCAATTTTTTTTGATAGAGCATCTTACCCACCACAAGCTCGTGTGGGTAAATGAATCAGGTATAATATGTGCTACCCCGAACATTGATTAGACTGAACCCAGCAGTAGGTTGTTTAGGGGCTGTAATTTTTTAGGGTATGTACCCATAGTGATCCAATTTTTATAATTTTTTCATCATCAATATTGTTTGACATGAAATTTGACATATAATTAATGGACGTGTTCCTTTACTATCTCACAATGCTCAAAATGCTCCGTCTGCCATTCCACAACGCACTAATAATGTCATCATCTTCGATCACACAACGACCCATGTCATGAGGTGGGTCGCAGTGGGCGTAGACCACAGAACATTAATTCTCTCTATCTCTTGACATTGGAAAAGGCGCGATTTTTAAGTCACCGAATGACATTTGGGTATTTCATAATCCGTTCTACTAGAGTTTATGATTGTAACGTCCGCAAGCAAGTGGAACAGAACGGGAAAAATCGCGGTCGTGAACATTGTCATTGTGAGCCCCTTCTGAGTTTAGCCAATGATATGTTTCACAAAAAACAAACAAAACTGACATGAACAATGTCAAATAGAAAAGTATTAGTATATGTATAAACACTAGACTTAATATTGAATACAGGTTTTAAGCTTTCAACTGAAATTCAAAACTACAGGAAATAAACTGTCACATGACGGTTCAATCATATGTGACCATTACATTAAAAAATAATAATTAGAAACACACTCATTCAATCGTTGACTGATTTTCCCTCCTGATTTCTGATTGAATTCCTCAGCTGCTGGGGTAAGCTCCAACTTATTGCCAGTCTCATACACTCCTAAGACCACTCCTTTCTGGAATGTATAGTGTTTTGCACATTAATATTATAATTCTTTCATAAGAGAGTATATGGTGTTTGTATATTGCGTTTAAACATGAAAAAATCACAGAGGATAATTTGAGCCACGAGATTGTGAAAATTCAATTTATATATTTTTTTGCAAATGACAAGTCTTTCTGTTTGGCTGTCTGTTACACACATCACATAAAAACTACTGAACAAATTAAAATGAAATTTGAAACAGATTTTGCTTATATTACGGGGCATAACTTCAAATACTTTTTATCCCAATAAATGTATGTAACATAGAGCTACTACCCAAGGCTTTTCATGCGGCATAGCCGTGGAGAAATTCTAGTTTAAACTCTATTTCTCATTACTTGCTCATGAACTATTTCAATAGGATTATACACAATCTTGTGAATCGAAATTTCATGTGCATTGGAAGTGTGTTGGGCCCATAACCTATGAAAACTTGATGAATTATTAGGGATAAGCCATTTAAAGAAATCATACTCTTCACATGGTTTCTTTAAGTAAATATAAACAATATGAAAGAGTGTTCTAATGTGTAACAGGAATTTCAAATTATATTTCTGCTATTGTGTAGGCTTATGTCCAGCATTGAATAGTAATATGCTAATATAAAAAATAGGCAAATTTCTATGGATGTTTATAACATCAGAAGTGAGGCCAATGTGTTCCCAGCCTGGATGAAATTTTGTAAAGTTTCTTCGATAATTTCATGTTGTAATAAAACAATAAAAGGGAAAACCTATGTTAAGTTCCATCTAAGTTATTATTTTACATGGTATCAAACTTCTACAGAATTGTTGTGTAGTTAAACATGGTAGCTCAAGGAAATGGGAATCAATATCACAACTGAATTCTTCCCATTAACAAATAAATTTAACTGGAAATATGTATTATAATAATAGATGATAAAACCTCTTACCTTATTTCCTTCCACCGTCTTCGGCTCAGAACTAGCACTCTGGGGACCTTGTGGTGTACCACAACATGACCTTATTGTTATTCTATAATATTTTATAGTTTTGTTAATAAAATTAAGGCTGGAAAAAAGATTTGGTAGAACCATGGCTATAAAAAATTAGAAAATATAAAAATATATTTTAGTTTAATTTAAATGATATAATAAAGAAAATAAACCTACTAGATTTTTGTACAAGTTAAAATTCACTTATTAAATTTGAAACTAGAACACCAGCACTATGTGTCATTAATACTCACCAGTTATTATTCTCAACTCTATCTATTTGAGTATCAGAAATAAACATTTAGCCTTAATTATTTTTTATTACCAATCCCAATCTTAAAACTAGTTGTTTTTGGTACATGTCTTATAGTCAATGATATTCTTGTATCTCTCTTCAGTGTTACACCTCTAACATATTTACCAGAACACAGGTTTAAGTTAATCACATTTTCATCTAAAATATCTTGATTAATCTCTTCAATGCAATGAAGGTAATAATTAAAAAGTTTATCTTGAAGCACTAGTAAACTCCTTGGTTCCAGTAAAAAGGAAAATGCTGGCTGCATTGATATTCTATCATTCTCAGTGCTTGGTTCAAAAAACTTCAATATTGTGTGTGATCCCACTGAAATTGTAGTTATGGTTGGGTAGAATAACGAGCCATCTAGATGCGGCATGATGCCTTGACCTGGTAAATATTCATTCACTAACACATGATTAGGTCTCTTCCCACTCATTAAGTTTAGACTATGTATTTTTTCCAGGTATTCATTCAACCAAGGAGGTATTGTTTCTGCAATCATACCTTTACTGTGTGGTATGCCACCCCAATTCTGCAATCTTCTATTTGATAGTTGTGTCCATTTAGGTTTCGGTACTGCATATATGTTGGACATAATCATTTTTTCTTCACTTTCTGATATGAACTCTGGTACGTAATATGCGTTGGGATCAGCCTAAAAACATAATTCGTGATAAATAACTATCGAGATGATTGTTTCGGCAAATAACCATAGATTGAAATACTAACAGCAGTGACCCCGTAGTTGGTGATATCAAAATTATTGTCAGGCATATTTGTTTAATTTGTTAAAATCTATACAAATTACAAAATATTATTAGTCTATTCTGATTTCTTTTTCGTGTATAAAATTATAAATATCAAAATAACCAAAAATTCCAATTAGGAGTGCACGATATATATCGATATTGAATAAAATATCGATATATGTACACGATATATCGATTCCTCCCGATATTATCGAATAATCTAGTATCGATATGTACAATCGATACATTTTATCCGATACATCAAATATCGGTAGAAATTATAGAACAAACTTTTACTTTTTTAAACTGATTTATGGTTGGTAACTTGAGTAAAAATAAAACGTAAAACCCTGAATTATTGAATAACTAGCCTTCCCAGTAACGAAAGTTTCGTGGTTAACAAAATAGGTACTCTAAATGACTTCAAATTAAACTCCACTACATACCTAACCTACAATGTATATTCGTCTCAACAGCTAAAGAACGATTTCTGAGTTTCTCCAATAAACTCTCAGTTTTATTTTTTTTGTAGTTTTTCAGCGCTGGTTGATTATGAGATATACTAATGAAATGATTCGATTATAAAATAAGTAAGCTACTAATTTCATAATCGATTTTCAATATTAATATTCGAAAATAATTCGATTATGACATTAGTCATAATCGCCCCCCGCTAAACAACATACTACTCCTACTCTTAGTAAGGGCAGCACTAGTATTAAAAATGGTATAATCTGTGTCTGTGGGTACTCGTTTCGGTCTCAGTACAGAATAACTTACAAATAAAAGCTATCTCTTTTGATTGTTTTGTTTGATACATTTTACGAAATGTAAATACAGTTATATAAAATCTAACTAATATAAATAAATAGCACAATATATAAAAGCGGCTACAATTCAATTGTATAGAAGAAGCCAGCTGTGGCAATAAATTGATTACCTGTTTTATATATTATATTTTAATTAAAATTTTGTTTGAGCAAGGTCTCGACAAAAAATATTGGGAATTATAAATAATTAAACTTGATTTGTTTCTTATTCCTAGCTATTTTTACTTATATCAACCTGATCCCTATCAAATACTTAATATTAAAAACTAACTAAATAAGAAAGTTACATTTTGTTACGATATATCGAAGATATCGATATATTTCTACGATATATCGCAAAGTATCGATACAACATTACGATATATTATATCGAAAATAATATCGATATTTTTTTTGTATGAACATCCCTAATTCCAATTAATCAAATGACAGCTCGTTTCAGCTGTCAGCCTGACAGTCCGACCTTAAACGTTTTGTTTCATCAATCCAAATATATTAAAGAATTGATATTGTCGTTATCAAGGTGCCCACATTAAGGGACGTTTTAGACCATTCGGTCCAAGAGGGACGTCCATCAGTTGCGGCTGACGGACAGATACGATCAATGTGTACACCAGAACTGTCTCTCCAGATTCAGACTGCTTTAGTTATGACGTTCGAACGGTTAAGGTCGCGTCCGCTACTTACGACTTATAATATGCACACTTCAATGGACTTTCCTTATTCAGATACTTGTAAGCCACTCCCCTCAGCGGCGTCCGTCGCCATGTCTTTCTTATACATTTTATTAAGTTAATTTAAAGTTATTGTAATAAATAAATAAACATTTTTTTTATAAAAGGGATTTATTTCAATGACGTATTTGAAATAGAAATATAAAAAATAAGAATAAATTATCTCTGTTCATTACTTCCAAACAAATCGCTTCATTACTTAAGAGTCTTAGACCATTCAACCAGCTTCATTAGTGTTTTTTTTAATGAATACTACGTTTTGGTTTTCCAAACATAACTTGAATTCTATAATTAATTTTCATTCAAGTATTATAATTATTATTTTATATTGCTTATTTGATATACGAGTCTTTAGTATCAATTAGTATAGGTAATTGAAAATAAAATTACCCCGTTAGTATATTGTACTGTTGTACAATTAGACAGATAGACCAATCGTATTGTTTTTTAAATTTAAATTATTAATGGCATTAATGGTACAACAAAACGTAAACAGCTAATTTTTGACAGTAGCAAAGAAGACAAGAAATGTTATTTGTTAAATGTTTTTTTGTATATATTTGTTAATTACGTGAACGTAGAATGTGATCAGAATGGGTGGATGTATCGGCATAACAAGAAGTGGTAGCGGGCCTATAGAGTCTTCTGAGACGGTATCACGGCCAAACTCGGGTGTGTACTTGCGTAGGTCAGACTGTCGCCGTGGAGACGTCGATTGCGTACAATTCTCACTCTTCTTTGTTATAGGGGGCTTGCGAAAGAACCAGTCATTATGCCATGAGACGATAAGGTGGAAGTCAGATGTGCCATTAACAGAGGGCCAGTTGCGTAGTAAAAGGGATGAATTTTGGGATACTGCACCGGCGTTCGAAGGCCGGAAGGAGATTTGGGACGCGTTGCGGGCGGCTGCTGTGGCTGCCGAGGCGATGGACTTTCAATTAGCTCAGGCTATACTGGATGGTGCAAGTGTCTCTGTTCCTAATGGCTACCTCACAGAATGTTATGATGAATGGGGTACTAGATATCAGGTAAGATATGTCATTTCACATTCACAAATAAGAAATCGTAAATAATTTAATCTACAAATTATCACAGGAAATGATAGGGTGTAGTGCATGGTGAGTTTGTAAATATAAAGAAATTGTATTTTTTTATTTTAAACTCAACTAAAATGATAGGAAAGATAGATAAATGAGAATTGATATTAGTGCATGTTGCTTTGAAAACAATACAAATAGCCAGCATTAAATATATAGACATAGACAACACTTTATTGTTCACTAAAACAAAAAATGCACAACAAGACAATAGTTACTTGGTAAAACAAAAGGCGATCTTATCGCTAAAGGGATACGTTCCAGGCAACATGACTCAAATTAAATTCCTAAATTATCTATAATTATTATTATTATGCAACAAAGAGAAAGGAAAATGAAAATAAAAATGACACAAATACAGCAGATTACAGTCAAAAGTATTGTAAACTGGCACATACATTATTGCATAGTAAATATAGTGCGAAGCTGTTAGGTATAGTATATTAAAACACCTATATGGCTTTTGAATGCTTTGCCATGTGCATGTAAAGTTGTTAACCTAATAATATATTTCAGGTGACACTGAATTATTAAATTATTTTATACCAGCCAATATCTTTAGGTCTATTAAGCTTGGTTTAATTCAATTCAGAATACTTTATTAACAGATATTAAAACACAATTATCGGAATCGGATATATCAGAAGTTTTTACAAGTTAAATTTATTATGGAGAGATATGTTACAGTAAATTATGAAATTTTTTATATAAAAGATGTGTTCGAACAATGTCATGTAATTTTTAAAATATCATTGTTATTTGACTCCTTTTACTTGATTTTACTACTATCACACTACTATAATAAGATATATGAAGAAGGTACGATATAAAACTTCTATAACAATAACTTTTATAAGTTCATAAATATAATAATAGCAGCTCATAAGCGTCCCACAGCTGGGCTTGAGCCTCCCACTATATGGGGAATGGACAGTATACCCACCACGCGTGTCCAAGGCAGCTAGAAATTTGACACATAGGTTATATTTGTGCAGGTTTCATCATGATATTTTCTTTCACCGTAGTTAGCTTGTGAATGTAACAATATGCACATTAGGTCAGAAAACTGTCTAAGTGGTGCATGTGTTCTGGCTAAGCTATGCAAACCCACCCACATTTAACCTGGGATGTGTACGCCAGCCATTATGCTACCACAATTTAAATAAGTAAGAGTTAAGTAAGTTTTTAAATATATAATAAAGTGTCTCAGTTGATATTAAAAGCATGTTTTAACGGCTTTAAATGCTGTAATTTATTTGATTTTTGTTATTCTGGTTATTCAACCACTTTTTAAAGGCCATGTTCATTAACATGGCCTTTAATAAACAAGTTGGGGGTAGGCTAAATAAAACTTTAACAATACTCATTGACACTTGACATGTTTGTCTTCCGTGATCACGGCCACTGAAAAGTGGCTGAAACATCGGAATAACAAAAATCAAATAAATTACCCCACTTAAAACCATTAAAACATAGTTTTATTATGTATAAAAGCTGTGAAAACCTAAGAAAATATTATCGCAGTTAACTTGATTGTCTGCTTCTCTGTTCAATGAGTTTAAGATTTCAGTATACCACATTTTTATCCATGACATACAATTTAATGTTAACATTTAAGGTCCCAATCTACTGTCTCTCTCCGCCGATAAATATGGTGAAGGAAGCGAGTGGGCGTGACTCGCCAGCAGAGTGGTCTGAACCAGTGGAAGGTGGCACTGAAGTCTCATTGCGATTGAGGCTTTCCACCACATGCAAGGATGTCGACTTGGCTGTCTACTCAAGGCATACAATTGCACAGTGCAAGAACAAATTACATGTATGTTGCTTGTTTTATTTTATTATCTTTTGACGGCCTCTGTGGTTGAGCGGGCTAAGCCTTTGCCGGCCTACCTCACTGCAATGCAGAGGATCCGGGTTCGATTCCTGGTATAGTAAATTTCGGAAACATACTTTCTCCGTTATTTACCATGGTCTGGGTGTCTGGGATCAGCCCCAGACTGTCCGTTGTATATTACCCATAACACAAGCGTAACTTGCTTAATTTGGGGATATACAATGTGTGTGTTAGTCTGCCGATTATTATTATTATTCACATATATATTTTATTATTCAAATCGTTTACATTTTTCTTATAAATATCTTATAAAATGTATATATACATTTATTTATATAAAAAACTGATCTTCGCCGGCAGCGGGGCCTGGGGTCCAAACTACCGGTGGTTAGGGCTTCAGAGACAGGAACCTCCTCATAATTCGTGCCGTGTCCAAGAGTGCTGCCTTCTGTATCTGGCCCTTCACCCAGCATCCCAGCGAAAGCCTCTCTAGATGACGGTCGAGGCTTTTCGCTTTTTATTATTACCTTTATTGTGATTCTGCCAAACATTAGTCTCAATCATGGGTTGACCTGATTTTGGTGTTCTGTTAATTCCGATGGTGTGCCTATTGCACGCCACTGTGTCTTTGTATATATTTGTACCTTATCAATGTTCATTTCAAGAAATTTTTGAAATTTGATTGAACGCGCTAATCTCAGGAACTACTGGTCTGATTTGATTATTTTTTTATTGAGCAAGGCTACTATAGGCCTTATATCATCACCCTAAGACCAATAGGAGCGGAACACCAATGAAGAATGTTTCAAAATCGGGGGGCTTTGAAAAAGAATTCCACGCGGACGTCGCGGGCACAGCTAGTAAACTATCAGTGTGCGAAATTTCATACTCCTTCGTCCGTGCATTTTCCGTATAGTTCAGATTATGGATTAGTAATAACAGTTAGTAACATTGCGCCAGCAGACTTGATATTTTTAACTCGAACATCCCGTATAGGACGAGACATGTAATGACGTCACAATGGCATTAATCACCAATCAAAGCGCGTCGTCTGGGCCACTAATGTACGCGCTGATTGCGCGACGCGTGCGGGACTGTAATGGGGGCTCAAATGATGCGGTAGATGGCTGGCTTGATTATGATTACTTTAAGGGGTTACCGACGCAACGAAAGAATTTTTTATTTTGTAATACACTGACGGACTCATAAACTGCATCAAAGTAATACACGACTTTGAAATAAATATTTTAACCAAGTATGCAAACTTTCTATACAGATTTAAATTGAAACCTCTGATTTGGTTCGTGAACTTTAAAACAGCGTAGGGTCATATCCTTAAGTTTAAGTTTGTGTACTGGAAAGGACCTTAAGACTTTTTTTGAAGAAAAAACAGAAATTTAAGGAAAATTGGTTTAATTAAAAAATTGGTTTTAACAATAGACACAAACTTTATGCAAGGCTTTAATTATGTTTTAATAAGGTGTATTACCTCCACGTGCTCTTATTACACGCTCCTCAATGCAACTTTGAGCATATCGCTCTCCACGTCGACGATAGACTCTTCTGCGACCATCTGCACCATATAAAGATGTCCTACACCCGTCCGTGAACAATACGGAGGTCCATTGCTCTTCTGTCCAATTCAGGTGATCACGCGCAAATCTTAAGCGAGCTTGTCTGTGAGCTACAGACAACTTTGGACCATTTGCTGGTCTAAAAGCGGTGATATCCGCTTCCTTTAACCTTCTTCTTATTGTTCGTGCACTCACGTTTACTCCACGCACTTCATTAAGCTCTGTTTTGATGTTAACAGACGTGAGGAAACGATTTCGCAGGGAAGTTGTAACAATAAATCTGTCATCACGACCGGTGGTTGCTCGAGTCCTGCCTGTACCACGTCTCCTTCTGTAAGAACCTGTCTCCACAAACCTTCTGTATATTCTAGAAACCGTAGACTGGTTTAAATTTCTACCAATCGTTCGTTGACCAAGCCCTCCCGCACCAATGCTACAATTTGAGCCGCTTGTTCGGACGAAGTATCCATATTATGGTTCAAAAACTCTCGATGAGTTAAAAAACTAACCCAACAATTCTGCTGGTAACAATAATTCAATTGACAAAAAATCAATGAATATCAATTTAAAACTTTGCTATAAATAACACGCAAATCTGATACTACGAGTAAATTTTCTTTTCCCGGCTATATTCATTTGTTTTACTGCAGTTCTATTTTAAATTTTCCTTTTTTTTTTGAGATTAAGAGCCAGTCTCTCCATATTTATATAATTTAATCTAAAAAGTTTGCATACTTATTTAAAAAAATCATTTCAAAGTAATCCTGAACTTTGATGCAGTTTATGAGTCTATCAGTTTATTTAGTAATACGAGTGAGGATATCACTGCCTTACTTTGCTCTCCATCCCCCAAAGCCATTTCATCCTCGAGAGCCCCTGGCGTTGCAACAGGACGCGACAAAGGCAGATTTGCCAGATCGGTGGTGGCACTAAAATGCTCAGTCAGAACTGGTGCCATGCTATTGCCACTCCCTAGTTAGGGGATACCCACTAGAACTGGTTGTTTCGTCCTGCGCCTTATGTCAGGGCTACGGGTGTATGACCTAGCCTCGCCGCAGCCCTGCCGTAAAAAACCATAGTATATGTTGCAAGCGCCGACTACACCGCTGTTGAAGAAACGTCGTAACTCGCGATGTATTTTCACATTACAAATTGAATTTTTGATTTTGCAATCTTACCGCATATTTGCAAAAAATGCTGTCTGATTTCAATCAATTCTGCTTCTCCCTTCCATGTCTGTTCTGACAGAACAGAAAAGAATTGTATAACTCGTATAGAAAACGAATTATAGTCACTACATTATTGAATCTCGTATTTTCCTGAAAAGTAAGTTACTTATGGGTCACGATATATATACCTAAAAAACTTACAATCGCTTGGACTGAGGCTTATTTACCATTGTGCCTTAAATAGAACATGAGGAAAATTTGATGTTTATGTATGTACTAGCTTTTGCCCGCGGCTTCGCTCGCGTTAATGTTTTTCTACGCTCACCGTACATCTTCCGGGATCAAAAGTATTAGTCTATGTGCTACTCCAGGCTTATAATCTATCTCTTTCGTTCAGCCGTTCTGGAGTAATTGAGCAACTAACATCTATCCACCAATATGTCGTCAATCAGCCAATCACCGTCCACTACTGGGCGTAGGGCCTCCCCAAGTCGGCGACACTTATCACGGTCCTCCGCCTACTGGCGACCTTGCGCAGGAGATCGGGCTAGAAGTGTGTCCGATACTACGTTTACCGAGACATAAATTATACATAAATAATGAACGAACGACTATGAATGACGAAGAGTGTGATAAGGGAATGTTGTGGATTGAAAGAAGATGTAATAACAAGAGTTAAAAAGGGAATGTTAAGGTGGCTTGGACGTGTAGAGAGAATGGATAAAAGTAGAGTCAAAAAACAGGTGTATGACAGTATTGTGAATGGTAGAGTTGCTGCCGGTAGTGTTACAGAGAGGTCAGGTCAAAAGCATCTCAAATAAACGTGCAAGTATGAAGAGGTTAATGAAAGTAGATGAAGCGAAAGTTGTTTGTCAGGATTGTCGCCAGTAGAGATCCATAGTCTCAACCTACCCCCATGGGAAACAGGCGTGACATTAGATAGATAACACATTATTGCTCACCAAAATAAACAAATGCAAAAACAATGCATAATTATAATACCTACTTGGCAAAACAACAGGCGGCCTTATCGCTAAAAGGGATCTCTTCCAGGCAACCTTGCTTAAAAGAAACTCTTAACTAATCTGGCGATGTAGGTAGAGCACCAAAAAAGATAGGACTGTACAATTTGAATATACATACTTACACTAATTTATAAATTTAATACATATATAACATAATAGTAATATATATGTATACGTATATTCTCGTCGACCATTCCGCAATGCTTGAAGACAAAAGTCTTCGAGCAGTGCCTGTCCCGACCTAGAGGGCCGAGACATGGACACTGAGGGCAGGATTGGTCCACAAGTTCCAATTAGCTCAACTTGCTATGGAGCGAACTGTTTGGTGTTTTTCTTATGGATAAAATTAGACATGAGGATATTCGTAAGAGAACCAAGGTAACCAACATAGCTCGCAAAATTAGCAAGTTGAAGTGGCTGTGGGCCGGTCACGCCTGCCGCAGGACCAACGACCTGCGCAAGGTCGCCGGCAGGCGCTGCCTGAGGACGATACATATATACAAAAGATTTATATATATACATTACCTATATATATAGGTAATGTTTTGGCTTCTCTGACAGTAAGAGGCAACACATTCCAGAGTTTGACTACCACTGTAAAAGAGTTATCATGAAAGAATGAAGTGTATTCAGGTGTCAGGACATTATGTATGTATGTAAGTCGTGATTTCACTCAGATTTGTATTTCATAAGATACTTAATTGGACGTGTTAAAATTGTTTTTGTCTTATGTTTTTTAAGGCTCAAGAAAACATAGAACCGTGGCGACAGAGGTGGTTCTACGGTGGTAAGTTGCTCGGCGATAAGTTAGTTGTGGAGGAGGCGCGCATCACTCCTGGGTACGTGATCCAGGTGATTGTCAGCACGGACCCCCAGCCGCCCAGCTAGTCAGCATATACTAATTATTCCTATGCTCACTGTGAGACGACGTTGTGGTAATTTACTATCTAACTTCTATATGAAATTCAACTGCATCAACCTAATTCAATTTTGCTCTTAGTTGTTTTTTTAGATGAGAATATAGATTCCCTATATTGTAATAAAGACTGATTTTCGTTTAATTATTGCAGCCGTCAACTTGTTTGCCCATTTCTGATGACGTTTAAAAACTGTATTCGGGGGGTCTAAAGCGCTTTCGCAGATTCACTAGTGTTATAAATTGCAAATTAATGCAAAAAGCCCTTTGTTCATTACATTATTTATCTTGAATTTTAGTGGAAACAATATGAAGTAGAATTTTTATCTTTAAAAGTACTGCAAGTTGTTGAGAAATTATCATCTAGTCCTGTCAATAAAACTGAACTAAAGTTCATATATAATATAACCTCTATATAACATGTTACGGTGTTATATAGAGTTGTCGTTAAATGGAGAGAACCCCTTTTGCTGCATCAGTAATTTTGTTCTTTTGCTTATTTTATTCATATCTTGCGATATTATATTTTTTTTTATTATGATATATAATTTCGGTATGCATGATGCCGACAGTCGAGTTCATTACGGACTAGGACAATAAAGCGATAAAAGAACTTACACAGCTGCACAGTTTTTACTAATTTTGGTAACTTAAAAGATACTTTTTATTACTTAATTGTTGTCGTAATTGAGAGTGGGTGTAATGCTATATAGAGTGTATCATTGTATGGAAGCCAAGCAAAACCAACCAAAGCAAAGTGATTTCGATGCTTAAGGGAGTTTGTCGTTAATTCGAGTGACGTTACATGGTGTTAACACTGTATTTCTTTTAGCAAATAATCGTAATATGTACAATTTAATTTGATATCTTTATAGAGGTGCTCCTGATGCATTTGTTTCTTGTACTGACGACTAGGCTACGTGATATATTTGCTTTATTATTTAGACTGAACGCATCGGTGTTTATTAATTAGTATTCTAAAAGCGTTGTACTGATAAAGACCAAAACAAACCCATTGTTCTTCGATGACGATTTAATTGTATACCTTATGACTAATGTAAAAGCTGATATACATGGATCCAGTTACGGATTTTATATTTGAACGAAGCCAGTGCTGACGTCGTACTGGCATCGTCTAAATTGATTTGAACTCAGTACAGCGCTAGCGAGTCTGACTGACTTCGATATTCTCGATTAAATATTTAAAGTCATTCCGTGCCCCAAGTTAGTAGCTGGATCGATGTAAATTAGCCTTAAGGTAAACGCTTATTGTTCCGAAACGGTACCAATTAGCGATGGGTAACCAACGGACATTTAACACTTAGCTAACTGGTTAGTGCTAGTTCTATGCTATTCTATGTTCTATAGCTGGCTAAAAAACCATAAAATGGCTATTTATATAATGGGTGAATGAATCGTTAACTAATGGCTGGCTAAACCGTAAACTTGTCAGTTGTTGGATGTAGGTTTTATTCGACAACAGTTAGCATTTTTTGGAGAATTTAGCTGGTTTTTAAAATAGCAACCTGTGTCTAGTTCCGAAAGTTGAACTTTTCTTGCAAATATATTTTGTATACTATGCAAACGTTTATTATTATCGCCAAAGGTTTAAGTTGAATAAATTCATTCATTAATTGGTGCGTGAAGTAAAATTTTATCAGTACACAGTAACAGTACTGTTTTATAATTTTCTTATATTTTTTTTTAATTTTGAGCTTTTATACCTACAAACAACTACTTAAGTATATATAATTTTCAATTGTTATGCAAAATTACCACAACGGCGTATGAAAACAATAACTCAACATAATCCAATTAAATAGAGATTCTTCTAAAAGATGTACTATAAATGATCAAATCGATAAAAATATGTAGGTAATGTATAATCGATTTTCTAAGGCTACTTTTCTTTTTGGCCAACTTGTTGGTTCATTTTTTTTAAACCAGCATAACAGTCTAATATGAATATTTATTTAGATTAAAATGAATTTTGCAAATAAATATTTGATTCGAGACTTCTTTGATGTCAGCAAGTTGGCTAATGAATAGTAAGCTTTATTTTATACCATTATTTTGTGGGTTGCACTGTATTCAGTTTTACACAATTTCCCAAGAAATATTTTAAAATAATTGTTACTTTGTTAAAGAGTGTCGATGTTGATTTTTTGGATATTGAAATTGCTTTTCGTGGGTTTCATACGTGTACAGTTGTGTTATGGAGTTTATAAATACATTTAATTAAATATATATAAACAATTTGAAGAATTCAATCCAAGCTTTAAAACCATACGGGTTATTCCTTATGACTATACAATTCGGTAGTTTTTGAGAAACAGGTTTATTTTGAGCGTTATGGACTATTTTAGCCAAAATATTAATATTTCAGCAAAAAAACAACATTAACATATTTAATTTAGCAATTTTATAAATATTTTGACATTTCGTCACAAAAACGCGTCAAGCTGTCATGGCGTCTCGCATGACGTCACAGTGTGCAAAACAAACATCTGTTTCGTTGAAGTGTTATCTGAGAAGTCATTGATAACTTCTTGTGTTTTGCACACTATGACGTCACGCGCTCTGATCGACGTTCATTGTCACGTGGCTAATGGCTGCAATATAACAATTTTATTTCTCAAAAATATCAATAATATATAATATTTTAGTTAAAACAATTTATTTATGTCATATTTAGATCGTAATCTACGATATATATTTAAATCAGCCTATATTTTTCATACTGTCAACTACCGAATTGTAGTGTTTTTCTTGATTATTATTTATCAATTACAGTATGAGCAATACATAAATACATTCCTGAAGTTCGTACACGTCATTCCGTAGAACAAAGGTTCACATACAGAGTTGAGAGGGGAAAGTAGTGTTCTCACATGTCGTGTGGTCTCGCTCGGCCGCTATATGGAATCGTATGCCATCTCTTTCTAACAACAAACTCTCGGTACTAACTGCACTCGAAGTGCATTTATGTTTAGCGCACACTGTACCTATATAAAGTTTATTCTTCTTTATTAAGGAAATCACAGATGGCGATTGGATTTTATGTTTAAAATAAATAATAAAATTATCTATGAAGATACTCTATCAGCAGATACAACATAATGCTGAGTTACCAGCCTCATTGCCTAAAATATGTAAGTATTATTCAAAAATTGTATCTGATGTATCTTTGTACCCTTAGGTAACCTAACCATGAACCTTAGTTCATAATGGAGAGTGGTGTCGTAAATACTTCAAATTGTTTACGTATATCATACGAGTTATCACAAAATGTTCACGGCTAGTTTTATCATTGCAATAAATTGTAATTTATCGCGACACTAAGCCCCAACCGTAATCTAAGGGAAGATTCACAGCACACCGGGCCGACAACGAGCTGAGCTGATATCAGGTACCAATACAATTCATATGGATGTAATACAATGACCTGAGAGACGTCTGCTTCATCAGATGTCGTTGTGTTTATAGTCAATTATGTTAAAAATATATTATGCTAATATTTATTTTTGCTTTAAATACTATTAAAAAATTATGTGGATTTATTGAATACAATGCCATTTACTTGAAACACGTACACTGATTCTCTTAAGGACTTACCTAGATGGATTTCACTTTCTTGCTAGCGCATTACCACATTTTTGAAGATATAAATTTAATTACGACAAATCTGTGTTCTATGAATCTCCATAAAAATATTAATTTTGATTCATGTCCAATTCTGTATATATTATTTAATTCTTGTGAAAAAAAATGGTTAAGTAAGACATCTTAGTATTTCTTAAGTTTTCACGACTAGTACCTAGGCATAATAAGACTATGTTTTAACGGATTAAAGCACAGATCATTGGAGACAAAGATGTCAAGTGTCAATAAGTATTGTTAAAGTTATTGTTTACTTGTTTAGCCACAATAATATTTAAAAAATCAATTAAAACATAGCGCTTTAAATCTTAGTTATTATTTGTACGGCGTCTTGTTTGTTCCGAAATGATATTTTCGTAAATATTGTTGAGATTCGTAGAATACTGATTTTTTAATGTACATCTTTAGGAATGTAACTATAAGCGAATAAATAGAGACATCCCAAACAATCGTGTCATATACTACGCCTCGGCTCGGCGTGATGTAAATCTTCCATATCTTGTATCATAGCGACTTTATGGATTAGTTTTAAGAGCTACGTTTATTATTGGAAAAATAAATACTTTTTTCTAATAGAAACAGCAATGATAATGAAATGTTTAAATGAGATTTTAAATTTAATGGGTCATTTATGGAAATGTATTTTTGTTTGATTTCTACTTAATAGCACAGCTACTTAATTAGCGAAATATTTATTTTAGACTATACTTCATGGCGTAGTGGGGTATAAGTTCGCGCATGGCACGTTCAACACATATACACACGTTGTGTTTGTGTAGTGTCTGTGAATAAGTGCGTGGTATGACGTCGCACTAAGTTCGCATCGTGAAAAGTCTTCTGTCTTTCTCTCTCGCGCGCGTTCAAGCTTATGAGTATGAAGGAGATAGTTGAGTAAACTTATTCCCTGCGGCCCGCTTGACAACCAAAGAGACCTAAAAACGACTTTTGTGCATCTTACGCAACTGTCTAAGTGGTGTAAGTTTTTCTACCTAACCTACACCACTAACACAGTTTTCTGACCTGTTGTTACAATTGCCACGTAGCAAAACATTGTGATGAAACGTGCGCATCGAGATAAATGATGTGTCATACCTGCCAAGCCGCCTTGGACAAGCGTGGCGGGTATACTGTCCGTTTCCCCATAGTGAGAGGCCTGAGCCCAGCAGTAGGACGTATACGGGCTGTTATTATTTTTATTTGATTTTTAAGGGCATGGTAACCTAATTTTACTTACTGTAGCACTCGGAGCTGTTAATGGGTCAATTTGCTATTAATTTTAAATTTATATTTAGGGTAATAAAGTTCTTTATTCTCATACCTGTCTATACAAAAATGCATTTCCACACTTAACTTGATACACAACTATGTATATTCGATATGTACGTATAACTATATACATTTTTCATATAAATTTTAAGTTTTAGTAATTCAATTTATTTATTTGGGAATATGTTTAGCCGTATTCTATTATAAATTCATATTATAATTATAGGTTTTTTTTGGTATATAACTGCAAAATCGTTTAGTTAGGTTGGTCATAATGATGGAAGGCATGCGCCAAGTTAAAAGTGTAACTTGTAAAACGCGCTTCTGTGACACTTGGCATAGTTGGCAATACCAGAAATTTTCAAAAAACTTCTTATTATTTAAAATATATTTTTTTTAACTTAAATCACTCAAAACTTAATTGTCACAATTAGCACGTATTCAACTTCGTGAAAACAGTAAAATTTTGCGAGCGTTTCTTTCGAGTTATGTTTTCTTACTGGCCTTAGTGTTCTGTGTTCATGGTCATAGAGTTGTGTAAGAGTCAGTGCAAACAGGCCGAATGACGTTTATTATTATTACGAGATTTTTGTTATTTTTACTTTCAATACAACACTATAATTCGTAATATGTGTCTGTCTGTCTGTCATTTAAGCTATTTTAAAAAACCCAGTTGGAATAGACTATACAAACTATAGAAAACACGATGCATTTTTTAAAGTCTGTTTGTTCGGGATTCACGTAAAAACTACTGGGCCGATTTCGATGCGGTATTCACTCATTGACAGCTAATTCTTAGACTTAAAATCTGCGCTTCTCTTTGGCCTGGGAATCCCGTGAGAATGATTTGAAATGGTCACATTAAAAAAATATTTCGAATTGCAATGTGTATTTTTCATTGATTGATAGGATTTTGTGAGAATTGGTAGATTTTGGCACACGGCCCACTTGATGGTAAGCGGTTACCATCGCCTATGGAGATTTGCAACACCAAAGGTGCTACAAATGCGCTGCCGCTCTCTTAAGCGACCCTGGAACCTGGTCACCAATGCCGGAACACAACTCAAGGTTGTTATGGCGGCATAGTTAGCATTTGTTTAAATACTAGAATTTAAATATATCTAATTTCGCTTCCCTACAAAAGTATACGGCGTTTGCAAATCACAACTGAACTGAATGAAGCCTTTTTTGTCTGCACTGACTTATTGATTACCATCACATTTATTTACTAATAATGAAAATTTAATTGATTTAATCTGTGAGTGATGTTTCAGATAATGAATATTTTTGTGTATTTCATTGATACAGATATAATAATTGGCCGATATTTATTGCTTTTTACTTAAATAATTATTATCATTATTACTAAATAAAAATGCATTTAAATGTTTATTTAAATACTATTTTTTAATTTTTCTATCGCTCATTTATTTAAGCATTATAGTTGCTTCTTATAACATTGAGATTATTCATGTTACAATGTTCCTTAGTTGTTTTAGTTTTTGTTTGAAATCCTTGTTTCCTACTTACCCTGCCAAATTGCACCAGGAAATTAGATTTATGTACCTGTGGTTTAATTAAGAAATTATAATAAATCCGAGGTTCTTATAAAGCTTGAGCCACACCAGGGTTGACTGCCGTCAATTGTGTTATCTCTTTCAACAAAATTGCAGTTTTTGCAATTAAATTAGTGCCTGTAGTTCTGTACTTTTATATTACAACAGTAATGTAGAATTAATACTTCTATTAATATTTAATTTCAAAAAATATATTTTACATTAATTTCGACTTTCATTTTGAAAATAAGGGCAAAACGTGATTGTAGGAATAATAACTCAAACATCATAATTTAAAATCTGTCTTATGCGTCATGATGAATATTTACAATAATATAACGCATCTTTAAAATTATACAGACCTATCTCAACATATTTTGTATAATTGGATTTTGATGTCTAATACATAAAAATGAGGTAAAAAATTGAAGAACTTGATATTTTTGATTAGGTCTGTATAATTCTAAGGATGCGATAAGTATGGCCCGAACATAATGGACAGAACCTTATTGGTGTTAAGGACCACGTTATCCTTGAACTTGAACCGCCTAAAACATGAGATTCATACAAAAATAGCCATACAACCTAAACGCTCAATGATGCTTTCTTAAGTTCGAACTGCAGGCAACAATTTATTATTTAACATCATTAAAGTGGAGTATAAATAACAACCGTCCAGTAAAAACTTAACTGTAAAAAATCAATTTATATACAGCGTAAACTCTATATAGCGACAATGAAGGGACTGCATTTTATAGCGTTAGAGAGTTGTCGTTAAATTGAGAGAAGTATGTTATTTTTGTGTGACTACTATTACTGCACCATTAATTTTTTAACTTATTTTATTCATATCTTGCAATATTGACGGATTTTGGTGATAAAGAAATTTCGGTATGCATGATGCCGACAGTCGAAATTATTACGGGCTAGGATAGTAAAGCGATAAAAGAATGTATACAGCTGCGCAGTTTTAAATCATTTTGGCAACTTAAAAGGTACTTTTTATTAATTATTTGCTGTCGTTATTGAGAGTGTGGAAGACAAGGTAAACCAACCAAAGCCAAGTGATTTCGACGTTCAAAGCAGTTTGTCGTTAAATGGAGTGACGTTACGTGGAGTTTACACTGTAGTCAGATATACGGCGAGCCTCTCGCACTTACTACTTAACTGATAACTTCACCGTCACCTGCAGTTAACTTAACAGAGTGTGATCAACCTTTACGTATGTAAAGAACTAAAGACGACTGCCATTGTATTGTGATGAGAATTTTCTTTGTATACTTACTGATAAAGAAGAAATTATTATTATTATTTTATTGTTTATTTTGGATATTTTAATGGAGACGCTAGTTTTAATTTTTCACATTATATTTTATAATCATTGAGAGGTTTTGTTTTGTACAAATATTGTTTTATAATATTCACGATAATTTTCATCCATCTTTTAAGGATTTCCGATTAATTATTTTAGAAAGTTTAAATTATAACACCGTAACACTCCTCTCAATGTTTATAGTAGTATTTCTTACGACGTACAGACAGCTGTTGTTAAACCCAAATATATCGGAATGTATGTGAATTTAAGTGCATCGTTTATAATTGAACAATGTTTTTGCAGTAGTCATCTACGTTTCTTCATAAAGTCATAGAAGAGTTAAGTATTTACTTAAGTTGCGAAACTGACGACTTATAATTTCTTTAAGTGCTTGTTCAACTACATTATCCACGAACTAAAAGATAGTAGTGTACAATACATTAAAAGTAATATGGGATACAAACACACACAACAACACGCTTATTACATATCATATATGCAAGGGATAAATTATGGAGGGTAGAGGCAAGGAGAATCATCTGTGTATATGAAAAAGTGCCCGTCGAAATACAATTTTACCTAAAGAAAGCGCCAAAAGTTATTCGAGTAGTATTATAGTGTTTTAGTTTTATAAAATTAAATATTACAAAATCACTAATCGTATTATTCAAAATTCATGAAATAAAATCACTATTCACGTTTACACATGTTTTTTTTTTTTTTTAGGTTTATGGCTTGGAAGCTAGCCCTTTAAGCCAGATCTTAGTTTATAATATACATTTAGTTTCTTCATTTTCTTAAGCCTATGTGTAGCACAGCTGAACTGTAGGTAATCAGCTAGTGCCATTCAACGGAGTTCTTGTGACAACTGAAAAGGCCACATTTGACTATACAGTTCACATTTCTCACAAAACACATAATCACTACTCAAAAACTATCAATATCCTACAACTATTGTTCATTTTAGAGTAATTTTACATATTTTTAGAAAATAAAACTGCACAGCACAACATCTCCTTTCAGTTCCCGCCAAATACTCCTGAAAATTATTTATTTTATTATATTTATGGCTTGGCAACTAGGCCTTTAAGCCAGATCTTAGTTTATAATATACATTTAGTTTCTTCATTTTCTTAAGCCTATGTGTAGCACAGCTGAACTGTAGTTAATCAGCTAGTGCCATTCAACGGAGTTCTTGTGACAACTGAAAAGGCCACATTTGACTATACAGTTCACATTTCTCACAAAACACATAATCACTACTCAAAAACTATCAATATCCTACAACTATTGTTCATTTTAGAGTAATTTTACACATTTTTAGAAAATAAAACTGCACAGCACAACATCTCCTTTCAGTTCCCGCCAAAAACTCCTGAAAATTATTTGATTGTTTATTGTGACTAGTGCTGTGCACATCGTGCCGCCACACATATTACTAAAAAAAATAGATTAGAACTAGTAAAACATTATGCTTTGAAAAATAACGAATAATTTGGTATGTTTAGGTTTAACAACAGCGAAAAGGATCGATTTGTTCCGTGAATTGTTTTATCTTTGCCCTCTACTAATATTAGCGGTTAGGTGTACGTAAGTTTGATAATTGCGCAAAATTAATGTTATTTAAGTGACGGGGGAAGTATTTACGAAATTATTAACGTTATATTATGGTATTGTTTTAGGATTTCTTACGATCGTTTTGTATATACGTAATTAAAACGTTTTCTACTTTGATTGTATCTCTCTTTATATTTCAATGTATGTCAAGGGGGGGAAGTCCGTCAGTGTGGTAAGTTCATAAACCACTTGTTTAAAAAAATAATTGTTTTTAACGTAAACTACAATTTAAACATAGAACTAAACGGTGTCTTAGCTTTACTGACCTATTTGATGCCGACGTTGCTCTTGAAACACGGAGATAACGATAGATGTATGGAGTTCCCCCACCTTGTCTAAATTGGAAGAAAATGTTTTTAGATGTAATTCGAAAAATATTTTTTATCCTGACTAGTAAATTCATCTTTTTTATCTATGTTTTAATGCCTTTTGAAATAGGTGCTCCACACTCTCGCAAGGATACGAGAAAAAAACCACCATCACCATTCTACGAATATATTATCGTTTCTCGCGTTCTTGCGAGAATGTGCATTGCCTATAACATAACAATAGCATAGCATCCTTCGATTTGATATGTTGATCGATGTTATTGTTTATTTGAAATAATTGAACAAGTACTAGACGGTTCATCTCTGATTCGATTTGAATGAATCAACCAAAGTCACCCATATATGAGCTATAAATCTTTCGATATCACTGAAGGTCGTCGTATCCTTTCAATTCGCTTTTCAAGCAAATTGAATCAATCTGGTTGGACCGTCTAATACCATCATTAATTGCAAGATATAATCAGCTAAGTTCAAAGTGTTTCAATTATGCTATTTAAAATTTTGTTCGTTTAAAGTATTTGGTGTAGAGCGACCATTCCTAAGCTACATTCAGTTTACTGGTGATATTTCTAAAGGAGTCGTTTTATGTCACTAGCCTGAAGTAAATTTAAATAAAATATCATATCAGTTTTAGTATTTTCTTGTTAACGGGCTTAAATAAATTGTAGAAGGTAATAAAGTCTACTCCGCCTTCCATCATTTGCGAATTATAATTTAAGTGTTACATTGATCCAAAAACCTTCTGGGTATGTACAGTCGCGGAATGAAAATGTTCGTCACCATTAAGTTGACTTTGCTTGCGAGTGCAAAAACCAAATACTGCCAACATTTTAATACAATGTTATGTTTATAAAATATAGAAACGTGCAAGTAGAAAATTGCAACGTTGACAATGACAGACGCTGCATTAACAATAAGAAACAAAGAGGATATTATTATAATCACTAGGCTTAACATATATATTAAAAGCAATAAAAAGGTTTTACATGTCTAAACAATCTACTTAGGCAAGATAGAAAATCAAACAACTTTGATCTAAGTAATTTTAAACTTAATTGACAAATAGTTAAACATAGTTTTGTGCGGAACAGACTGTTTTGTGGCTTAGTTTGAAATGGTAACATGTTCTCGCGGAACATTACTTGAATCAATTTGAAAACTGGCGAACATTTTCTTTCACCACTGTACAAGACACAACATCCATATCATAATAATATTGTAATAAGTTACTTATTATCGTCATTTAACTTGTTTTTACATTGAGGATTCTGAAGAATACGTGTTTTATTTAATTTACACATTTTAATAGAGATGCCTAAAAATTAATTACATTTTTTGATTAATTTGACATAATCCAAAAACATATCAAGATTGCTTAAGTTTTAGGAAAATGATAAATACTTACAAGTATTAATTCACATAATGGAATTTTAAAGAATATTTTTTTGACTGTAGTTATAATAAGTTTTAATGTTAAACAAGCCATCACATTGTGGACCGAAAATTTAACATTGAGAAGTAACCATACTACTCAAGTGGACTTGATTGAGCTTACTAGATAAAGAATTAATTTATCAATACTAACAAAAATTACCACTCTATAGGAAAAGAAAGAATCATGCGGCCTGTATTTCTCTTTTCTATAGGTCTATTATGATATAATGAAAGCGAAGGCAGATTACTAGAGCCAATTGATACCCAATCGATCGCCTAGTTCGCAGGTTGTCCATGCGCGGACGGCGAGTGAACCGCTCTGTGTAACCCGTTGCTCGGAGTGATTCGCATATAAGTTGCAAGGAATTTATAGAGATATGTTGCAGTACAAACTTTTAGTGCTTCTGTATAAAACTTATAAAGAAAGAACTTGAGATATAAATGCAATAAGAAATGTAAAGAAAAACAACTTTTAGCTAGACGTGTTGCTGGGGAGTTTGTTGCCGCTTCGTCTTGTTCGTCTTAACATCAATAACGCGTTGCGAAGCGGTGTACATAGACTAGGAAATAAAATTAAATTTTAACTTTTAAGTTTGACTTTCAAAAACTGTTCTCCGGTGGAACTTAATTTGAATAAAAACTTGAATTTGAATATAGATGATTATTTGATAATTGCTAAAAGCTGATGACGCGACGTTCCCTTGTGGACCACGCGACGTTCATAGGTTGACAACGCGGTGTCCAGTCGGGGACGGCGTGAGTCTTAGAGCGTTAATAAAAGAGAACCACAGGCCTCACGATCATTTTATCTCTTTCACACGTTACTATGCACTTTCAGTTCACAGCTGGATAGAGGCCCGATCAGTGTTGTTATCATATGTCATGTCATCATATGTTTCATTCCCATTTTTATTTTTAATTTATATAATAGATTCATACTAGACTTAGGCCGCAATTACACTATCATATATTTATCATAGAAATATGATCATAGAAGTATTGAGTCATTTTGATATGAATAACCCATGACAGTGTAATAACTTCATTTGATTCATATTCTCTATGACCTTAGTTAAGGAATCCTATTTAATATTTGACAGCATGCGTACAAATTTGATCATATCATCCGTCTAACCTCAAAAATGGCGTCAAAATACAAGATTTTCAACTGGAATATCTTGTAAGTTTTTTTTTCTTCCAATCTAATTTCTCGGAGTAAGGTGTTATGGACCCCTCTCTCTGATTGCCTTACAACCCATGGTCTAACCGAAATAAGTCTTTTATTTTTTGTCATTTTCTTGTTCTTTTTTAATGCAATTAATAAAAGTGACGCTCGCGGACCGCGTTCGTAATACCGAAGTAAGAAAGAGAGTTGGTCTGAAAGAGAGTGTCGGGGTGAAGGTAAGGAAAGGAATGCTCCGGTGGTTCGGGCATGTGGAAAGAATGTATGATGAAAGAATGACTAAACAGATATACAATGCAAAAGTGGATGGATGCAGAAGTCGCGGAAGGCCTCGACACACCTTCCATGATCAAATTGATCGTGTATTAGCAGAAGGTGATGTCAGGAGCCTTAAGAACAGACGAGCGTGCATGAAAAGAGCTATGAATGTCAAAGAAGCAAGTGAGGTGTGTAATAATAAGCCTGTATGGCGCTCTGTTGTTCGTGCCTACCCCGCAAGGGACCTGGCGTGAAGTTATGTATGTATGTATGTAATAAAATTGCACTCATAGCAACGGAAAACACGGCTAAATCCATCGTTCATCCATCTTTATCCATCTTGATAGTATCTCCTCAGTAGTCTGTGACCTTGATAGTAAAAATTTGAGCAGCATCATTTAAATAGAATTTGACAGATATGAGATCATATTTATATGATAGTGTAATTGGGGCCTTCAAATTGTCAGTTCAGACGCAGTTTATTCAAGTACCTGTTCGTCCAAAATTGGGTTGTTCTCGATGGTCGTTTTGAAAAATCACTGGTGCTTAATTTCTATATGATTATAATCCTAAACTAACATAACGTAAAAGAAGTGAAATACATAAAATTTACAAATACTTTCGTTTAATTCATTATAAAAAAGTCCATGACATATATACAGGATTTGAAAGGAACTTCCCCTTGGGTCGTGATATTTCGTAGCTTATTTTGAATTGCGAAGCTAGGAAACAGGCAGACGGCTCACGAAATGGAAAGTGGTGGACCGTCGCTTACGGACGTGGCTAAGGCGTTGTCAGCGTTTGGGATCAGACACGAGGTATGGAGTAGGCAAGGGAGGGGTAAGGTATTCGCGTCTCGTTGGACTTTATACAACTCGATTCCCCATAGCCTACCAAATTAGCGAAGCGACCAAAAGGTCGAAAGCGCCGTGCATTAATTGGCATTTACGAGTTGTTCTGTATATACTATTAAACATATGGGCGCTACATACGACTGGTCATCGCAGTGGACAACGAACTACTGGCTAACGCAACGTATGAGCGCACATATTAATCGTTGCTCTATCTCGCTCACACATAGTGCTATATTTTGTACTAGCTGTACGACTTGTTAATATTTGTACTTAAGGTTACCAAAATAAATTAGTTCACTTCAACTCTCGATAATGAATACTCAGCCATCTGAAGTATAATTTAACATCTTCCTCTCGCTGCAAATTTCTGGTGACCCCGACGTAATTTAATTAACTTGCTACCTAAAGGTCGAAAGCGCAATGAATTCATTGGCGCTTACGTTTTTTATTCGAGGATATATTATTATCGTATTACTATATTTTACAATCGTCGGCTTTCCGCGTGTATTGGATGGAATAGCAACTCATAAACCGATCGCGCACCGGCTTTTGTTTCAAAATGTGCGGTAAAATTAAAATACAAATTGTAATAAGAAAAAACTTGACGAGTTAGACGATTTTATTTAGTACAAGTGTAAGTCATTATTTATTTTATTAGCGAAAATGGCTTTAATTTGTACAACAACGGTATAGTTACCGCTTGCATCATACGGTTTATGTTTGTTCAACCGGCTTGTCGTAGCCGAATTTCCACCCCGCGCTATTGGTGGGTTCCAATACGGGCCAAAGAGCGTAGTGAAGAAACATTTACACCGAAATTACTTACAACATGAAACCCTCTAATTCATCTAGGTAAGTGCGTGCGGTGGGTATATATACAGTCCGTTAATGAAGAGTGATAGTAAGGAAAATTAAATAAAATACAGATAAAACAGAAAGAAATCAATTTATTTACTTTAAAAATAGATTTTGACTTAATAACAAAAAAAAATCAACTTGCACAACTAACTCGGCTTAAATGCTCAGATGAGACTAAAATAGTACCTATATGCCTGATACTTCAGTAATTTTGAAAGGCTAAATTGAAGTAATTTAGTCTTTTACTTTGCGAAATGCGAGTTTCACAAATTTCAATAGCTTAAATTAGAAGTTAACATAAAGAAATCAGGAAATATGAATACATTGTACCTTATTCTCAAATTTTATAAAAAAAACAGACTTGTTCAGAAAAAGAAAGAGTTCGAATGACACAGTCTATAAATTCTTGTCTATGTCTATGAAAATTCATTCAGCTGTGCCCGCGATTCGTCCGCGTGTATTTTTTCGCGGAACCCCAAAAAACGTAGCCTAAATCACTCCTTATAACAAACTTTCTACCAGTGATAATGCAGTCGGAACCGGTGTAGCCGTTTCAGACATTGGCCGGAACATCCAGACGGATAAAAAAAAAATGATTTTTTTGATATAAGCACCGTGTATTTCATATGCATTTAGTAAAAAGCTGTCATTTTGACATAGCAAACATACACTTCAATTTTATTTATCTGTACAGATGTGTTGTGGCTTTGGCCATTGCAACCATTAAGGATGGACATACCAATATACAGTGTAAACTTTATATAACGATACTGAAGGGACTGTGAATTTTATGGCGTTATAGAGAGTTATCGATGTTTTCTCTGACGTCTTTTGCTGCACCAGTAATTTTGTTGTATTTTTTTTACTTATTTTATTCATATCTTGCGATATTCAGGCATTCTTGGTGATAAAGGAAATTTCGGTATTTCGGAATTTCTTAGAAATTTCGGTATGCTTGATGCCGACGGTCGAGTTTATTACGAGCTAGGATAATAAAACGATAAAAGAACGTGCACAGCTGCGCAGCTTTTTAACTTTGGTAATTTAAAAGGTACTTTTTATTACTTAATTGTTGTCGTTATTGAGAGTGGGTGTAATGCGATATACTTATATAGTGTATCATTGTAGGGAAGATAAACTAAACCGACCAAGGGATTTCGACGGTTTGTCTTTCAATCGAGTGACGTTACATGGAGTTTACACTGTGCTTAAAACGAATAAGTCTTTGATTTATTACACATAATTACAAGTTACAAACGTTATTTTGGTATATATTTGAGCAGTTTGATCTCGTGCGTCAACCAGACGGCCAAAGTGAGGAGCAGCAGCGAGCCCGACTGGTGGCTCGCCGCCAGAGGGGTCGGCACGTAGTGGAGCAGAGTCATTATGCCCAAACCCACCTACGAACATCATATCTGTATTTTATACTTAGTTTAATTGTAAATAAGATAGATAGATAACACTTTATTGTACACCATTACAGAAAACTTACGGTCTAGTATTAATCTAAATTGGGTACAAAGGGCGGTCTTATCGCTAAAAAGCGATATCTTCCAGACAACCCGCGGCAAGAATATTGCTGATTAGGAGTGGCGAGTATACCACACTTAATTATTGTACGATTACTTACATTTTAATAATAATACCAATTAATATTACTAATGGTCGCCCGTGCTCAAAATTCGACCATGATAACGTCAGACTTCTATAATCACAGATTTCGCCAAGGGAACAATAAACAAAAGAGTATATATCCGTGTGCGTGTCAAATACATGCTAGTGTGTGTAATATTTTTTTATTATTCAATCTATTTTTTATGCATAATTAAAAAATAATATTACTCCTCTGTCAGCGCAATTTTTATAATTAATAATATTTTTTTGCTTCACGAATTAACATATAGATTAACAGGAATGTATAAAGGTTCGATGTTGTAGCTAATATTGAAACACGCGTATCGTCTTTGAATACTTATTACTAACCATCTCATTACACCACAAATGTGTGTTTGTTGGTTCTTTCATGTCTTAGTTACTCAACCGATTATCGTGAAATTTTAGCGGCACAGAGGCCTCACTCTCGACCTTCTTTCGTCGTTCGTTAACGTCAGATCAGTCCGAAAGAGTCAATTATTTTTTATAAAGAAGAAAGAACAAAGTTTTCTTTAAAACTACAATAATATCGAACCTTTCCTGCCATGTAAGCGAAAGTTGGATCTAAGTATATTTTATGTTGTAAAAGGTTATTTTAATTATTACTTTGTCTTAAGAATTTTAGTTTTTGATTCAATAGGATCTAATCTGACTAAAACTAAAAGTCTTCAAACAAAATAATAGTTTAAAATGTTTTTTGCAATAAAATATATAGTTGCGTTCAAATGTCGCTTATGATAAAACGGTGGGAAAGGCTCGATATATAACACAAAAATAAACGGAACATACAAAATGCACTAAAATTTTAAAAAAAACCAAGCAAAAAAGTTCTAAAACGAACGACTAAAAACTCGTTTGAGAGTATATAAGAGAAACAACCTAGGATTAAAATTTAATATACCCGAGATATAGCTTAAGTAGATAATAATAATAATAATCCCGCAGGGGGGCTTTGTGGCGAAGCCTTAGGTGAGTGGCGACACCTCGTACCTGACTCCGGGGGCCAAGACAAGGCCCCCGCCTCCGTGCTTGCCTTAGCCAGCCGGCACGGAGTGGAGATCGCTAGAGCTGAGACTCAAGCTCCAGGGGTGGAAGTGATAAATGGCCTAATGTCGGAAGTAGCTTCGGTGAACCTGCAGCCCACCTCTCTACACCCCTTAGCCACTCATACCCATGTTGCCCCTGCCTTTTATGGCATTTTTTGGGGCCCATGCAGGGAGTGGCGAGTCACCGTCTGCCCATTTTTTCATGTTCCCCGAACATTGCGACGGGCAGACGCCATAGTCCCCATATTCCCAGACCGCTAGTACCACTAATAGTTCACCCCAATAGCCCGGTACTTTTTGTCTTGATTTCCCACAATAGTCCTACACTGGCCGGGGCTTGTCCTTGGGTGCATTATTATATGGTGTAGACAGGGATAATCGCCGGTCAGTGTCACGCCACATATTTAGATAAAATTTGTCAAGGGGCCTCTACGTGTTGGCCTCCCCATGGCCCCACGCAAGCCCTCCAAAAGTCCGGGCCATTTTTATGGCCCGTGGTCTTGAAAGACATACATGTGTAATAATAATAAATAATTCTCTTATCGAGCAGACGCCCTACTCAATAGATTTTTTTCATTTAAAAATGATTTAGTTACATTGTGTATTGTTTTTAACAACTCCACGGACTTTAGTTCCGTATACCCTTTTATACAATTTAATTTAGAAAAAAGTTATAAATTATACACGCTTATTTGTTGTTGTGTCTGACATTTTATTGAATGTATGTTTGTGTTGTGGTGTACTAAGAATTACTTATTATATTAATTTATCCTAATTTTAATATTAAACTTATACTAGTGTATCTGTTACACGCTGGTGTTGTGAGCAAGTGCATGTGCAGTGTGTGTTATATATTATCCTATCTAGTGTCATGAGTGTTGTTTTCTCTTTCTGTGCCTTGGTTATTTATTTTTAGGCTCTTTGTGTGTCTTGGTTTGTTTGTGAAGTTTGCGTGTGATTCAATGCGGTGGTAGTGCGCGTTGGTGTGAGTATGTGTATTGTGTATTTTAAATGTTTAATTGTAGTAAATTAAATTTTTATGATTAATTGTTCCCAAGGGATAGAGGAAAGAACGTGAATTAAATAAAATATTATTAATACCTGCAACCAAGCCATCGCTCCTACCCCATTGACCACCCTCCTGGCCACGGGCGACAGCGGCTTCCCCCTCGATAACAGCCATAGGGTTGTGGCCGCCAGCAACGTTGCGGTGCCTTTCACAACGCAATCGACTTATTGAATATATATATTGTTACGAGTTGCGGGACTCGAATTAAAATGCCGTTAGAATTACTATAGTTTTTTTACTTATTGCAGGAGTTCAGCAGACAGGCAGGCGGCCCACTTGATGGAAAGCGGTTACCGTCGCCTATGGACATTTGCAACACCAAAGGTGTTACAAATGCGCTACTGCTCTCTTAAGGGAGACTGGAACCTGGTCACTAATACCGGAACACAACTCAAGGTTGTTATGGCGACATACTTTAGACTAGGGGTGGTAGCCATCCATTTGGGCAAATGCCCTACCACCTGGCTGTGGGTTGTTTTGTTTTGTCGCCTCTTACGACAGGCCGCCCGGCCGCAGGAAATTGTATTATTCCTCCGTTCCTGCACGGATAAATTAGAACTATATAGTATAGGATCCCGCTATACAACGACCTTCACCGAGATGTTAACCTATTTTATATTTAATTTAATGTGTCAATAAACTAAATATAAAATAGTTTATCTATAGCTATCCTTTTCATGTTCAAGATCAAATAGCATTCATTCAAACAGCTGCTATGCTAGTCCTCTTCTATCGCATGCGATATGGTTGGTTGGGACCTCCCAGCCACACATATTGTCTCGCAGCAATATTTCGCTTTAAAAAAATTCGACAACCGGAATTCGGGACTGATTTTTCGCAGGCAACCCTATACCACCGTGTTCATAATGAATATTTTCATTTAATTTTAACTCAATAATCAGACCGGTGCAAAATGCTAGTATCGATTTACCTGTTTATACCTGGCTAACCGAGAGTTGTGACCGGAAAAGAATAGGCGACCTAACATTTGAATATTCTATGGTCTTCAAACTTTCGATTGGTATAGAATTTGTTTAATAAACAAACCGGTGAAATGTAAAAAAAATATTTTTTTGATTATTAATTAATTAATATACTGAACTGAAATTTGTTAGGCAACCCATATGCAATATATTTATTGACACATTAAATCAAATATAGGTTTCATCAAATAAGCATCTCTGTGAAGGTCGTTGTATAGCGGGATCTTAGACTAATACGAACACGTATAACACAAGTACAAATATAACCGAACACAACCAGTCCAAATGTAATGCAGGTCGTAATTCAATAAAACGCGCAATGTCACTTATTAGATTCCCGATTGTAGAACACACGTCTCGCTTCGCACGTGGGTCTCGCTCGACTATCTCCCCCCTCAATCAGGTCATTGTTTTATACTGCGCGAATGCAATATGTCCGCCCGGTAACGCGGACCGAATTTCCTAGAATCAACTTTTACTTTAAAATCACCTGGCTAATGATTACAATACAACAATATGCCGTATGCCAATAAGTAAACAAAAGAAAACGATCTTAAAAGAGTTGAAGCTAGCTTAGATGCCGACAGGTAATAAAATGTGTTTTCGTTCGTGTCGTCCTGAGTTGTAACAATGTATTTATATATTAAATATTGAAGCTGTAATTGTATAAATTTCCTAAGGTAACGTCTGATATAATTATGAACATACCCAAAAGGCGGTGGTCGAACTGCACCGTGGTCGGGTTCTCGGTGAAGTTGCGTGCAGTCGGCTCCAGGGCCAGGATGTCGTCCGGGAGCCACGCGTCGCCCATCTTCGGGAACGAGTTGTACACGAGGCCCGCGTCCAGGCCAGCCACGAAGGCTCCTTGAAAAATTCTTTCAATGTTGGTAAGCATTTTTTTTTTTTGAGGCGGGTGAAATGCTTTTTACGCACAGGGTCCTGGCAAGGGATCAGACCAACATCGTTCGCGAACGAGGTTACTGCATGCTATGTAACCCACTCGCGATCGACTCAGCTTGTGTGGAGACTCAAGAGAAACTGCACGGGCAGCAACCTAATACCCACTAGAACCACCCTCCTCCCATGTGCCCCGCGCTTTGTTGTGTAGGCGCAAAAAGTGCCTGAATGTGCCCCGGGAAAGGCCATCCACTTCGTCATACGGGGGTCGATGGTCCTTTGCTCCCTAGCAAGCTAAAGGCCCGGTGTTATTTCAGGGTGGGAAATCATGCGCGTACCTGCGTCTCCGGGCGACCTCGTAAAGACGCATCGGCACGCGCAGTAGGTCTCCCCTCCCTATCTCGTTCGGCGGCCTCTTTGAGACATGACTGTCTCGCAAAAAGTAACCGCAGCCCCCCAGGTGTCGCTGCTATGCGACATGGCTCGCACCAAATTGCAGAGCGAGTCGACAAGGCAAGCAGCCCACAATGTGACACAGATACTTATCGAAACACCCGTGTCCGGTGTGTATCTGTGTCATCCTGAAGGTCAGGGTTCCGCTTTCACGGTTGACCCATTCCGCCACAGGGTTCTCGAGCTCTTGGGAACAGGTGGCGATCATGGCGGCGGTTTCCCGCGTCCTGATCGCCCCTATTGAATTCAACCTGGCAGAAGGCCAGGTCGCGAGAGAGAGCATCCTGTCGGGAGCGACGCCCCTTTGCCAACACGTCCGCCTGGAGAGGCCAGGGCCGATCGCCTGCCAGAAGAGTCGCCGCCGTCCACGACACCGTACGGTACCCCCGGATGGTCCTCACGCCCAGAACCCGCTAAGCCCGGTGCACCAGAGTACTATTGTGGCGGTGAAGTGAATGTTGGTAAGCTACACTATCCCCGGGTGATATAGCCTATATTTAGTAAAATTTTTAGAAATTCTTACTAAAATTCCAATAATGTAATTCAAGGTGTAAAAAAAATACCTAAAATCGCGTGCGCTGCGACAACTATTGATGATAGAATAAAATAATGTACTACGACTTTGCCGAACACATCATTATTTACAAAAAGTGTCCCGACAGCATATGTCTAACTATCATAGTTATACCACAATGAGTGTTCTTTTATTTAAAAAAATATATCAAAACAAGCTAGCTAGAAAATTTTCTTAATTTGTATCTTTGTATTAACCCTTATCAAAATAAATTACATCATATTCAAGACTGCTTCAATACCTTTGTATAACTTTTTGAATTATTCAATTCAGACATTCCATTCGAAAGATATCATAAGTTTAAAAATGTTAGTGTTAGAAAACGCGGCCGTGACGCTTTTTCGTGAGCGAATAGAAGTTTCACTTCAATAATAATATTCATATACCCGCAGGGGGCTTTGTGGCGAATCCTTGGGTGAGTAGCGAAACCTTGGACCTAACTCCGGGGGCTACCGGGATTGCCTTAGCCAGCCGACACGAAATGGAGATCACTAGAGTTAAGACTCAAGCTCTCGGAATGGAAATTGAAGTATTCGACACCCATGTTGCCATTGTTTTGTGGTATTTTGTGGGGCCCATGCAGAAAGTGGCGAGTCACCGTCTGCCCATTTAATTCATGTCACCTGATCCCAAATGTTTCCATAGTCCCAGACCCCTAGTATCATAAGCAGTTATAATCCGTTCTCATTTCCCCACAATAGTCCTATACTGGCAGTTGATTGTCCTTGGATGCTTTATTATATGGACTGCTTTATTCGTCATTGGATAAAATAAAAACAACCCGCAATTTATATACATTTATTTATTTATTTATTCATGGAAAACCTACAGCTAAATACATTTGATTAGAAATCAAAAATAAATACAAGAAAGCCAATGACAGGTTTTCACGGATACGATATGGTTTAAAAGTAACATGCAAACGTAAAAACATAAAAAAAGGCACCGAGATGTCTAATCTCTATTGAAAAATTTAAGGCTTAGACACCGCTTGGCTCCTGAAATACTGATTGCAAATGGATCGATATCATCGTATTTAGTTACATTGTTTAAATAGTTACTTGCTCGCACTAAAAATGAGTTTTGTCTATAATTAGTAAAACTTAAAGGTATATTTATGGGTTGATTGAATCGCATAGATTTTGAAGGAATATTAAAATGGACTTTACTTAGAAGATCTGGACAATCGATATCGGAGGAGATAATTTTTCGAAGTAGTAAAAAGTCAGCAATATCACGTCTGTCTTTCAGTGGCAGTAGGTGAAACTTTTTACAAAGATCAAAATACATATCACCAGTGTACGAGATCTTTTCCCTATAACATAATACATGACATACATTACACTAATAACTAACAAAGACTATCCTCACAGTTAAAAAGGATCATGTACAAATTGCTTCACACGAATTTCATGATTTTTGACCCCTCCTCCATCCTTGTAATAGCTGGTCACATTCGTGAGGGTCCTCCCTATTGTGATATCACACATTTTGCAATTGTTTAAAATGATAACTCCCTAAGGGAGGGTAAACAACTTCGTTACGTAACGCGTTACGGCGCCTCCCTTTCTCTCACGCAAGTTTTCACTTCTGTCGGGCGTCCCGAGACACACACGTTTTTAAAATATTACGTTTTGAAATTTGAAGTCATAAAATTTAGGACCCCTTCCACCTCTTGTCAATGTCACAGTTTATCACCCCCCCCCCCCCCTTAAGGTGTGACGTAACTTATAGCCCCAACCAAAACAAAACGCTCACCTGATAGGGCAGTAAGGAACGCCATCGCCTTAACAGTGTGCGCAAACGCAGTGACACCCTTCAAGTCCTTGATCCTTTGATAAGTGGCAGCCACCGGGAAGGGACGGAGCACCCTTAGGGCTCCGGCCAACAGACCCGTGTACAGAATGAAAGCCAGCCCGAGGTGGGCTGCGAGCCGGTACTGGGAGACCCTCGGCACGTCCGAGGGGCCTTGGAAACGGTCTTCCAGACCCGACTTCACCATATACCAGCCCATAAGACCCTGAAAGTTAATCGATGTGGTTGCAATTGTTGTAGAAATTTTAAGCTTATGAACGTCCCACTGCTGAGGAACAGACAGTATACCCACGACGCCTGTCTAAAGCGCTTGGCAGGTTTGACACATCGGTTATCTTTATGTGCAGGTTTAATCATGGTGTTTTTTCTTCACCGTTGTTAACATGCGGTAATAAAACTTCAATCGATATGCCGACAGCAGCGCCACCTACCGGGTCCAATTGTGAACCAACTCAGAAACTTTCTCTGGCTCATGCACAACAACTTTGCTAAAGATCATCACAAACATTCATTTTTATATATAAAGATTAGGAACAGATCACAGATTTTTTACCTTCGTGGTAATTTTTTTTTAACCATCCAAAATTTACTTTTAATCTAAGATATATTAGTGCCTCATATCTATCCCGTACCCAAATAATAACATTCATCAGTATACCTGTGCTGCCACCAAAGCGCAATACACTCCGACCCTGATCTTCATGGCCCTGTCCAGGTGGCCCCTTGTCCAGAAGAAGGCCGCCGGCAGCAGCACCGCGGCCCCGATGGCCCTGCCCCACGTCCGGTGGGCGAACTCCATGTACCAAATCCACTTGAACTCTGATAACGTTATATTCTTGTTTTTGCTAAAACATCAACATTATAATATTGTTACGACCGAGGTGTCGACATACGAAAATTCACACCTGCGTCTGTAGAAACACATTTAAGAACTTGAGATATAAATAGAATAAGAGAAATATAAAGAAAAACAAGTTTTAGCTACACGTGTTGCTGGGGAGTTTCTTGCCGCTTCTTCTCCTTAACAGCAATAACTATATCTATGACCTTCTTAAAAGTGTTCACCAGTGGAACTTAATTTGAATAAAAACTTTTGAATTTGTACTTGCGATCTAGTTATTACTATGAATAGTGCCCGAGTAGTTTATAACACTAGTTTGCTCATCTGGCGTTAGAGCGTACCTTATAAAAATTAGCTATTCTAACTTACTAAATATACTCTGGATACTGTTGGTATTTCTCGAACTCCTTCTGCCACTCTTCTTCGGTGGTTGGCCTCTTCTCCCCCAACAGCTTCCATGTCACCATTGACAAACCAGACTCTGTCAGGCGAGTCACGCCACCTATGGTTGGAGAATAGTTTATTAATCTAGATGTATAAAACAATTCTAACATTAACCTCTTTATTCATAATAGCTGAGGTTTATTCGCTCGTTAACCAATAGTGTCCTCCGTCCAGGAACGGAGAAAGAATACAATTTCCCGAGTTGTGGCGGCATGTCGTAAAAGCTACCACAGCCAGGTGGTAGGATGTTTCCCCGTCTGAATGGCTACCACCTTGAGTTGTGTTCAGGCATCAGTGGCCAGGTTCCAGTCTCCTTTTAGAGACCGGCAGCGCATTTGTAGCAAATATCCATAGGCAATGATAACCACTTTCCTTCAGGTACGCCACATCTGTTTGTCTGCTGAAATCGTGCAATAAAAATGAAAACTACTGGGCCAAACTATGTAAAAATTTTAGGGGACCACATGGCAGCTATTCCGCGTCGAACAAAAAAAGAATCACGTAAATCGAATCATAAATTTCAGAGTAATCGGTGTACATATGGAATGGAGTGAAAATTATTTCCATGAAAAATGTTCATAAAATGAAAACTACTGGTCCAAACTATGTAAAAATTTTAGGGGACCAATTGGAAGCTATTCCGCGTCGAACAAAAAAGAATCACGTAAATCGGATCATAAATGACGGAGTAATCGGCGAACATACATAAAAAAAAGCAACAAAAAAAAAAAGATCCCGACGAATTGAGAACCTCCTCCTTTTTTCGAAGTCGGTTAAAAAAAAGTTACAAAAAGAATTTTTCATAAATGACATGGAAGAATAAGAAACAATCTCCCTGTAAACCACCTAACTCATAATACACTGCAATCACAGTCATCTTATTAGTTCAAACATATTTTTTAAACTTACATCAGTAATAAATATACAGTCCTAATGAACTCCTTTTCAATACTATTATACAACCCGCAAGAGTTAACTTGAGAGTTCGCTCGGGTGACATAAGCGAGGTCGGTCGGTGGCGAGAGGGGTAAAAAGGCGGGGGTCGGGAGGGGAGCGCGCTTTCCGCGTCCGGGCTCAAGTTAACTCTTGCGGATAGTTACGACATTTAAAAGGTGTTAGTAGAACTTTCAATTAATGGCTGTCATTAACGTCATTAACAACACACATGCACCCACGCACACATGTCAAGGTATAATCAACTCTATGACCTTTAATTAATTCATAAACGCAGAAAGCACTCGCAGTGCCTCATACAAGGATGAGCACAATTCTTGCGTAGAACGTTATTGCTGTAACACATTTGACAGGCGTTCCCGTGTCTACTTAGCTGCCGTAAAACATTAATTTACTTATGACAATCAAATATAGCCTATGTTACTAGGCAATAATGTAGTTTTCTACTGATGAAAGAATTTTCAAAATTGGACCACTAATACCGGAGATTAACCGGAACATCCAACCTCACAAACTTTACGTCTTTATAATATTAATATAGATTAAAGTTTTGTTACTTTAGTATCCTTCTACCCTACTACTCAGTTTTTTAATAGATCATTTTTTATTTAATTCCATATACATGTAACAAATGTTTGTGTTTCATCAATCTCTGTAAGTAATTAAGGACATAGGTATAGAACTTTATAATAAATAGTAAAAACGAAATTTTACATAAATATATAATCTCAATGTAAAAACCTATTAATCATTTTAACATTTAATATTTATACTGTTTCGTAGGTAGTTTAAGGACGCTTATCTTTATTTAACGAATAAATCATCTATAACCTAACCAAATTCAATCGCGAAACAATGCTACCGTTTCATTCATACAACTGACATTTTTTTCCATCTTGCATTTTATCCTATGCTTATCTCGTGATTGAAAAATCAATGCATAATGAAATAAAACACAAATTGTAAATAGACAGTTTATTCAAAGCACATTACACATCATGTCATGTCATATATACTTTAATATTATTATCATTAAATAGTTTTACCCGCGATATATCTATAAGAACCTATTTAAGTTATTGTGAATTAGATTAAACAATTTTTCTAAATTATTATGATAAACTAAAAACAAAACTATGCTATAAATAAATCTATCTTAAAGCCCGTCTAGCCCCACCAGACCACTGTCGCTGGGCATTGTACCTAGAAGGCTGGCAGCATCACCTCGCTGGATACAAAGGCTAATCCTTGGAGCGAGGTAAGCTCCAGCCCTCCGGTCTCTTGTTGTATCGACCAGATGTTTTTTAATATTTTAAAATAATTTGTGGGCACTTGGCCCCCATGGGCCCAAAGTCTCCACCCCAAATGGCTCAAATATGTAACTCGTTAACTAGTTTATTAGTCAAATTAAGTACTTATTACTAAATGTTTTCCATACATTTTGAAACATTGTCAGTACTGTCGAGGTGGCGAAGACTAACGAGGGCACTCCATACACTTCTCATTATCTCTGTTTTTGAATAGTTACGATGAAGGCAAATCAGTCATTGAAGCTAACACACCATTGAATTCGGTCTTCGAATTGTATTTGGCGTTAAATTCCATTAAAAAAGGTTAAAAAACGAGTGGTGTATGAACTTCCCCAATTTCATGATACTTGTTCTATTCATATTATTGTATAATAAATTATATAATCTATTATTCAATCCATACTTCCAACTTCTGCATAAATGTGAGTTTGTTTCGACATTCATATTATGATCATATTCTTGCATACAAACCGTTTTGGAACATAAAATATGCAAGTCAACAGATGGTTTAGGCCAGATGTTTACATAAGCAAAGTCCCAAGAAAAGTTCTATTTCTTCAAAAATATTTAAGAGGCTACGCAATGGAATTCGCTATCTCGCTCGAGCATTACAGGTAAATTGGCTTCGTGATGTTTTTGCGTTTGTAGTGGTGTCGTTCGAAATATTTGTACAAATTATAAAAAACTTCTTTAGTTTGGTAAGTCAAAAGCTTACCTCGACCACATTTCAACATGGGAACCATTTTTAATTAACAAATTTAAATAATAACAATTAGCATATATAATTAATAATTATTATTTATTTGACTTTCACCATTGAATTTTGATTGTAAGTATATTTTCTTCTTCAAAATGTAATGAACCTTATTTTGCTGACTGTACAACGAATTTAAAATTTCCAGTACATATAGAATTCCTATAAATATAAAAAAAACTACTACAAACGCAAAAACTTCTGGAAGATAAAAGAAGAAAAAAATATAGAACCTATAACATATTTATGAAGATATAAATTGATACGAGTTTATTTACAAAATGTATTAAAAAATCTTAACAATAATTATACATATATATATACTAGCTGACTCGGCGAACTTCGTACCGCCTTATTCAAATAAATTAATAAACAAACAAATTGAGAAAACATGGGAAAGGGCTCATAGAATTTGAAAAATATATAGCCTATAACCATCTACGATTAATTCCGCGTCGACTGGTTGTGGTTTCATGATGATCGGTCCAGTAGTTTTCGAGTATATAGATATATATAGATAAATAGCCATAAACCATCTAGGAAAAATTTCGCATCGAATGGTGGTAGTTTCATGTCGATACGATCAGTGGTTTAAGCGTGATTGAGCCTCAAACGAACACCATTTTCATTATATATATATAGAAGATAGATAGACTAGCTGACTCGGCGAACTTCGTACCGCCTTATTCAAATAAATTAATAAACAAACAAATTGAGAAAACATGGGAAAGGGCTCATAGAATTTGAAAAATATATAGCCTATAACCATCTACGATTAATTCCGCGTCGACTGGTTGTGGTTTCATGATGATCGGTCCAGTAGTTTTCGAGTATATAGATATATATAGATAAATAGCCATAAACCATCTAGGAAAAATTTCGCATCGAATGGTGGTAGTTTCATGTCGATACGATCAGTGGTTTAAGCGTGATTGAGCCTCAAACGAACACCATTTTCATTATATATATATATAGATAGATTAGGGTGGCGCAAAAAAACCGACTTTTTTTTTAGTCTCGAGTAAAAAATGTTAGTTAATAGCCGTCTCCAAAGGACCCCAAAAAAATTTTTTTAAGAGGTCGCTCCAAATTTTTAAAAATTTCAAAAATCATTAAAAATCGATTTTTTAAATGTTTTTTCTTGTTACAGTAAATTTTTTTCCATATTGTGCTTGATTTTTACTCATCTCGTGGTGTATTTTTATTGTACTAAATGAAAAAAAAAAGTATGGAATTTAAATTTGAATATCAAAAGGTTGCTCGAAAAAATCGAAAGTAATGCACTAATAAATCAAAAAAAATTATGAGCGACCTTTCAAAATTTTAATTTTGAACTGAAGCTTTCAGAAACTTATTGTTTTTTGGTCTCTAAAATTTCAAGTCCAGGAGTTTAGAATGATCCTAAAATGCTATTCCAGCAGTCTACTGATTCCAATTTTGAATGGAAACCATCCAGGGATCTACTCAAACACACAAAAAATTACATTAAAATTGGTAGTCATTCTTAAGTCTCAAATTATGCCTTCATAAAAATCTATGACTCATTTTTAATTATATATAAATTTACTAATCGTACCTAAAGAATGGTAAAAAAATGACATTGTTTGTACACAATATGAAGTTTATACTAATTTTAACCAGTAGTAGGGCAAATGTATGGAATATTAATGTATTACTACAAACTGGCTGTAAACAATGTAAGAGAACAATTAAACACTACTTTGCTAATGACTGATCTGAAGTACATACTCAATGACTTAATTATCTGTATGTATCTATTATTCATTTACTGCCATTAGTCGTTTTCAAAAGTAAGTTAATAATATAGTAAAAACTATACAACAATAACAGATATCCAGCAAACATACCCAGTATAACGGCCGTGAATACCATTCCACTGCAGCCCAGAAGCCAGTAGCCCACTGCTTTAGTATTCTTTGGTTTTGAAGTGGTTGAGCACAAACGAACTAAAACTGCATTGGATTTGAATATGTTGCTCAGCTGAAAAAATAATAAACACATTTTTTTTAATTTCAATGATGTGAGAAATAGTTTCTTTCTTAGTCAGTGTCAATTTAATAATATGGATGTCAGATGAGAAAAGCTGCTTAAATGGTACATATATTTCTACCTATACCCTAAGAGTCTGAGATAATTATATAAATAATTATGATCAAAAATCTTTTTTAGCTAGACATGTTGTTGGAGGGGTTTCTAGGCACTTCTTTTCCTTTGAACAGCGAGAACACATCATGAAGTGGTGTATGTGGAATAGGAAGTAGATTTAAATTTTGACTTACATGTATGACCTTCAAAAAGTGTTCTCCTGTAGAACTTATTTCATATAAAAACTTTTGAAAATTTGAATTACCAGGATTCAAACTCACATCACTGGAATTAGACCAGTGTCTACCAGTCAGGCACCAGTGTGCCTTCTTCACTAAGCTATTGTAACTTGCCATATGATTCAACTAGCTGTGCTCACGATTTCACCCATGTGGCAATAGATAGATTCAAATCTGGGGTAGTGCAAGCAACTCTAACATTTCTATGATCCAAAGACTGCAAAATTTCATACTTCGCACTATCTCAGGTGTGCCCTGGTATATAAGAAACAGCGAGATTCACGAACATCTCGGAGTAAAAACAACAAAAGAAGAAATTCGTGAACTTGCTAAAAGCTACCAATGTCGATTGGCGCTGCATGTAAATAAACTGGCAGCCAAGTTAATGCAGCGTACATACCCATCTCGGCTGAAGAGATGCAATGATGATCATGATATCCAAAAGTTACAGGAGAGGACTTCTCCATAAAACAAAGAGTAGTGTTCTCAATGGAGAACACAGTCATTAATAAAAATAAATCAGCACAAACTATTCATTTAAAGTCGGGTTGCGACTGATTGTGGATATATATATATATATATATATATATATAAATGTGGCAATAGAAAATCGTTACTTTTATCATACTTTGGATAATTCACACATTATAAATTATAGGCTATGTGTTATTTTGATGTGTGAAGCTATATTATTGTAAAGTTTCATCAAAATCCATTAATCAATTTTTGTGTGAAAGAGTAACAAACATGCATCCATACATTCTTACAAACTTTCACTTTTATAATATTTATAGAGATGCAAAAGATGTTCAATGTGGTGTAAACTTAAGGACTCTTTATTTAGAATTGGCACACACACACACATTATATATCTCGAACTAAGCCAATTACCCTTCTGTTATGGGTAATATTATGGAGTCTAGTTATTTTTGCTCTATGGTAATTTACAATGGGCAGTTCTAGTCTACTCTAGTGAAAGATGTTCAGGAGTATAGGTTCCATCCTAGACACCCGAAGCAAGGTAGATAATTGAAAATTAGTTTAATTTTTAAACTGAAATTTAGCATGCCCAGATTGTACCCAGAAACCTTCACACACACGTGAGTTAAGTAAATAAAGTGGTGGGCTATTCAAACACCAATTTGACCTGTTTATTTTTCATCCTGGAAAATCAAGAAGTCCCCTTGGCTACAGAAAACTTACCCTTAACACTTTAGAATTGCTCATCTTAAAGCTGTTGTTGTATTTAGCAGATGTGGCCAGCTGTCGTGTGACTGAATGACTTGTATAAAAGCCATTTCTTGTGCCTGAGATCAAAACCTTGCTTTGAACTGTCCTCAGGGGTAGAGCACATTTAAACAACTGAGCTATACCCCACATTGCTGTGTAAAATAACAAGAGTATAATTAAATGGTGGAACTTTCAAGACATTTACAGACCAGAAAAAATTATAGATAAGCTATTCTTATTTCACAATTTTGCTTAAATTAAACTAACTTTACTTAAATTTACATACACAAAAGTGTAATTGACAATATGTTATCACAAAAACAGATAAAAATTTAGGACAGCCAATGAAGTATAAGCCTAGTAAAAATAATCCTCACATTTATTTCTAAAACACTTGACCTAACTGAATAGTTTGTCTAGTTGGTAATGAAATACAAAATAAAAATGTTAGGTAAAAGAAAAATGTTTAAGACAATTACCTACATCATAAAATCGAAATCGTAATGTTTACAATGTTATCAACATTACAGCATTGTAATGTTATTAGTGTTTGACACAGTTTAGAGTTTATAGTTTAAATGGCTCAAGATTACTAGTATTAAATATTAATTAAAGTCATCTAACAGTAGGTAATTCAGTAATTTAAAGGAAATATACTACACTTACTTGTAGGTACCCAAGAACCCGGTTCACGTGGGTGTAAATAATATTAATTATAATAGAAACTGGACTCCTAATAAATCTGTAAACTGGATCATTTACAGTTTATAAGTTTATACTAAGTGTACTGTTTCCAAATCTTACTGAGTTTAGGTTTATATAATATAATATTTATATAAATATGAAACACCAAAACTAAAAAATGCCAAGTTCTTGCAAATCTTTAAAAAATCTAGAATCCATATATTCAATGTACTCTGTGTCTAGAATTTACAAATTTGTGTATAGATATTTTTTTTTAAATTTTGGTTGGTTTCACAGAGTACATTGAATATATGGAGATTTCATCGGTTAGTATAACAAATTTTTGACGTTGACAAACATCGCTTTCTCAGATTATTAAAATTTTACGAACTTTTTGAAACGGTGAGAACTTGAGGGTTACGTGCTAATATTTTGCTGTTCAGTTTTATTTTCAAACAATGTAATAATGATGAATATGATAAATCGTGTCGAGATTGCCAATCTCAACTGTTTAGTGATTAGTGAAATAGTGTTACTCGAGCTGCAACTTAGCATTCACTCGTCCGGAGTGCGTCTTTGCTTGTACGGTTCCTCTGTGACGGTTATGGCACGGTTTTTACAATTTTCTATTAGAAGGAAGGCATACCCACTAACATAATGTATTAAATAGTATCAGTAAGAATTCATACTATTAAGATATTGCATAGCTTTTATCGCGGGCTTTGAGCGCGGCGACCGAATCAAGAAATTCCATAACCAAAATATATTAAAGTAAAACTAATAAAAGCATAAGTTTATAATATGAGTTTTATTTGTAGCTAGATGTTTTACATGGAATACAATTTTCAAAGAAGTGACACCATCACTTTTAGTTTATTCTTCTAAAGATGTCAAAGCATATTCTTTTTATCTAAGGAGGTTCCATAGCTTAACTATAAAGAGTCTGGATATACAAACTCTAACAAAATAAAACTTAACACCCCCTCCGCCTACCATGTAGCTCGGCCGAGCGTTCGCTTAACGTGTATGTATATGGTACGACTGTACGAAGCTCGCACGGATCGAGACGAGCTGCTCCGAAATCGGACGAATACGTAAGCACCTGTTTGTGAGAAATAGTTCATTGAAATCTTACAATTTAAGGACCAAATATTGCATTTTTAAGAGGAGGCAATTTCATTTTTGGGACATGTGTGAGGGGTCAATAGAAGCTTAACCTCAAGTTTGTGGGGTCGCCAGTTCATCTTCAAATTCATTTTCTTCCATTAACTTTGATATCTCCATAATGTTGCTGCATGTTTCGCCAGAACATACATAAAAAAACGCGCCTACGGACTCTACCTCATAGGTGGCGGGGAAAACAGGGGACCTTTTCTACCTGCTTAATATTCAATAAGTTAAATTTGGTATGTTCTATGGTAAAAAAAAGAGTTAGGAATGAATAAAAAAATTCTCAATTTTTTGCTTATAACTTCTTTATTTTTTAATTTAGGGCAAAAAGTTATATAAACATATTTGTAGGAATAACAATTTTCTACAAATTATGACTTTACAATTTTTTTGTAAGACGCATAGTTTCCGAGATATCGCGAAAAAAGTGTTTTCACCCCTTTTTCCAAGATGGCGGCCGGGGTACACGGGTGGCGACCCCACAAACTTGAGGTTAAGCTTCTATTGACCCCCACACATGTCCCAAAAATAAAATTGCGTCTTCTAACAAATGCAAAGCTCATGTAACATTTCAATGGACTAAAAGTATATAGGTGTATAGGTATCTATCATATCTTTAAAATGCCACACTCACCGCATGTGCGCCCCGTAAGTATACATGTAGGCATTGAGGTATAACATGTCTAGAGAGAGCATTGCGAACAAACAAGATCGCCAAAAACGGCATCAAAAACGCGAAGCGTTGCTATATTTACTCTAGAAAAACTATCAATGTGTGCGTGATTTCGGGATATCAGCTAAAAATATTACCCCATTTTTTTATATTTTATAATTAAATATTTTTTATATAAGTGAAAAGTTTAAATGATCGTAATGATTTAATCCCTCTTTGTTAATATTACTCAGAGGTTTCAGTTTTTCTTCTATAATTGAAGAATAAAAATCTATAAAATTAGCAACTAAAGTTGTGTGTCTTGGACCGAATCAGAAAAAAATAAATGCACAAATGAATTCATAACACATTTTAGTGTATGTAGTAAATTTAATTCGCAATTAAATGTGTGTACAGATATTAGTACATTTTTATAAGTCTGTTAATTACCAGTACAAATTTAACGATTCTAAAAAAGAATCCATAATGGCAAATTCTTTTTGTGTTACACAATATGTTCACGATGGTTATTAGACGACTAGTTATGGCCCAAAGAGTATTCTACCCTAAAAATCAATGAAATAATTTGTAATAGTGGACTTGGGATGATTCGATGGGTTCATACTGGGTGTGTTATATGTAATGTACATTTATATCAGTAGTAGGAACTAAAGGGTAAGTACACGGAATAGTTTAATGCAGCGACTTAAGAGCAACTAAATCACTTGAAAAGGGCTATTATTAAAATAAAAATATTCATATCCAAAAGTTTTTATTCAAACTTTACGATTTGATTATTTCATAAACTAAAATTTGTTTTCTAACATATCAATATATTAAATTATTATTAATTAGGAATTAATGGAGATGCAGGTAACAGAATATAGAAAAAATTAATTTCTCAATTATGACTATAATCTACTAAAAAAATGTCAATATACCATATCTCCATAAATTCATTACATGTTTTTAGGTACCTAACATAAAATAAAGCTATACCAAAAATAAGTTTTAAAATCCTTCCCTCTCTCTCACTACATCTCCTCTTTAGCGATAACTAAAATTGCATTAGAAGAAACTAAACAGTAAAAGTTAATTAAAATTTTAGAGCACCAAAAATTTACTCTTTGTTAATTTGTTGTAAATTTTCTATCCAGCAAAAACAAGCACTACTGCAACCATATATAATTGGTTATTTAAAATTTGCTTGCATGATACTTAAAATATCCCGTATTTTCTGTTTTAGAAAGTATATTATGTTTATTTCCATTACCGCAAGAATATACATATGACAGTATTAAAATAAGTTTGTATTGTCGAGATTCATGGTAAATCGGTTCATATCCAAAACCAATAAATAGAAAATATTATTAAGTGTATGAATAGTGATTACTATTAATCTTATAATTGAATTAGTAGTGCTATTTCAATACATCTTTCTTGACACAGCTCCTTTTTTAATTTTTCTAAAACCTATTTTTTCTTTTTCCTCAAAATAATTGGAAAACACAAACGACCTTTTGTTTGGATTCCAGTGGTGGACATCTTGCGATTCCCAGATTTCTTTTATCCAACGATTTGCTACAATTGGATTCGTAGGATATTGAAAACGTAATATAAACTGGTTTAAGAAAACCGGACGGACCCACAAACATTACATGTCTGTTTTCTATAGATTTTTCAAATTATTCATATTTTACAAAAAAAATCGTAACAAACTCCCCAAATTTTGTAAAATAAGTTCCACTTCTCACCTGACAACATTAGTCAATTCGATAACCTTGGAAATATCGAAATTAAATTTCATGTTTTTACTAAGAAATCATGAAAAAGATGATAAGTTTTTCGTTGAAATAACATCATATCCTTATCCTTTCCTCTTTTAAAATAGTTCCGATACATTTTAATAGCGCAGGACGGTATAAAGATTCTTTTCGTGAGAGCTCCAGCCGCTAAAGTAGCCAAAGCGACACCACAGAACACATTTACCCTTACGGGTAACGGGCGTGACCGGCGTGAGGAGCGTGTGCACCAAATTTGGTGCACAGTTTTTGGGCCGTTTTTGTGCAATTGATGCGTGATCTAGACGTTTATATGATCTAAGCATGTAGGTATAATGTATACATAGGTGTACCTATGTACAATCAATTAATTATAGTAGTTCCGGTAATGCAGTCCAATACGGTGTAAATGATTTCTTATGGTTTGTAAACAAACGTCGTAACGTGCCGCGAAATCTTGGGTACGAGAAAAAGGATGTTCTTCATAATGGTGCTGCATATCTCTACTTTGTTGGTTTGTTATTCGACGAACGCCATGATTATGTTTTCGTCTATCTTCAAGAATGCCCTATTCAGCGTGCCGTCTGATCCATGTCCTCACTGTGTTCCGACTTATATTTAATAACACTCGTGATATTTCTCGAATGCCATAGCCTTCCTCACTGAGCACTACAATCCGAGCTCTTTGTTCTGCGAGAATACCTATTATACAATTTAAATAAATATTTAATTCTTAGATATTGACTTCTAATTTTTTTGTCATTGACTTTACTTGACTTCTGATATACTTCCAGAATGACATTTTTTTTTTAAATTATAATACTTTTTCTATAATGAAAAGAGTTAGAATTATAAGGCAGATTTCAGTTAGAGATTCAAATTATTTCAAATCATTACTGTTTTATCTAAATCTAAAACATATCTAGTACAATGATAACAAAGTTTAAAATTGCGTAGTTTTGAGGCTAGTGACGCATTTTTATTATGTTTATAACGTCCTAAGTGCAACACACACAATAAACCTTAGTATTTTGACGGTTTTAAAGGAATTATTAGCAAAGTGGGTCATAAATCAGTTGTGCCGATAGTACAACAGTGAATAGCAGTCACAAACTAATAATAGCAGTTGCTGGTGAATAGCTGTACGCGTAAAATTTGTGTATAACGTGTTTTAAATATGAATAAACAAACTGCATTTATTAATGAAGAAAGTGATGAAAAAATAGTGAAAGGAAATGAGTGATAACTTAAAAATACTGCATAAATAAAAAATAAATAAATAATTATAATTGCATAAGTTGATAAAAAATGCTATGCAATAGCTTTACCGCGGCAGTCCCCGATTGCCACAAGGAGTTTTTATTTTTAACATTTAAACACCTCACTGTATCGTAACATTTAATTTTCAATTTCTCTATAATCATTGGACAAAGCCCTTATGTTTTGTAAGGCATTTTTGAATTCTCCCTCCTGTAATCCCTCGCCGACATAATGATGAACAAATGCGCGTTTTGCATACATGAGAGAAAACTTTTTACATAAACGTTCCCAAGCAACGCGAACTGCAGAACTATTTGAAACCATCACGACTGCTCTTTGTAATGCTGCTAGGTCACCACCTGGCACTGTAGCCGGTGGTTGATAGTTCACACCGATCTGAAAGAATAAATCGACTGCATCTGTAATATCATTGTATTAAACCTTTTGTACGGTTATAACTGTATAGACCGCACAGTCAGCACTTACGCGAACACACGAATTTGCTATCCAATCAGTTCCTCTCGTTAGAGAGTACTTGTGTTCTGTGATCAGTTCACGCAACGACACCGCGGCGTGCATTCGTGTGCTCATATCATACTCATGTTTATCTAATATTAAGTTAATTAAATATCTTATCTTTAAATTATCTATCCCCAGATGTACGAACCGTACATCTTCCATTTATGAATTTCCTTCCATTTTTAACTGACTTCGAAAAAAGGAGGAGGTTCTCAATTCGTCGGGTTCCTTTTTTATTTGATGTTTTTTTTATGTATGTTCACCGATAACTCCGTGATTTATGATCCGATTTACGCGATTCTTTTTTTGTTCGACGAGGAATAGCTTCCAATTGGTCCCCTAAAATTTTTACGTAGTTTGGCCGAGTAGTTTTCATTTTCTGAACATTTTTCATGGAAATAATTTTCACTCCGTTCCGTATGTACACCGATTACTCTGAGATTTATGATTCGATTTACGTGATTCTTTTTTTGTTCGACGTGGAATAGCTGCCATGTGGTCCCCTAAAAATTTGACATAGTTTGGCTCAGTAGTTTTCATTTTACGAACATTTTTTTGTTCCCGGTTCTTGGGACCTATATTTTTTAAGAAGCGCGGCACCATTCGTAGGTCCACCCATACATAGCTAGACACTAAAAAGTAACAAATAAAATTTAAAAACTTCGTTTAAAAAAACCGACTTCAAAAACGAAAAAACTAAAATGTATAAAATAACTTATTTCTAAAGCTATTATTATTAATATATATTATCTAAAACATCTTGAAGTCGGTGCAAAGTAAAACATAAAAATTACTATATTTTGAAAATTACTAAGCACCGACTTTAAGATGTTTTAGATAATATATATTAATAATTTTAGCTTTAGAAATAAGTTATTTTATACATCTTAGTTTTTGAGTCGGTTTTTTTAAACGAAGTTTTTATTTTTTATTTTTACGAACTCTCTAAAATAGCAAATTTGTCAATTTAAACTGAGTTACCTTAAATCCGGTAGGAGACCACGAAACAAATCGAATGCTCCTCATGTTTTTAATTTGGTTAATCGCTGTATTTATATCATTTGGATTCACATCTCCTCGAAATAACAAACAGCATGACATGTAATGCCCTTGTCTGGGATCACATTTTACCATTTGATTGTATGGTTCGAAACAAGACATCATCAACTGTTGAGTTGTATTCGTTTCGTGGTAAGCTCTCGACGCTGATACGAAAGGTGCAAAAGTAACTAAAGGAAAATGGATTCTTGGATATGGGATTAAATTTGTTCTGAATTCCACTAGTTCTACATTTAAAGAACCTTCAAATCTCATTGATGCCGTCATACAAGAAACTACCTGTAAAATTTTAGTTACTTAAAACATTGTTATTAATAAAACATTAATAAATTTAAAAACTGTGCGTACCTGAGCAATTAGTCTGTTTAAATTTGTATAAGTCGGCCTCGGAACATCCAAGCATCTAGCTAAAATGTCATACAGCGCCTCATTATCGAAAATAAAACATACATCTTCTGTATCCATGCAAGCATGAGATGTTAGCACGGCATTATACGGCTCTACAATAATTGGCGATATTTTTGGTGCTGGATAAATTGCGAATTCTATTTTTGACAGTTTTCCATAATCTCTAACAAGTCCTTCTAGTAATAATGCAGTAAAGCCAGAACCTGTCCCACCTCCAAAAGATCGTATAATTATAAAGCCCTGTAGAAACTGACAATCTTCAGCGACTAATCTGATTCTATTCAGAGCCAAATCAATCATTTCTCTCCCAACTCCAAAATATCCTCGGGCAAAATTGCTGGCCGCATCTTCTTTGCCCGTGAGCAGACTAGTGGGGTGGAAAAGATGTCGATACGGACCTGTTCGTATTTCATCTGAAAATACCTGCAATATTTCATTAAGTTCCTAACTTTTAGGAGTGATAACTATATTGTATTTTCCATATGTACCACCGATATTTTACCTATAGGTGTGGGTTCCAAGTCAATCATGACCACCCGCGGCACAACCTTCCCAGCACCAGTCTGATTAAAAAATGGCCCACAACTATTATCATTGTCAAAGAATGCTAGTATGCCATCTCGTCTAACACCATGTTCAAGACAATACAGTTCCCAGCAAGCATTTGCAACTTGTACTCCTGTCTGACCAATGTGAATATGAATTACTTCTTTCTGAAAATAAGTAACACTTTATAATTATTATTAATGGAGTTTTATTCAACAAGATATGTTATGGTTCTTACTATAGCCATAACACGAAAATTTTATAACATATTTCAAAATAAGGGTGCTCAAAGTACTTAAAATTTATTTACGACATTTTTTTTAAACTTACTCAAATGTCTTTCAGACTGAAATAAGGTATTCATATTTTTTTAAATTATTGGCTGCAATCTATGAGGTTTTGGTTTGTCACGTTGATGTATAACAAAATATAATAGGAATATAAACATTATTAAATTTCTTCAATCTTTTCATGGAGGACTATTTGTGTCGATAATGAACAGTATTGCGTGTGCGTATAATCACTGTTAGATGAAATGGGGCTTTGTATAAACACAAGTTCATTGTGAATCTCAGAATAATAACTAAATCAGTTATTGTTTTGCGCTATAAATGTAGCATATCGAATTACCACAAGAACTCTGTGTTTGGCGTCCATAAAGATCTATAATTTTATTTGACTTATGACTAATCTGTATGGACTTAGTTTCTTTGCCCAATGTTGTGATTATCTGACAAAAAAAACCTTCAAATGAGTGATGACATAATGACAGTTTGACAGCTGTACGTCTACTGATAAGTCAGATAAGTTGAATGGAGATAAGTTTTTTGTAATTGTTTTGCTTGATTTATTATTTGTTTTACTTTTACTTATCAAGTATTACATAAGCTTGTATATAAGAAAGCAAGCATTGATTCTGTAAACTACATACTATATTTAGTATTTAAATAACCATGAATTTCGCTGGTAAAGTTGTTATTGTAACCGGAGCTAGTTCCGGTATCGGTGCGGCGACCGCTGTTTTTCTTTCAAGATTGGGAGCAAAACTATCATTGACTGGTAGAAACACCGAGAATTTGCAGAAAGTAAGTAAAGAATGTGACAAAGCCGGGCAGACATTCTTGGTTTCTGCTGATTTGACGAAGGAGTCTGATATCGAAAATATTGTTAAGAAAACCATTGACCATTATGGCCAGTTAGATGTTTTGGTTAATAATGCCGGTATAATAGAGACGGGAACGATCGAGAACACGTCTTTGGCCCAATACGATAAAATTATGAATACAAATGTGCGTTCAATTTACTATTTGACCATGCTTGCGACTCCTCATCTGTTAAAAACGAAAGGAAACATTGTGAACGTTTCTAGTGTTAACGGGATCAGATCATTTCCTGGAGTCTTAGCTTACAATGTGTCTAAAGCTGCTGTGGATCAGTTTACAAGATGTGTTGCTTTGGAATTAGCTCCTAAAGGTGTCAGAGTCAACTGTGTGAACCCTGGTGTAATTCTAACTGAGCTGCAGAAACGGGGAGGGTTGACTGATGAACAATATGCAGCATTTTTGGAGAGGAGCAAAACAACACATGCATTGGGCAGACCTGGCAAGCCAGAGGAAGTGGCTGCAACCATAGCCTTCCTTGCTAGTGAACTGGCAAGTAACATCACAGGTGCTAGTTTGCCAGTAGATGGTGGCCGCCATGCCATGTGCCCACGCTGAGACAAACAAATCAAGAATCAACCAAAAATCAGTGCCTTATGTTATTTTTAGATTTTAAGTGTAATTTGTTATATTTTTGTATTTTTTGTTGAATTTCACGTATAAAGGTTTACATTTATATTATTTGTTAAATAAATATTTTGTATCAGATTAATCTGTATTTTTGTTATACACAATAAGTAGATGGTAGATAAATGAACTCAGAAATTTCAAATCAGTTTCCAAAACATCTCAACCTCACAGGTTTTGTATGAGTATACAAACTGACATCTATACATATAAATAAAATTGGAGTGTCTGTAATATTGAAATAACCACTTTTGACTACATGCATATGAATATATATACAGTACATACACCAAAATAACATTTCTTACAATTTTTGTCTGTTTGTTCCGGCTAAACTCTCAAATGGCTGGACCGATTTTAACGGGACTTTTATTGGCAGGTAGCTGATGTAATAAGGAGTAACTTAGGCTATTTTTATTTTAGAAAATTCTTTTGTTTTGTAATTATGACGATTTTCAATCACCACGCGGGAGAGACCGCGGGGCGCAGCTAGTTAGACAATAATGCATTTATGATTGTTTAAGCAGCAAATCAAATTATGTCTATCATGTTATTTTAAAAATAAGATATGATGGCGTTTAAACGTTTGCATTTTATTATGTAAATTAGGTTTTATAGCATTTATAATCCGATATAGACATATTTTTTGGTTCTGTTGCTTCATTTAAATACAAAATAAGATTATTTTTTTACAAAATCGTTTGAATGCTCAGTAATATTTAATATTTTCTTTGTTATATCATTGTATTTTCTTATATAATTATAGTAATAAGATTTTATGCTGAGTGCGGGCGTGCACTTGGATGTAAGCATCCGCACCGGCTTACTAGGATTTGTATTTGTATTCGTTTTAGTGCTATAAATACTAGATAATAAGGCAAGCTGTGTCTTCATATAAAAGATCACATTCTAAAAATGACAAAATATCATATTTCTAATGTATTTAAACATGTTTTATCTGTGCAGGAACGGAGAAAGAATACAATTTCCTGCGGCCGGGCGGCCTGTCGTAAGAGGCGACAAAACAAAACAACCCACAGCCAGGTGGTAGGGCATTTGCCCGACTGGATCGCTACCGCCCCTGGTCTAAAGTATGTCGCCATAACAACCTTGAGTTGTGTTCCGGCATTAGTGACCAGGTTCCAGTCTCCCTTAAGAGAGCAGCAGCGCATTTGTAGCGCCTTTGGTGTTGCAAATGTCTATAGGCGATGGTAACCGCTTACCATCAAGTGGGCCGTCTGCCTGCTGAACTCCTGCAATAAAAAAAAACATGTTTCTGAATGTGTTCAGTTTTGTAGACCGTAATATAAAAAAAAATTGTAACATGTATTCCTTATGTTTATCCAATTTGTTAATACTTTTTGAATACCTTACTTTTCATATTTTTAAATCTGGCATGTCAAGATCTAATTGGTTTTCAAATCTCACTTGTGTAAAAAAAATTGTAAGAGCAAATCAATTTTATTATTATAAAAGATTTAGAAGTGATATGTTCGTTATTTCATTGAATTCGCGGCTGCTACCACAGAGTACTTATATAAGCTGCTACTCAGCTATCCGGTACACAAATTTTAATTAGTAGGTAAGGCGCATGGTATACTTACCCTGGGTGTGGTTTACATATATGTCCCCGGAATCCTAAGTAATGAGGGGAAGGGGGGAGGGGGAGGGAGGAAAACTTACCCCTTCTGCAACTCCCATGTGGCGGAAATGTATAGTTCCTGAGTTATTAATGTTTTTGTCAATCTAACCTCACTTCTCTTTTTCACTAATATATAAAATAAATAGTGAATGGTTACCAGTCGGTTTTGGTCTACACAAAACCTAACCTAACCAACTGTTTAAAACTCCACATATTTAAATTTTCGGATACATACAGTCTCCTATTTCGATAAATCCCGTCAAAAAACGTAAAAGAACGTCTCGGCGACAAAATTACCAGAGCATTGTTGTGAATTTCAAACTTCGATAATTAATTGAATATGTATTTTTTCCACTCAAAACCAATTTCTGTTGTTATAAATAGGTCTTAAATATATTCCTAAACACATTAACCATTAAAATCATCCAGGAAATCATCCGGGGACATATATGTAAACCCAACCCCTTACCCTTTCTGCAACTCTTAGGGTCCCTTATTTCTTGAAATATTTATTTTTGGTAAATGTAACCTCACCTATTTTTTTACTAACATTATTGTGATGGGTGGTGAAAGGTCGCGACCAGACCAAAGCGCACGAGCCGAGCGAGCGAAGCGATCGGCGAGTGCCAGTAGCGACTGTAACGGGTTGGATTTACATATATATCCCCGGATGATTTCCTGGATGATTTTAATGGTTAATGTGTTTAAGATTGTTGTGATGTGTTTATTTAAGACTTATTTATAATAACTGAAATTGGTTTTGAGTGGAAAAAATACATATTCAATTAATTATCGAAGTTTAAAATTCACGACAATGATCTGGTAACTTTGTCGCCGAGACGTTTTTTTGTGCACCGGAAAGTGTACATTTTGAAGAGGACGGGATTTATTTAAATAGGAGACTGTATGTATCCGAAAATTTAAATGTGTGGAGTTTTAAACAGTCGGTTAGGTTAGGTTTTGTGTAGAACGGTACTTATCGTTCAAATAGCGGTCGGGAGATGGCGCTGCGTGCAGATTGCCGCACGTGCGTGTTAGTGTTTTCTTTGCTGGAAGGAGGGGCTCTATAAGAGCCACCGCCGTCAGGGCCATCGGATGTATCTTTGGTTCCCGAGGTCCTGACACACGGCGTCAAGATGGCACAAAGAGGTGGTTTAGTTGGTAGGTCCGAGCATGCCATCGGGAGTCCAACACTACCCTACCGTGCCCCGAAGAGTAGGGTGTCCATGACGGATTACACCTCATAAAAAAAAAAGGTTTTGTGTAGAACAAAGCCAGAACCGATTGTAACCATTCACTATTTATCTTATATATTAGTGAAAAACAGAAGTGAGGTTAGATTGACAAAAACATTAATAACTCAGGAACTATACATTTCCGCCACATAGGAGTTGCACAAGGGGTAAGTTTTCCTCCCCCCCACTCCCCCCCTCCCCCCATTACTTATGATTCCGGGGACATATATGTAAATCATACCCCCTGTAACCATTTACTGCTTAGGTATTTTATACACACTATTTATAATTTCGTCTTTATTGGCCGCTATTTTGAATATTTTCATGGTTACTCTTGTAGTACATTAGGATGTGCTGTTGTGTTTTTTCTTCATTTTTGATTATGTACCTACATTGTTATTTTTATTCTTTTTCTGTTGATTACTGGCTTTCTTTTTGAGTTCAAAAGGATTGTTCAACTTATCAGTGCAATATTATTGAAGAAATAAGGTTATGTTTATTTATTCACTTAAAATATGATCTGGTTTTTATTTCAAAAAAGGAGAGATAAAAAATACAAAATTTATTTAGATATCTAATTCTTAGAAAAATGAAATATACACTAATTTTCCCCTAACAACATAAATATCTAAATTAAATTTTAATTTACCACTTAATTCTACTATAATATTACTTAATTAATTATCACAATTTATTTTACATAGTTTTATCTAGATTAAGATTACAGTTGTGGCCTTCAAAACTATTACCAAAGTTAAACATCATTTCTAATATTCATAAGACTATACAGATTAATGCAATATTTTTGAAACTAAAAAAATATAGTCTTAAGACACTTGCAGAATGTTTTCCGTGCGCGAGTCAAGATCGCACGAAATGGGAGGGTTGTAGTACATCGGCATACCAGCTGCTCAACTCTTGAATCCAATTCCAATAGATCGGCATTGGATTGGATTATCATTTCGTACCCTTGCACGCGACTTATACTTTAGTGATATCGTGACCCCTTAGAATATTACACCGTTTTATAATCTTGGCCTTTTTATTCGTCTTAGTTTATTTTGATAGTATGTATTCATATATGATCATTGCATTATGCTATTCCCTCTTCATATACTTAATTTTATCCCGGAGGCTATCCCATTTTCTATTACAAAAAGTATCTCATAACCAGTCGTATAGTTGAGATTACATTATTTTACGAGTATTGTACCAAATTTCATCAAAATTGCTACCGTGACTTATCTGTGAACGCATTACAAACAGATAAACAGATTTACTTTCAAATTTTATTTAAATGATTTTGGATTAATAACATGGAGCTAATTAAATAGTATACAATTTTCTGATATAAAAATTATGGCTTGTAAGGTCCCAATTCATTGATTCAAAGTAATACTGAAAGTGAATATTTCTGTTAAATTGCAATGTATTTAAATTTTAGGCAACCAACCTAGACCACTACTCAACTAAACATTGATTATTTCATATTTCCTTCAAATTAATTTTAGTTATTGATTTTAGGTAAACCTACTTCATTCTGTGCAGCAATTCATTCGCGTTTGTTAAATATATTATATTTTTATACTGATAACATTGATCCAAAATATTTCTTATCAGGGCAATTTAGGTTATCAGGCATTTCGATAATTGGTTGTAGACGTTATTGGGATTAAAGTACAATTTATACAGAACTTTGTTTTAAAATATTGACAGAAACACCAAACAGACCTCAGACCAAAATCCAAACTTGCAAATGCATGTATTCTGTAACTGATAACATATTTAGCTCAAAGTTATTCTGTCTGTAGGTACACAAGTTAATATATAACTAATTATTAGCTAACAGTGATTTAGCATGTGCATGTATAACGTCAAGTCATAGAGTAAGACGTGGCCTATAGACATTTTGGCCCTTTAAGGCTTTATTGACAAGTCATGCGACAGATATACTGTATCTATGATAGTATATTGTATGTATGTTATAGAATCAGGGCCGTAGCTACCGCTGTATCAGCCGTGTCAATGATACGGAGCCCCCAGGCTACAGGGGCCCCGAAATGTGTAAGCAAATGTTCCCAAAATGTTATCCACGATCTTTCATAGATTAATAACATTTTTGAGAATAACTACTGGGCCAACCAGAACCGCTATCATACTTGTCATTATTGTCGACAGAGGCAGAGAATCTAGAAAAACTGGAATCGTCTTCAGCTATGGATGATTTCATAAATAAGATGCCCGAAAAAGGGCGAGAAAAGTGTATCTTTGATTTAAATTGTTTATCTAACTTAGGTCCTAGGAGCATTAAGTATTATAAGTACCTAATAAATTATAATCAATATATATTATTTTAAGTAATTCAATTCAAGCATTTTTTTTTGTTTATTTTATAAAAAAATATATCTTTCCTTTGGTCCCGACACATTGGATACAGGGCCCATCTAAGGCAAGCTACGCTACTGTATAGAATACATACATTCCTGCACACATGTCTACATTGAAGTTTCATCTTAATTAATATTTGAACAGGCGCGAGTCGACTTATGTGTAAAGGGACTTAAACTTATTTAAAACGTAAATATTGCTAATACTAATTTAGAACTAATTATTACAGCAATAACTGGAGATTGAGTTTTTTAAGCTTTAAGTAGTTCTTGAGCTGGAACTACAGCGAAGAGTTTCTTAGTTTCGTCGACGCAAGCTTTGATAATTTGTTCGAAGGCGCTCGGTGCTAGTTCCTTTATCACAGGCGCCCAATTTGCATTTATTACTCTATGTATTGTCTCGTCTGAAAGTAACATCATAAGGTAGCTATGAATATAAAATTTTAACACTTATGTAAACTTAAAGAAAGGCCAAGTAAAATGTACCTATAATAAACATGATTATTTTTCTTTTTAAATAAAGAATAGCTTCGCGTTTGATTGACATTGCATCTGATGTCAGGTGGAAATGCAGTCTAAGGTGGAGCACGCTTACTTAGAAAATACCTTTTCACGCGACACTTGAGGACACCTAAATTGCATTCTTCATGAAAGACAGACGACGGTAAAGAGTTCCACTCTTCGGCGGTGCGTATGTTAAAAGTGGAACCATAGCGTTTCGTCCTCTTTGTTGGTATTTCCACCAACAAAGTCTCTGTGGCGTGAACGCGTTCGTCTGCTTGTTCGGCGGTAAAATGGTAAGGGAGAAACCAATTCATGTAATTCCGTGGGACACTCGCCGAAGTGTATATCCTATAGAATTCCGATAAACTACTTTACGTCGATGATTTAGGCTCTGAAGCCTCTTGTCGAATAGTCGGTTATCGCCTCTCAGTTTCCTAGCTTTTTTCTCCATTGACTGGAATGTATGTATGAAGAGATTAATGAATGTATATAGAAGAAGCAAAAGATCTGTCAAGATTGTAGCAAGTGGAAATCCATCGTCTTAGCCTACCCCAGTGGGAAACAGGCGTGAAAATATGTATGTGCCTTATGTATACGTAGATTGTCACACTCAGAGAGCTTACAGTGCGATTAAGATAAAGTGTAAATAGTATTAATTAACTTGTTAAAACTGAACAATAGTTGTAGGATACTGGTTGAATTTAATGAAGAATATTTCTTGAAAAACGTAACTCTATATTGAAATGTGCCATTATGAGCTGCCACTCTTTATATATTCAATGTACTCTTTGGCTGTACTGCATTTCCGTCTGACATAAGGCGCAATGTTAGTCAAACGCGAATAGGTTCGCGTTTGACTAACATGGCGCAATGTTAGTCAAACGCGAACCTATTCATTATAAAAAAAAACTGTGTTATTTGAGAACTTACTGACATTTTAAAAAAGAAAGTCTATGCATTCCATAGACTGCATTAATATAATAGGAGAGTTCATTCATTGTCTTGCTAGTCATTTGCTAATGTATTGCGTTTGCAAAAAAATGTGAAAACTGTATGTAAATATGGTATTGCTCCCAATAAGCTTCATAAATAGTTTGGAAATGTCGTATTTAAAATTTCTTACCAACCACTTGCTAGGATTTGGAATTACACAGCTATGTTACGCTAATTTTAAAACTATTAACTCTAGTACTATATTTTAAGATCGACACTTGTTAGTATAAAATTGATGTTTAAAATAATGCTTGATTTATAATTGAAGTTTACAAGTCTTTCCTTACTTTGTTCCTAACTAACAAGAAACACAGATTTAAATGAAATAATGAAGAAAAATAGCAGCAGAAACATTCTTCTAGCGTACGGTGGATGAAAATGTTTGTTACTTTTTGTATGTACAATATGATGTGATTTGCATTGATATAGTTTATTAAAGTTCTTCATGCAGGATAATTAGTTAAAAATGCGTTGACTGACAACAGCGACTAATTAAATTTAAACAAACAAACTTATATAACTGGTTATTTTGTTGGATTAATATTATTTGTAATAATGAATCAAGTATAATAGTCTCCACAGAATGTGGAAGAGAAGAAATGAGAACCGGTTCTTATGTTTTTTTCGCGCTCTCACGAGTTTCTCGCGTGAATGTGGAGGGTTTATAAAGTTGATGTGAGCATGGAAGATGAATATTAATCGCCCAGTAAAACACGTAACTCATAAAAAACCCTGCGATTAAAGATGGCGCCAGCAATTTTATAGAAAATCACAATTACGAAAACTGTATTGAAGTTTTCCATCAAGAGCATAAGCATTTAAAGCATATTTTTTAAACATAAGTCAGTCTTAAATTGAAATTCCTAATTAGCTTAATTTACACAATTGAATTTCTATTAAAACAAGAACGCTGTGGCGTCGACTCTGATTGTAGAGTGTGTTAAGAGTTATGTTATTACGTGACGTCATTACTCAGTATTGTCCGTGCAAAACATAAATGCTTCTCTAAAGTTTGTTCAAGACGTTGCGCAGAACACAATTATAAGGTTCACGCAGTTAATACGCATGGGACATTGCTATCCGGACTTGCATAGCATTTCTTTCGGGTTTCTCACTATTAATTAAGTATAATATTCGTTAAAAGTTGACAGAACCTATCTAAAGTCATAGAGCTAACTTCTGTCGAGACGCATTTAAGTTTTGCGGGTACTGTGTTCTTATTCCATGGTACGGGTTAGAACATGATGTATAAACTTGATTGATTCTTTTCAAACCATTCATAAAGTGACTAGTTCTTCAGCAGGCACCGCAGAGAAAAACTTCTGCACTTCGTCAACGCAGCTCTTGATGATCTGCTTGATGACCGGCGGTGCTATCTCATTCATAATGATTTGCCAGTTTTCGTTTGTGAACTTTTGGGTCATTTGTGCTGGAATTTGAAAGTATAGTAATTGATTTGTGTAGTTATTGTAAGAGTAATGAATTATTGAGTAGGTAATGGGAGTTTAATGTACTTCAGTTTGCGCACTCTTTCGAGATTGACGGCTGTCTATTTTTTGCTATGGAAGATATGTTTTGCTTCCTAGAATGTGGAATTTTTATTGTTCTATTACCGGTTGAGTCAATCGTTGGAATATGATAGTATTTAAATGTATGCAAATATATATTTTTCTACAATAGATCCTCTGTCGAACTTGAAGGGAGACGCCAAAAAATTGGAGTTATAGAGTTTTCGACTTAGGGAATTTTTTGTAAGAAAACATTCGAAGTTGTAAATCAAATATTGCTATGTTCGAGATATATATATATAGGTCTAATATATTTTTGCGAGTCATGAAGGGAAAATAAGTACTGAAATTGCTAATAGGGAGTCACTAATTATTTCAACGTATACAGGGGTCTGGTTTCGAACAACGGAGGTTTTGGGGTTGAAGCGAACGGAACACAATTTTTTTTCAAGTTTGATAAGTTTTCAACTTGTCAAGGTTCAACTTGGTTGAGGTTCTGCTGTATAAACATTTATATATTTTCGTAGATAGGTAGGTATTTGTATGGTATGTATATTAAGTATATATCTTTTTAATATATTTAGTCTCTGTATATATAACATTTGTGATTTAATATTAAAATGTAAGTAGTCGTACTATAGTTTGCGAATTACTATTACCATTATCATCTCAATTCATTTCTGAGGTTGTCGCTTTTGTACATAATTAGATATAATCTAAGTGTGTTAGTTCATTTTTAGTATTGATGTACAATAAAGTGTTACTTATCTATCTTTTTATAAAGAATTGCGCTTAAGACATTTCGATGTCAAAAAATAAATTATTATTTTTGATTCTACTAGCACCAAAACTAGTATTAATACGTTAGAGATATTAAGTAGATAAGTGTAGTAAAGAATACTACCTCCAAAGATACATCTTTGGAGGTAGTATTTTACATATATATATGTACTTAATACCTGCGCGGGTCCATCTCGACTGCATAAATACTCAGAGAAGCTCTCGGCGGCTGAGAGTCGGACCGAACGGACGCCCTCCAGCTTGCGCGTCATACTTTGACGAGAGCAGAGCAATCTGGTACGTTCAGTGACCTCCTCCTCCTTGGCAAGCATGACATGCTCGTAAAAGAAGAGATGGCGTTCCATCTGAGTTTGCTTCTATGACTATTAAACTTACCCAATTGTTCGTTTCCTCCGAACAGATTTGAAAATCGGAACTGGGCTTTGTCCATTTTGTAGCTGTCATCGTAGTCGGTAACGACCCAATAACCGTCCTTGGTGTCAAAGTTATATTTCACCACGATGTTCAAATTTGCTGTTGGGATAAAAAATATTTCATCAATTATGATGCTAGAGGGGTTATTATACAATTATAGCACAAGCAAGATAAATTTTTGTATCAATTCAATTCAGTAAACTAAGGAGGCTCTTACAAACTAACTATACCTTATTTATTCTTAAAGGATTATTTTGGTACTTCACACATCGGTTACGTTGCATTAGAGACTCGAATACGCTCACGACCGCGATCATCTCCGTTACACTTGCTTGCCGGCGTTACAATCGTAAACTCAAATTATTCATATTGGGTTAGTTAATCTAACAAAATATGAGTAAGACCGTTTATATTAAATTAAATGAAACTATAAATATTATAAAGATAGTCTATAGCCTGGTATACACGGACATTTAATCGATGTTTAAAATAAATTAATCGCTAAAAGTATATACCTAGCTAAACAGCGATTTTTGTAAAATATTTTTTTATTTTCATTGCGTGAGTTCAGCAGACAACACACCTGATGAAAAGCGGATACCATCGCCTATGGGCATTTAGATACCTAAAGACATTTACCAATGTGCTGCCGCTCTCTAAAGGACGATTGGAACTTGGCCAGTAATGCCGGAGCACAAGTCAAGGTTGTTATGGCAGCATACTCTAGACCACGGGTGGTAGCTATCCAGACGGGCAAATTCCCTACCACTTAGTTGTGGGTTGTTTCGTCTTCATAAAACCTTACTCATAAGACATTGATTGAAAGTTTTAATTCTTACTAAAAACAAGAACGCCATCTGTGGGTGTAGAGTGTTATATAAGTAATAAGAACTTATACAAAAGGAAATCTGACCCAAGTGCTTCGTTAATAGATAGTCTATACCAGTGTTTTTCAATCTGTGGGTTGCAACCCCTAGGGGGGCGCAGAGCCTTGCTCGGGAGTCGCCGGCAAAAGGGACAAGGCTATTTAAATTAATACCTCCTACTTAGGTACTTTCTACGCTCAGCAGCTTTTTAGATAGATAGATAGATAGATTATATGTGTTAATAATGAATATGGGTAACAAAATAGAGAGAAAATAGACCTAGTCTTTTAAATTACCAACTTTTTGTCTATCTCTGACCCAAGGGGATCGCCAATATTTTCCAACTTGTAAAGGGGTCGCGTATTCAAAAAGATTGAAAAGCACTGGTCTATACTTTACACATTGAGTTATAACATGTCTTATATGATCTAAGACTTTACACGACATCGGTCTGTATTTAAGTTGCGATAGCTAATCAATATACTTTGTGTGATTATTTCTTGCTCACGTCCTTCCATTCGCTGGATGTTAAGCAATATCGTTTACTTAGTAATATAATTTTAATTTAGTTAATATTTTCAGGGCAATTGATGTGTTTAAGTATCCTGAACAATGTTTAAATATTAAGTGTTTTTAAATTGTGTTCTACCATTTGACTTAGCTCAGGTTCTACTCGGAATCCTAACTAATTAGCGCTGAATTACTCAAATTGCTAAACGATACCTAAAGCCGCGGACTCACCAGCGAGCCGTAATCTTTGCAGTTTTTTTTATTGCCTGAAGCAGGCCAGGTAGATGGCGCCCTGATGGAAAGTGGTTTCTGTCGCCTAAGGACGTTTGCAAAAGCAAGGGTGTCGGCAAGTTGCCGACCTTTGTTTGTGTAGTGTTTTAAATAAAACTTACTAATTTTAATCTTCGCCTGTCCGTTGCCTCTGATGGGGAGAAAAAGGATCTGGCCGGCCATGTCATAGTTAGCATTCAGCGTAACGTTCGCCGTGAAATCGAAAGTTGCTTTGCCCTTTTTTAGGTTCATTCTGAAAACAATATTTATAATCAGTAAATTCCAACTTAAGTCTGATAATATAGACCACAAAGAAACTAACACATTCTGATTAGCCTCGTGCTTACGCCTGGGGGCGCCATGTTGCGCACATTACTGTCAGTGTAAAGTTATGGTTCGATTGGGACATCACGGATCGTCATGTTTCAAGAGCGCAGGAAAAATATCTCGCCCTGCCAGCTTCAACGACATCATCCGAACCGAATGACTTAGTGGGCGATGATGGCAAGAAATCAGACGGAGTGTTACTCGTCTCTTGGAAGATGGGGAGGCTGCTATTGTGTGAGATGCATCTTGTAATGACAGGCTGACCCCGTCACAACTTCAATACGTCAAACGGCGTAAACATGGCATCTTAGAAAGAGTTTGGAGTTGAAAAATTAGGCCAGGGGGGTCCATCGGTAGAGATTCATTAAAGGCATTAAGAAACTCTTTGACTCTACCCGTGATCAGAAGGCTGGCTCATATTTCACTTAACAAATTAGCATTACCATAGAGTGTGGCTCATATTTCACTTAACAAATAAGCATTACCATAGAGTGTGGCTCATATTTCACTTAACAAATAAGCATTACCATAGAGTGTGGCAATGCAGCCAGCCTTCTGGTTTCCGCTGACAGTGCTACATGATCTGTAATATTATAGTAAACTAGCGATCTTGGCGGACGTTGTCCTACCATCAAAAAATAAATTTCATCAACCCCACCGGGTCTAATTGTGAATCTAAATTCTAAATCATCCCGAGACCCACTCAAACATACTTTAAATTTCATTAAAATCGTAGAACCCGATTCCAGCGCCAAATATTTTCTTTAAATTGATGGGTTTCATTATTGAAGTTTCAGTAGGGATCCCTAATTTTTATAAAGCCTATATTAATGAGGGATAATTCTAATGCTGAAAGAATTTTTGAAATCGGTCCAATAGTTTTTGAGTTTATTTGTTACAAAGACACTAAAATACAAATCTTTCATCTTTATTATCTTAGTATAGATTAGCTTATTTGATTTAGTCGCAATGGGTAGCGCACGTGTCCCAAACTCAAAAGACGCGGGATCGACCCTGGCCGGAACATATGCACCACTTAGGCAGTTTTCTGACTTAATGTGCATTGTTACAATTACCATTTGCTAACAACGGTGAAGGAAAACATCGTGTTACAACCTGCACATCGAGATAACCGATGTGTCAAACCTGCCGAGCCACCTTGGACACGCGTGGCGGGTATACTGTCCGTTCCCTTATAGTGGGTATAGCAGACATTCTGACGCCCTGGTTTATGGAGAGCGATTACCGTTGCCTATATAGACATTTGCAACACTAAAGGTGCTGCCAACATGCTGCCGGCCTTAAGGGTAGGGACTATATCGAGGCTTCATAACAAATGGATACGAAAAAATGCCACTTTTTTGTTGTGTACTAAAATCTATGTATGTTACAATTTAGAAAGTTTTACCAGTGTGCAAGTATATCTAAATAGAAGGGTATTTCAAATTTCAGCCTTATTTATTGAACTAATTTTGTTTTATTCACAATTTTGGGCCTTGTGTAAAACTCATCTACACTGGCCACTAATTCCGGAACACAACTTACGGTTCTTATGGTTGCATACTCTACATCAGAGGTTATCATGCAGACGGGCAAACGAGCCGCCCGGAGCAGGAATTTGTATTCTTTCTCAGTTTCTGCACGGATATTCGTCAATATTTAAGAAATTAAACTTACTTGTATGCATTCACTTTTAATCCTCCCAAACCGGTTACTACTGTATCCATGAATTCAATTTTCAACGCCGGATTGTGAGTGCTGATGTTGCCCAGCTGCACTGGGTCCAGTGGAGCGATGCCCAACTCTGGGATGCCATTGGCAAACGTTGGGCCTGCCTTCTCTATGACTCGTTCGATACATTGGCTCAAGTTAGGATCTGATGCTGAGCAAGCTTTGATGAACGATGCTGTAACAAAAAGAAGAACATAATTCAGTTTTATTGTGTTTTGTTATAACGTTAGAAGCAATTTAGAGGCTGTTCATATAGTTAGAAAGAAAATGAAACATTTTTTTTATATTTTAGCCCCCCCCCCATCCCTCAGTGACCTGCTATCCGTCTCCTAATGTCAGTGAAACCTGCTCACATTTGGAGACGGATAGCATGCGTGCGAAAGGGATGAAGCTATATTTGGAACAAATTAAAATATATGTCCTGACGTCCACGTATGTGTATTTGTTAAAAAATTTGCTTAACACAGATAGAGAAGCGCTAGACTGGACATTGTGGCATTCTTTCCGAAAGGCTTATGTCCATCAGTAGGCGTCTGATGGCTGAAATGATGATGATGATTGAAATACAAATATATTTGTAAAATATATTTGTATTTCAATAATAAAAATGCCTCCACTCGCCTATAGGCGAGTGGAGGCATTTTTTAGTTTATGCTCCCCTCACAAAAATCGAGATCCGGGGCTGGCCGGAGCATCAGTACATGTGGCTCGGCGTTAATGAAGCCCAAATCCAGTAGTGGACTGTGACTAGCTGACAACGACAAGACACATTTAAAAAATAATTGAATGACTTCCGGCCAGGATTCGAACCCACGTCTTTTGGAACGCGTGTGTGTCACTTTAGAACGTTACCCACTAAGCTGCCTAAATGTAAAGTATTTACATTCTTTATACATTATTATACACAGAGCATAGTTTGAGAATTTGTACGCTGCATTTTCAGCAAACAAGGTCTGTACTCAGCATATTGCTGTGCCGGAATGATATCCGACAAAACGCTGTTTTATAGACAGTGCAAAGACTTTCTTGCTTTGAAGAAACTCTTTGTCAATGGATCAAACGGACCTAGTTATGTTAAGCTTATTATAATATCTCTATTCATAGGTGAAGCAAAAACACAGCAAAACTTTATCCCCCTTTTTACGAAAATTGCGAGGACGGAAGAGTATGATATTTCGCACACTGACAGTTTGCATAGAGAAGGAGTGCAGAATGCAATTTTTACATAATGCATATAAAACATTACACACACTATCATGTCTTCTATTTGAGACACACTCTTTTGTTTATTGTTAAAGTAAAATTAACAGTGTAGCCTTGGCGAAATCTGTGATTATAGAAGTATAGTCTTTGATAACAGAGCTTTAATTGTTCAAACTTATAATTTAATTTATTTATTATGGTTGAATTTCGACCACGGGCGACGACTGTTATTAATTATAATACAATTTTTATATTATGTTTTTTTAAACATATTATTGTAATAAAGGAGAGCATCAATAAATAAAAAGCTGGACGCAATCGTTGGTAACGGCTAGTTTATTTTATAACACGAAAAAAATGGACATAGCGTGGTCAAGGCAAAAGCAGTAGCTAAGTAGGTTTAAGTGGTTCAAGTAATCCAGCGTAAGAGGACGAAGCATATTACACTATTGTATGCATTTATGGTTTTGTCCTTTTACTGTTAGAACACCTTGAATTGAGGTCTAATGATGAGGTTAAACGGTTTTTTCCGACTAAAACTTCAAGTTCAGATTTTTACGTAGACTACAATATAACTACTATACTGTACTGAATTTATTTTAGATTCTGCAATAAAACGCTATACAAAAACAGTTTCATCTGATGGTCTTTGTTTTCTGAAGTGGTAACTTTTTATGGGAGAGTAAACCGTTTCGGTTACGTAACGCGTTACGGCGCAAGACTGTCTGGCTTCCCTCTCTCCCACGCATACGGCAGCGGTAGGCAGGTTCCTCCTCTCTCACTCTAACCCATAGCCTAGCCGTATTTCGGTAATTAGATTAAATAATGATACTAATAATGTACATACACAAAAGTCTAATGTATCTACATATTCAAGAATTGTAACTAAGAATAAAATATATTTTATAATCTTTCCTTAAATAAACCTTTCCCTACAATGATCTTATAATAACTACTCGTTATAATAATTATGTAAGCACACTGTTTCCTTACATTAGCATATTTATATACATAATTTAAGTAATAACCTAAGCTTTTCTTAAGTTAAACAATTTCAATATTAAATAGTTCAACTTAAATTTGTATAAGTTATCACTTCTGTCGGGCGTCCCGAGACGCACACATTTTTTTTTCACCTTTTCCTCCATTATAAGGTAAAATGGATATTATAGATAGATAACACCTTATAGCTCACCAAATATACAACTTTAAAAATGCACTATTACAATATTGTCATGGTAGAATAGGCGGCCTTATCGCTTAAAGCAATCTCTTCCAGGCAACCTAGCTTAAGGAATAGTTTAACCTAATCTGGCGATGCAGGTGGTACATATAGGATTAGGTATATCATAAAAAACATACCTTAAACGACATGTTTTATAAATTACATTATTTTTGTCTTTGTTACTAGTCTAAAGATACCTATATTTTATTTAATATGATGAATAATGTATATAATAATACAATGTGTGTTTAATTTGAATGAATAAATTAATAACTTTATTACACAAACACTAAAGTACAACAGGCGGTCTTGTCACCAAAGGCGATCTGCTCCAGACTACCCTTTACAATTATTCACCGTCGCCGACTACATTATTTACTGAGTTCATAATTATTAAATGGAAGATCACAGTATTCATTTATTTGCATTAGTCATAATTATATTATTAAAGTTATCATTATTACCGTAATTTATTTATATTTTATATAAATTACGTAGCCAGCTTTCGGGGTACTTTACTCATAGAAGACGTTGATCTGGGCTCAGTATTCTACATATAGTCTTGGGGAACTATGGGTAGAATACAATACAAATAAGTTTTATTGCATTGCATTCAATTGTAGGTAATTTTATAAAATTGTCCTTTATGTGAATTAAATAATAATTTTATGAAAAGTATTTTATATATGCCACACATTCTACTCGTACATTACTACATTTAAATTTTGTGCAGTCCAATAATGACCTGGCAGGTCAATGCCGGAGATATGAAATGGTGGAGCCGGTTTCTCATGTATTCGAGATGCCGTGACTCGGGTGTATTAGTCAATGATATCCATTAGGACATTCGAAATTAACTCGCAAGATTTATCTGAGTGCAGTTAAAAAATAATCTCGTTTTGAAATAACTAGTTTCATCAAAGGTGAAATGTTATGAAGCTACGTCATGGAAGAATATGATGATACAAATATGAATGATACTCTCTTAGTAAAAATACTGTGAGAATATCCTAATGCTATTATAATATTAGACGGTTCAACCAAATTGAATCAATCAACAAAATTGAAAATGAATTTATTCGATGATATTGAGTAATTTAATTCATGTACAGCAATCCAGCGAGGTATCGCAGCCAGCCTTCGACTTTACCCTTTTACTTCCATGATCTAAATTCATGATTCTATTGATAGGCATAGACATAGACAATATTTTATTGTTCACCAAAACAAAAAATACAAAAATGCACAACAAGACAATAGTTACTTGGTATAACAAAAGGCGGCCTTATCGCCAAAAACGATCTCTTCCTGGCAACCTGACTCCGAGGAAACTCTTAAATTATCTGCAATTATTATGCAACAAAGAAAAAGGAAAAAAATATGAATAAATAAGATTTTTTTAAATACAAGCTTTTTAGATCCTGGATATCATGTAGCAGCAGAGTGCTAGCCAAGACAAGTGAAACGAGCCCAAACACGACGGGTCTATCTGGTTTAGTACAGGAGTTCCTATGCCACCTTCCGACTCCATTATTAGATCAGCTCCATGGTACCATATTATTGCATTGTCACGCAATACACATATGCGTACAAAATTTCAGCTCAATCGAAAACTGGGAAGTTGGTCAAATTTAACTTGCAAGATACCACCCGCACTTACATACATACATAGGTACATCCATTGCAAGTTAGATAAAGACTTGTGAAATGACATACACGGACAGCAGATTACAGTCTAAAGTATAGTAAACTAGCACAAACATTATTGCGTACAATAAACATAATGTTTCCTGAGTGAATTTTTTATTTTTAATATGGCAAAAAATTCTTAAGAGATTATGAGTAGATTACTAGGTATAATATTTATGATGTTTCAATGTCTAGGATTGGTCCCAGAGCGGTACGGTGTGTAGGATCCGTAAAACAAGCGTAACTTGCTTAGCTTGGGAGTAAGTTTTCTTTACCGTATTATTTTTTATTTTTGTAATCGTTTTTAAATTAACCGGGTAAGTAATTCATAAAAGGAAATCTCGGAATTCATCGATCAATATTTCTTGGCACCAAATACAAATATTAATCTTCTAATATTGAGCCAACAACATTCCAAATATTTGTGTCAAGCGGTTTGTTTACATTTGACCATGTCTGTTTAAAGTGCGATTTTAAATTTAAATAAGGGCTTTTGGTCACGTATGCATGTTTACGTAAGTCAACATGAATAGTCAACAACCCGTGAAATTGAGTGTTTTTTTAATTATACAAGGTCATGTAGTTTGTTACGTATATCGTCATCTAACAAATACATAGGGGAGAGCAGGTAGGATTCGTACGTTTTTTGTTCTGAGCCTTATAAAAAAGAAATTATTAGCTATTACAATATTATTTTAATAGCGGTATATTACCCATTTATCTGGCTTTAATATTATGGAAGTGCAATTTTCATATAAAGCAACACGGAGAAGTTACGACCGTCTTCCTAAAAAATGGAAAACGCACGAAAGCACCCCATGCATGGGGTAGCTTCGTGCATAGCGTGGGGCACATTCGTACACATTGGGGAACCTCCGTACAATCAAAGAAAATGCCATTTATTCTATGTAGTAAAGTCCTTTAATAAGGTCAAAGTTAAAACAGCATCAGCCGTCATATAGTAAACTAGCAATTATTGTATTCAGAGTACCTATGTAACGAAAAGAACACAAATATTTTTTTTTCTTCTCTAATAATTATGAAACTAATGATCTTCATCTAGTAATGATCAAAAAATATTGTTTTAAGTACTTTAATACTTAAAAATAAGTCCTAAAAATATTCATGTAACATAATACTTTTTCCATTAATAAAAGAACTAAAAATCAACATTATAAATTTTATCATAAGAGTAACATGTCTTAACATACATACATACATAACTTAAAATTGACATAGTTATTCATGAGAAGTTTGAGCGTAAGCCGGTGGGGTGCAAAGCACCTCCAGTGCAATAACTGCGCTGTTGAGTCGCAAGGTTCTACAGATAATGATCTTGAACTTGAATTATCTGAATTAGATTGTAACAATACTTTAACAATTGTCTTGACAAATAGTTATTATATTAAGTGCACAATTACTGTACAACAATGGACAGGAAAAGAGTGATTCTTTAACACAATTATAAAGTATTGTACATTTCATTACAAACATAAATTGCGTGATATTATTAAATGCTTGTTATGGATTTTTTTATTATTATTAGGAAGTTTTTTTGTATAAGATATCGAAGTACTGCTTCGTCCAAATAAGATCTACCATGTTGAAGTGGTAGAGCCATGCTGAACTCAATACTTTGGTTACAGCTCTTCGCGACGCCTCCCTCGACAAAAGAGTACGCTGCAGCCGCCGCACTTTTCGGCTGGCTAACGCTCGTTAGCGGTTAGATCAGGGCTTGAAATAGGTACCGATACAAATGTGATATCCTTATTAATGCTAATTTCAGATAGCAGTAAAAAATAAATATCGTTATAAAACCGTACCGTTATTTCTAGCCATTCTACCGACAAAAAAATATAACGTTAATATTATTTTTATTGTTAATTTTACCGTCATTACTATGTTTTGTTACTATTGTCGCTCTCCTTCACTCATAAATTGTCTAATAGCACTGTGCTAAGAGCGCGCGTAATATTTAGAGTTATGTTTGTCGATTTTTTCGGTAATATACAGTCATAATAAAGCCAATTCTTAAAAATGGCAACGGCGCTTGAAATAACGTAAAAGTTATCGATACGAATAACGTTGTACATACGATTTTTAACGTGATATTATGACGTTTAAATCATAAAGGTTACCAAGTAACGGTAAAAAATATACCGGTATGGCAGTATCTTTTTCGAAAATACCGCCACAACTCACATAGATGACGGTAATCACTTTCCATGAGCTAGGCCGTCTGCCTTTTCGCCAGCTTCAGAATTAAAATCATTATAGATGCTATTTTTATGTTCTACTCGGAGACTCCGTCCACGCTTGACTTGAAATTCCAGTGGAATTCTCGTGACACAAAGTAATGCAGCATTTAAAAAAGAATGTAAGCTATTGTTTTAGTAAAAACTGTGGCGGAATAAGCTAATTTTTACGCAGACGAACAATTACAAACTGCTCCCGGGAAAATTCCCACGGGATTCCCGGGATAAAAAATATCATACATTTTATTACATATATAATAATTTGCTATCAGAGAAACAATCTTTTTGGTATTCGTTTTTTTCATATTGTCATTTTAAATCATCCCAGAAAAAATCCCAGGATAAAAAGTAGTGCAGATTTTAAGTAGGGACTTGCTGTCAATCAGCAAAATCGCAGCGAAATCGGTCCAGTAGTTTTTACGTGAATCTCTAACAAACAGACGAGAAATCTAAAAAAATTGCATCGTCTTGTCGATTTATATAGTGTACGACATTCTTAGAATTTTTATAATATAATAAATTTCCTTGAAGTAATTGACTAAGGTTAACACTGATAAACAACTGAGTTTCTTGATGACCCTAACAGAGCGGACCTTGAACTAACCAACTAAAAGAGATTTCATTGAACTCGCGATTTTAAAATATCTGATTATTTAGAGGTTTCAGCTAATTTATGTTTATTAATCCCAGAATAGCCTTCCTTAAATTAGACGTATTCATTTAATTTAATTAACATACCGGAAACATTATATTATATATAATACCTATTCATGCACCTATGTTTTTGGAAATAAAGATTGATTGATTGACGTTTTTATAGTATTTGAGTTAAAAATTAATTACGTTTCATGACTTCGTGTCGTGAAAAGTACCAACGATACATGGTTGCCTTAGAAGAGCCTTCATTCATGAATGCCATTTGACGTCTATCGTACAATTCGTCCGGTTTCAGGAAACACTTGAAATCGTAAAACATCATAGCGCGAAAATGTCCCCGGCGCAGATACATTTTTCAATGAGACACGATAATTTAAATTAGCTCGCAAGCAATGTGGAGGGAAAATTTAAAATTGGAACGTACCTATTTTTAGTGATAAATAATCATATTTTCAAAATAGATTATAACTGGCCAGTCTCTCATACATAAAAACTTTTTTCGCTATGATTTCTGAGTGGCCTGGTATACCAGCTATAGGACCCATAATTATTTTATTCCTTATTTTTGCCTTTAAGTACTAAAATGTATGCAAGTCGTTGATAAAAATGATTTAGATCGACTTAAAAGGTTTCTAGCCTTGACATAGCTCCTCAATTTACCCAATTGCTATCGACCTTACTATGATAAATCTCATCAATATTTATATTATTGCATTAATTTTTTAGAAATAGTCTTAGAGACCATCCATAAATCACGGCTCCCCATTAGGGGGGAGGGGATAGTCGACGAAGTGTGACAAGGGATGGGAGGGGGACCTAAATTTCGTGAAATTTCGTGACGTCACATTTTAAAATTTTATATAAAATATATAAGTATAGTAAGTAACTGCATATCCTCTTATGTATACCACCTTTGACCAATATAATCTGTTTTATTCCTGCCACGGGTTGTCTGAAAGAGATCGCTTCTTAGGGATAAGACCACCCATTGTGCACATTTAGAATATTTTTAGGTGATAGCCTAAGCCTTTTTCTGTAACGGTGTACAATAAAGTGTATCTATATATATTTAAGCTTTAAAACACAAAATTTAAACGATTAATGACATTTTTTAATATATTTCCAACTCTGTCTATATGCTCGTAAGCATAGTGGTTAAATAATTAAGAAATAATTTAATTTAAATTGGAATAACAGTGATTAAAAAACTGCTGTTTTAATTTAATAATTTCTTGATGTAATATTGCAAAATACGTGATGTCACACTAGGGAGGGAGGAGTCTCACGAATGTGACCTGCTGCCAACTTATGACTTCAAAACTTTGTAGTAAAAGGAGTTCAATAGGTCATTAAATACATAAACAGTAATAGAAATTATTTCTAGCATGCTACTTTAAAAACTATATAGTATTTTGACGTTTGTTCTATTGAATGTAGGTAAATTATTTTTTTTTAAGTTTATGGCTTGGCGGCTAGGTATTTAAGCCAGATCTTAGATCAAACAGTACATAGTTTTTCATTTGTTGTAACATGTGTCCTTAGAGCATGGTCTAACTGGTCTAAGCATGTGTCCAGAGTGCCTAAACATATCGTTTCGTTTTAACATAAAGAATTTTATGTTGTGTCATACAACTACCCAGTATATCAAAACAGTCGACCGTTCCAGGCCTTCTGTATTTACTATCAAAGTGGATGTAAGGCATTCAATGATTACAGACTATACACAAATATAAATTGAAATTAATTATAATAAGTATGACATTATATAGTTCAATTAACAATAAAATATTATAATTAATTTGAAATATATCAATGACAGCAATTTAAAGGTCAATGTGAGTATGAAATTTGCATTTACTTGTTTAAATTAATAAGTGAGGGTCGACGTGTGTTTTGATCGTATTTATTATTTGTAGCGGAAATATTTTCAATGCACTATTGAAATTTTTCTGTGTAAAACGACGACGAAGCATGGTTAAATGGCTGTTTGTTTAAAAGGAAGTTATTTTGTCTCGTACAACGGACGGCTTTGTCGCTAAAAAGCGATCTCTCCAGGCAACCCTTGGCAGGGATTGATGAATATTTCATACTGACGGAGCCGTCGGATCGCTCGGTGACTTGGTAACGGCCATGTTGCAGAGCGACGACCGCTGGGAAGCTGTGGTTACTTTTTGTGAGGCGATAATGTCTCTCAAAGAGGCCGCAGAAAGGGACAGGGAGCGAAGTCCTGCAGCGCGTGCTAATGTCTCTACTCGAGGTCGCCGGCCATCAGCTGGCACCCGGAGAGGCAGGTACGCGCATCACTTCCCTCCCTGAGTTAGGTTCCGTTAATGGGGGGCCCTTAGCTGCTAGGAAAGCAAGGGACCATCGACCCCTGTCAATGAAGGGGGGTGTGTTCTCCCAGGGCACACTCCAGGCACTTTATTGAGCTGGATCGACTGTTGCGTAACTATGTTCTATATCTCAGTCCTTCCATCACAAACAAAAGCGCAGGGTCGACAGGGAGGAGGGGGTTTTTAGTGGGTATTGGGTTTGCTCGCTCGTGTAGCAATGCTCGGAGTCTTTCCACACTACTCTGTGACGTCGATCGCGGACGGGCACTGCCAAGAGCATACAATTGCTGCAGTGTTATCGCCCCCGGTCGATGCGTGCCGTTTCCTAGCAACGGCCCAGTTTGTGCGTAAATCGGTGTTAGCACTTTCCCTCGCCTCAAAAAAAAAAATTTCATACTGATGGTGGTGCTATTAAAGTTAATTATATTAATAGTACCACAATATCAAAATGAATTATTAATTGAAATACCTTTTTTAGTGAAACCATCTAATATGCGGTCCTGGCAGACGTTGTCCTGCCCTGAAAAAATAAAATCTAGGACCCGATTGTAGCGCCTCCCGCTGGTTCCAATTGTGAGTCTAAAGCACACGGGGTCCCACTCAAATGCACACAAAAATGTAAGTAAAATCTGAGCGTACATACAATTTTATTTATATATTAACGGCCCGGCAGATGTTGTCCTGCTCTGAAAAAGTAAAAATCTAGAACCCGATCTCAGCGCCACCTACCGGTTCCAACGGGATAAAGAGTATATATCCGTCTCCTGGTTTTAATCTACCTCCCCACCAATTTTCAGCCAAATCGGTAAAGCCGTTCTTGAGTTATAAATAGTGTAACTAACACGACTTGCTTTTACATAATTATAAGTTTAGATATTTGATTTATATTGATTAAGGTTCACATAGTATAAATAAAAGAAAGGATGAGACTTAAAGTATGGCGCTATCTATTTGATGCTTATGTCACTTAGTTGACAGCAGAACTAATAGTTAGCGAGCTCTTGATATAAAAAAAATATAATTTTTTTAATATAAATATATTATAAAATTTTATAAAATCTTTGTCCTAACTTGGAACAAATTCAGCAAAATGAAAAAAAAGTATGATCAGAATCGGTTGGAGTTCATCGCAGTCGAACACTGTGACAGAGAGTTTTTATATAGATAGATAATATAGTTTGTATATATTATGAATAGATAAAATTGTTCATTTTTTAATCTAATTTTAATTATATTTTAGAGGTTTTATTTTGAAGTGTTCTTTAATAAAAATACTTCCTCATTTAAAAAGGAACTTGTATACAGATAAAACTATACTTACAGTAATGTATTATATATGTAAGTATATAAAAATTGCGAAGCAATAAATAAAAAAATAATAACAATAAAGAACATAGTTAAAACTGCGCGTTAACTCAAGGATTTGTTCACGGAAGTGGTAAAAGTAAACGATAAAAAAAACTGAAACTAATCTAAGTTGAACTATTTAATATTGAAATTGTTCAACTTGAGAAAGGCTTAGGTTATTTACTTAAATTTTATGTACATTAATATATTCATGTAAGTAAAGATTATTTCTTAATGAAATAGGACGTCGCGAATTCACCAATTTAAACATACAAATAGTGCATTTCAATGTAATAAAAATATCTGTAGACTTCCTTTAGATAAAGTATGCACAATATGATGTTAATAATGTAGGAAATGAAATTAAACTATCCGGTTTACTGAGGGATTTTGCTAATTAATGTAGTAGTTGTTTTAACTATTAACAACTCACATAGTAATCATGAGGCAATCGATGAGTACGAATAGCAGACGAGTGATTATAAATTTAAACAAATTGTTTTATAATGCATTGTTAATTTTAATCAATCATATTGGATCATTTATTTCAGTGGCTACAAAAATTAATACATCTTAAATCAATTAAAAAATATATTATTTAAATAAATTTTAATATTCAAATTCAAAATTAAATTAAAAAGTTTTAATTAAAATTAAATGGGAACTTACCATTGAGAACATTTTTTGAATTCTCTATCTTTATGTTAATATGTGAAGCTAAATCTTTGTACCTCTTTTTACGTAAATTGCGCAGACGGAAGAGTATGAAATTTCGCACATTTATAGTTTATATAGAGAAGCAGTGCAGAATGCAAATATTTTTTTATTAATTATGCATAAAAAATACATTACACACACTAGCATGGCTTTGACACACACACGCATATATACCCTTTTGTTTATTGTTAAAATCAAATTAACATTGTAGCCTTGGCGAAGTCTGTGATTATGGGAGTATAGTCTTTGACAAGTAATTATTATGGTCGAATTTCGACCACTGGCCAATAGTTATAATAAATAATTTATTTCAATGGCTACAAAACTTATATAAAATACATCTTAAAACAATTAATTTTTTTAAAAATAATATTTAAAATTCAATTCAAAAGGTTTTATTAAAGCTAAGTTCCCCTGAAACACAATTTTAGAATTATCTATTCTATGTAAACCGCTTCGCAACGTGTTAACGAGCGGAAAGAAAAAGTAAGTCTAGGTAAAAGCTTTGTTATTTCATACTTGACGATCTCATACATTTGTTTTTAAACACTTATTTTCTTTGTATGATTACTTGTATACTTAACTTTAACTATGCAATAATAAGACTATATGTAATAAGTGTCTCAGAAGTCTTTACTTATTTATAAATAAAGTAGGATATGTCCCCGGCTTTACCACGCATGACTTGAAATTCCTGCGGGATTCCCAGGACAACAAAGTACCACAATAAGAATGTAAGCTATCGTTCTAGTAAAAACTGTGCCGAAATAAAATATTTTTTATGCTGCCGAAAATTAACAAACCGCTTCCGGGAAAATTCCCGCGCGATTCTTTGGATAATACGTAGCGCAGATTTTAAGCCTACTTAGCTGTAGATCAGCGAAAACCGCATCGAAATCGATTGCATCATTTTCTCCGTATTAGATAGTGTATTCCAGTTGTTTTTTTTTAATAGCTTCATTGTAAAGTCACGGCATTTTTAGAATTGTATAAAGTCTCTTAAGAAAATTTGATTGAACAAAGTTTATTATACTGTAAACGAATATGAGAATGGCAAAGTTATGACTAATAAATAATATTTTGTAACTAGACATATAATTTTATTGCAATATTTTGTATCATATATATTATTTTTAATGTAATTAAGTTTTATAATTCTGACATGTATTCGGACATTGCACGCCTAAGGCAACATGTACTGAAACAACGCATGTTGTAACATCTTGTGTACATACATTTTAGCAATAAATTATTCATTCTTGCATTCATTCATTCATTTATTTATAGATATCATATATTATGACCAGAACTATATTTTCAAAATTTATAAAAAAAATATTTTCGAATTTATTAAACAATATTTGGGTAAAAAATTACCTTATCATTGTTTTACACTACTCTTTGTAATTGATAAATCAATATAGGTTTCCCGGGATGGCGTGTATATTTTTTTTTACTAGAGTTTTCCTTTAGGAAGACTATCCCATTTCCCGATAAAAAAAGTAGACGTGAATGGCTAGTCAAATATAGGAAATAACTATATATCGATGTGATGGATTCTTTCACTAATTGACAATGGCAATGAAGTTTAAATAGCAGTCAACGAAAATAGTTCTTCTACTGCAGTCACTTGTTTTTTATTATTATTGTTTTGATATATAAATGTATGTATGCCTATTTTTAGATGATAATTTTCATGCATTACATGCATGCAATAAATTACAATATCTTTAAGTATCTAAGTCAACTTACGATACATCTAAAGTTAGATATTAGAGTAGACAATGTTTTATATTAATCATCTAAAGATACAATTTCGCGAAAAAAATATCCAAAAATTTATCTTGTAAGAAAAGACGAATATATAAAAAAATCACTCCGGTAATTATCTGTCTGTTTGTCGCAGTTAATTATCTCTGAAACTACTGAGATTAGAGAAATGCATATTATTAATTTATCACTCATATTGAAGGCACTTGTATTTACAAAAATGAATGAATGAATATGCTTTATTGTGTTTTAAAGATATATTTAACAGAAATTAAATTTAACAGTACATTTTGCGGTCTTATCGCTATTAGCGATTTCTTCCAGACAATCTTTAGATGGACAAAAAATTAGGTAAGAACAGAGGTATGTTGCATTATTCTCACTACCGAATCAGTATGTTATAAATATATACATATATGATATAATATATTACATACATTAATAAAAATATAAAATGTTGAAATATTTTTCTTTAAAAAATAAAACAATTTAATATGATTTTATTAACAAAGTTTGACTTACGTAGTTTTCCAGCTTTTACTGATGCGAAACACGCAAGCGCCAAAATACAAAAATGCACATTCATGGTTACAATTAAATTAATATAATTAAAATTAAATTACAATTAATGAATAGATAATTAATTACAAGAAGAAACGTTCTCTCCTTAACGAATCAAGCTTTCAACTGCATGGATGTTCGATTTTTAAATGCCTTATATACGGCTTGCGCAAACGCATCAACGTGTTCGGTCAACCAACCAATGTTGAACCGCGTTCCTGTAGAGTACACCTATAGTTGTAGATCAAGCAGTTTAATGAACCTTCATGAATAAAAATCAGAAGTCTATGAATGTAATTATAAATCGTTTTTTAACTAGCCTTTAACCCCAGTATAAATATTATGAATTAAGCGCCCTGTAATCGACCAATTTATTTGCCAAATATTACATATTTTTAAATTATTTGATCGTATCGATGTTTTTGTTTGACAGATATGTTTCTAAGAATTAAAATGATTTTTTTAATGAATATGCGTAATTTTTGTTTAAAGGAGATTGATACGATTCCAAATATTCTTGGGCCCTGATTTTAAAAAGATGACAATGAGTTTAAGATTTCTTTTTATTATCTTAGTATTTTTTGGAATTGTACGTTTAGTTATTTGGAATGAATTAATCGTGTGGTGTGTTTCAGTATTATTAATTGTTTAAATTCATTCACATTATATCCATGCAGGAATGGAGAAAAAATACTAATCCCTGCGGCCTGTCATAAGAGCCGGCAAAACAACCCACAACCAGGTGGTGGGATATTTGCCTGTCTGGATACTTACCACCCCTGTCTACAGTATGCCGCCATAACAAACTTGAGTTACCTTCTGGCATTAGTGGCCAGAATCCAGTCCCATCTTAGAGTGAATCCATCAGCACCTTGGTAGCACCTTTAGTGTTGCAAATGTTCATAGGCGACGGTAACATTTTCCATTATAGTTGGGCCGTCAGTCTGTTTTCTGCACCTCAGCAATAAAAAAGAACACAAACCAATAATTTTTTTATTTGTGACCATTTTTAAAATTTGTTCTTCCAGATAGAATTTCGAGCTGATGTTTTTTTTCTATTTTGTATTAGTAAAATATAACGCATTTTAGGCCATACCGCAATTAATTACATTCTTTCGGCCCGAAAGTCCTCGTGTCCTTTAATATCTTTATATTAATACGTGAATTTAGTTAGATAGTTTATGTAGAGAAGGAGTGCAGAATGCTAACATTTTTTTAAGTTATGCATAAAAAATACATTAAATCAATAAAAAAACATTACCCACACCACCATATATTTGAAACACACACGCATATATACTCTTTTGTTTGTTGTTAAAGTCAAATTAACAGTGGCGAAATCTGTGATTGTAGAAGTATCTTTGACAACAAATTATTCTGGATGAATTTCGACCACCACTGGCGACCACTAGTTTTATTAATTACTTAATTAATAGAAAAGTTATGCTTATAAAATATAAAGTTACGTTAAAAATTCGACAGGTTTCTAAAAGCAGAGGAATTTTCTCATAATTATTAAAGTTTTCTTTTGTCTTGAAGAATGTAGAGGTTATACGAAAATACTTGGGTAATATTGTTTTAGACAATCAAGCCCTTGTTTGGTTGGTGTATAATTAAAATTCCGCTTGCATACTGCTGAGATTCGAACCCCGTGTCTTTAAAAATACTTAAATTTAACCACTAAGCAGAAATGTGGCAGAAACCAGCACATTTTATATACCTGCCGGCATTTAAACTACTTGTAATTCTTTTATGATTGTCTTCTTTTATTTACTTTGCGTTTAAAATTTGTGATTAGAAAACAGCCCATTGTTTTATTGTACTCTTTTATCGCAGTCTGCGGCCAAGTCATTAGCCAGGTGCGGTGGATTAAGTCGACTTAGGTACGGGGATATGTCATTTGTGCCGTATAAAACGATGACCTGATAGAGGGGGAGGCCGTCGAGTGAGAACCACGAGCGAAGCAAGACTTGCGTACTACAATCGGTAATCTAATAAGTGACGGACTTTGCGCGTTTTATTGAATTACGACCTTCTGCATTAGGTTTGGACTTGTTGTGTTCGGTTATATTTGTACCTGTGTTATACGTGTTTGTATAGTTCTAATAAACTCTATAGTAATTCTAACGGCATTTTTATTCGAGTCTCGCACGTGTATCTTTATAAAACCTTATGTTGCATTATTTGTGCCTACAAAAGAGTTCAACGCTAACATACTCTTTTCGCTTGACTACACTAATCGAGCACATCATATTCATTTCCATATCTCGTAAGTTTCTATAAAAACTGCCGAGTAAATATTTCAGTATATCGTTATATACTAATATATAAAGCAGAAAAGTTTGTTGGTTTGTTTGATTGAACGCGCTAATTTCAGGAACTACTTAATGGTCTGATTTGAAAAATTCTTTCAGTGTTAGATAGCCCATTTACCGAGGAAGGCTATAAGCTATATATAATCACGCTAAGACCAAAAGGAGCGGAGCACCAATAAAGAATGATTCAAAATCGGGGGTTTTGAAAACAAATTCCACATAATATAAACTCATACTTAAAAGATAGATAAATCAGCGACGGTTTATCATCATCATCCGAGAGTTAAATCCCGGTTGCGTTCGGAGCGTTCACTCCGAGGCCCTTCGTCCGCTTTCCTACTTTTTCTACTCCACTCTTCGCGCGGTCGTCAGCATCCCTCATCTTGAGACCATTATTACGCATGTCATCTTTCACAATGTCAAGCCAACATTTCTTGGGACTTCCCCTTCGCCCTGGACCTGGCGGAGGCGGCATGGCTAGACATTTGTTCCCCACAATATTAGCAGGTCTCCACAAAACGTGGCCGTACCAGCGTAAACGACACTCTTACAGTTTGTCTGCTATGTCCCGGATATGAAGACTACCGCGGGTGCGGGAGTTCCTGGCACGGTCTTTTCGCGTCATTCCACACATCCATCGCAGCATATTCATCTGCGTGACACGCAGTTCTTGCTTGTGTCGCTCAAGTACAGTCCACGCTTCACTGCCATAAAAAAGGATAGGTCTAATAAATCAGCGACAGTTTATCGTTTAACTATAATTATATCCATATGTCGCTGGTTTATATCCGTCTCGAAGGGCCAATCTGTAGAAAGCACGTAAACTGTATATGTAACTTAGTGGACATGACCTTAATATTTTTTTTATAAAAACATGTAAGTCCTCTTCCATGATAAAATTGTATTTATTTTACAACGATACGTTTATAATCAAGGAAAAATTTTACAATGCTGTCAAAACAAAAGAAGTACGATAAATGTCAAACATAAGAAGTAAAATTATCTAAACTTGGAAAGCTTAATTACGATGAAATGAAAGAAACATATTAAAGACTAGATTAAAATTTATAATAGAGAAAGTAATAATAGATTCGAAATTAATCTGCCCTTATTAACTCAAAGGAGGTTTTATCATCTCTGTATGAGTGTAGCGGCAAGTAGGTAATGCTAAAATGTTGTATGCTTTATTTGTTTAAAAGACACACACTTACAATGTAAATTTATTTAGATAAGAAAAAATGTCACATTGTAACATGATGTACAATCAGCTAAAGTAGCGGTGAACCAGTCATAAGAATAATATCGCGTGCCAAGAAGTTTCATTAACAACGTAAGCCAACGTACTTAAGTAAACCATCAGTTTTAGGGGCGGGGTTTTATTGTTATATGATTTTGGTTTTACAAGGAGGCAATAAAATCGAATTCCGTATAAAAGTAAGAGAAAAATACAAAAACTTCTTTTTTTAAAGTTTTTTTAAATAAAAGCTTTTGAGATCCTGGATATCATGTAGCAGCAAAGTGCTAGCCAAGACAAGTAAAACGGGCCCAAACACGACGGGTCTATCTTGTTTAGTACAGGAATTTCTATGGCCACCTACCGACTCCTTCATCAGATCAGCTCCATGGTACTATATTATTGCATTGTCACGCGATATGCATTTGCGTACAAAATTTCAGCTCGATCGGAAACCGGGAAGTTGGTCAAATTTAACTTGCAAGATTCCACCCGAACTTCATACATACATAGGTACATCCTTTGCAAGTTAAATATAAGCTTGTAAAAAAAGCACGTCGTCAACGGCAAAGTGAATATTGCATCTATACAAGAGTAATTGTTTCCTTTAGTTTAAACATTTCAGAAACGTCCTGATTGGTGTACATGAAATTTGAGAGTGTGTGCGTGAATGTCAAAACTTGAGCCGATTCAAGCAACATGTTAGAGCAGTGTTTTCAATCTGTGGGTCGCGACCCCTAGGGGGTTCGCCGGCAAAAGGGAAAAGCCAATTAAGTTTACACCTCTAACTTAGGTACTTTCTAAGCTCAGCAGATAGAGAAAGACATAAATGTAGTCATTTGAATTACTAACTTTTGCCTGTCCATGGCCCAAGAGGGTCGCCAACATTTTTAAACCTGTAAAGGGGTCGCGAATCAAAAATATTGAAAAGCACTGTGTTAGAGAACTGATAAAGGAAGAACTTTGTTGATCGTACGTCCTGTTAGAAAAAAAAATACAATTTTTGTCAAAACACAATAGAGGGCAGACATTTATCATGTGAAGGACGTAGACAGGAGGAATAAAATTCAAATGGTAAAAACTATTAAACCGTTTGTACATGTACTTAAAGAACTAAGCATATTTTTCCATTGTTGTGACTGTCAGAGGTCATTGCCATGTGCTTGGAGGTTTCAAGGACGCTTAAGACATGACTTAAGTTACTTGAATCGTGATAAAATATGTATACATTGTTTTTACTTAAAAGATAATCTTTTTAATAAAATATTGGCTTCTGGTCCGCTCCATTGCTTGGAGGCGAGAGCAGTCTCTGTGAAACCTCACAGACCAGGCGGATGCTTGTTGTGCACAAGCCAAGTCAAAGAGAATATTTTTCATTTTTTTAATAACTCTTGCGGACAAAATAATACGGAAGAATAGTAGTGAACAACTAGTAATTAATAAGGAAATAGTAAACGATGTGCAAATAATTGCCTTTCCGTAGTCCAGCGCAATGTAAACGATACCTGTTATCTTGCGAAAGGTTCTGAGGGCTTACTTTCAACCGTCTTTCGTTTTTGCATGGTCCATTTATTTTTGTATTATATGTTCAAATTCAAATTCCAAAGTTTTTGTTCGAAATAAGTTCCACTCGAGAATATTTTGGTAGGTCACACATATAACTAAAAATTTAAAAGCAAGTACCTCCCAGTAATGCCACGGCTTAGCTCCACAAAGCAAATTAAAACAATAAACATTCGTTATAAAATTATACAAACAATTAAATAACAAAGGAATCTTTTGTTTTGTTTTACTAAAGTTGAAGGAGAACATTATCGCCAAATTTTTACTTACTTGATTTTACTTCCATTAATCTAACTCGGTTTGCAAATTCTTGACCACTATCGGTATGGTTGTATATATACACAGGTGTTTAATCCCACACCTGTGTATATATACATAACACATTAATGCATGTCATTGTGTTACACGCGTGGTATGTAATTATGTATTAATAAAGTGAAGAAAACGTAACCTAATTAGCTAATAATATTTATCATAATAAAACTACGTTTTAACGGTTTTAAGCGCGGTAATTTATGTGATTTTGGTTATTTCGACGCTTCGGCCGCTTTTCAGTGGCCGTGATCACGGAAGACAAAGATGACAATTGTCAACGAGCATTGTTAAAGTTTTATTTAGCCTACCGCCAACTTGATCATTTTAATTTTTTAGTTTTAATTTTTTTTGGTTGTTATTTACTCTATGGGAGCCTAATCTAATTTGCCATCGCTTCACAACATGTTCTTTATGGCTTGAAGAGAAGAAGCGGCGCAAGAAACTCTTCAGCAAACTTGTCTAGCTCTAATATATAATATAATATAATATTAAAATGGGTGGAAGAAAAAATAAAAGAAATTATCAGTCAAGTTGGTTTGTGTTTCGTTGCACACAGAAAGAGCTCACAGTGTCTTGATGTGTGGCAATTGCTTTTTGCTAGGTTGGGTCTTAATAGTCATGATGATCGGATCCCAAACAGGTGGTAGGTTGCCAACCATCTTCTCGTAAAACGTACTTTTATTATGTATACAAGTCGCGAAAACTTAAGAAAATAGTATAATATTTGTCAGTTATATTCCAGTGTGACGGATAAGGGGCCACTCACAAATTACGTCACAGGAATTTCATGATTTTTTGACCCCTCGGCCTGCCTTGTTACATTCGTAAGACTCCTCTTTGCCAAGTGTGACTTCACGTATATTGAAATTTTACATTAAGCAGTTATTAAATTAAAACAGCAGTTAGAGTAGCAAATGTTTTGAAATTTTCGTTAATGGTTTAAGTTTCGTGTTTCAAAGCTTAAATATATTGGATTTTGAAATGTGTTGTTGACGACGAATGATTGCTACATCCTAGTTGTGTTTTAGTGAGTAGTCCGTACATGGTCGGTACTCAAATGACTCAAACAATGTAGACATTTTTAATTCCTCATTATTTAAGTTCGAACGCAAAATTCGGATTATTATTTTCAGCAAATATCCTGACGTCATTATTTTTTTGTTATAACACTAAGATAAGTAACTCCTAACACTTTGTTTAAATAATACTAATTTATAAACACTTCTTTAAATATTAATTCGTTGTACAGGGGCGAATTTAGACATTTGCCGCTTGTAGGCTATTCAAATTTTGCCGCCAATAACAACCTGTAGGTACATATCGATACCCTAGTTCATAATCCTATTAATTAATTATTTTGACAATGTAATTTAGTTTTGATTAGATGTGCACTACCACCTTACTACACAATCTTTTCTTCTCGTAATTAGTGGATTGTGAAGCAGGATCGATGGATTGGTTTTTGCCGTAGCCATCAAAAGCGACTAGATACTCAAATTTTAGAAAATTTTATCCGAGTGTTGAAACATTACATGTTGAATTGTTTGTGTGGACTTCATAAGAACTGTCTTATTAAGTATTAGCATTTAAGTGAGACATAATTTCTGTAAGACAATTAAAATATTGCCCTCAAATCTGCCGCCCTAGGCTCCAGCCTATTGGTAAATCCGCTACTGTCGTTGTGGACTGTATAAATTTTAATTATTAAAGAAAACTGCACGTGCACGATTTAAATAGTAATGGAGGGAAAAACATAGATAAATAACAAATCTATGTATGTTCTAAATTCAAACATTTAGTATATTTGGTGGCCAGTACTATGCCGCACCAAATAAATAAAAACTGTTTGTTGGAGATTCCAACACTAATTATAATAACTGTTTAACAATTTGTCGTTGTTATCTTAATTAATTAATTTTACAATACTTTTGTACCTTATATCAGCTGTAACCTGTTTTGTGTGCCAAATAAATATATAAAATAGGTGTTGCGGTTTGGATCCCGGCTGCTGCAATACGGCTAGCCGCGTGTTTGACCGCACATTGGGACTGCCGCTAGCCGCAAAATGCGAATAAATCCTAACAGACAGACAAATAGACAAGAATCTAAAAAAATGTATCGTGTTCTCCATCGTTTATATAGTCTATTCCAGTTGTTTTTTTTTATTAGCTTCAATGTCAATAGACACGGCATGTTTAGAGTTATATAATGTTATACATATTACATGTACACATATTTGATAGGCTAGCGAAATTGCGTACACAAATTGTGTCTTTAAAAAAAGATTTATTTAACCTGTGGACGGCGCAGTGGGCTTCATTATTACTCAATTTTTTAAGTTGTAATTCTATGCATAAAATTTTAAAATGTAGCTGTTTGGTCTCCCAAATCAAATAAATAGACATTTGAAGAATCGAAAATGCATTTTAGAGCTAATGAGCCGTTGTGTAATACTTGCAACAACTCAGAAGGGTTTGTGGTAATAAAATAACAGCAACTGGTCACATAGTTATAATCAGAGAACTTTACGGTTTTAACACATTTATTACACTAACACTTCCTTACTTTACAAGCATTTTTAGAACACCTCGCCATCCTTCCAACAATTCAACAGTTTTAGAAACTTGGCATATTATTGGCACAACTGATAGCGGATTGAAGTCATTTTAATTAAAGTCTTATGAATGAAAAGAATTTAATACATTTCTGTTTAGAAATTCCAGATAATATTTTATACAAGATATTATATAAAACATTATACTTAAAGTTTTACATGTAATATAACAAACCGAACACAGTATAAATCTATCGCGTCTGCCAACATGAAAATAACACCTAGTGAATACCGTCTATATACAATTGAAAGATTTTCAATTATAATCTTCACAATGACCTCATTATATTAGAGATAGCACTGTTATATAAAATTATGGTAAATTATACACGACTAACTACTCTATACAAAACACATTATTATTCAATTAGGGAAACGGCTGGTGGTATCGTTTAGAAATAAGAGGGTACATAACAAAATAATTATTAACTTTAAACGGAAACATGACAAGAACAACTGTGCTTCTAAATAACTATAACAGTTGATGTGTAAGTGTTAAATTAATATTAATTGTGGTCTTAAATAGTTAAGTATATTTTGTAGATTTTCACCATGAACCTACGTCAGAACAGCTCTAAGACAATCCCTCTTCTAATTGAATTCAATATGTAGCCATGTCACGTGAATGAAAATTTATTGGCCGACTACTTTATGGTATGCGAGTGACTAAATTTGCTATTGATGAATGGTGATTTTATGAGGGAATCGACATTCTGATCGGTCAATGAGTCACGTAGTAAAGTTTTTGTTATGTCTTTATCTTGGCTGAGACAAATTAATGTGAAAAACATTATCTTGATTTATTGTAAATCTAAATCTATACTAATATTATAGAGATAAAAATTTGTGAAGTTTTTGTATGTTCGGAGTAATCTTCGGTACTACTGATCGGATTTTGAAAATTCTTTCACCAGTAGAAAACCACATCATTCTTAATGACATAGGCTATATTCGATTGTCATTAATAAATCAAAAAATTAAAAATGTTTCACGCCTAACGAAGTGGGCACGGGAACGCCTGTCAAATATGTTACAGCAATAACGTTCCATGCAAGAATTGCGCACATCGTCGTAAGAGGCACCGCGAGTCCTTTCTGTGTTTATGAATTAATTAAAGGTTTTTTTTTGAACCTTGACATGCGTGAGTGCGTGCGTGTGTGTGGGTGCATGTCTATTTTTAATGGCGGCCAGCGAAATGGGCACGATTCAACTACTAAGTCAATAATATTTATTTATTGTAAAAAGCCGGATATAGTGGCATCTTCTTATATATAAAAATGAATGTTTGTCTGTATGTCCTTTATAGAATCGTAAACTATACATTTCATCATGTGATGATGTTTAGCAAAGTTTTTGTGCATGAGCCAGAGAAGCTTTCTGAGTTGGTTCACAATTGGACCCGATAGGGGGCGCTGCTGTCGGCGTATCGATTGAAGCTTTTCCGGGCAGGACGACGTCTGCCGGGACAGCTAGTAATTTATAAAAAATTAAATGTACTGCACTGTATGACAATGTTTATCCAAACCTTCAAACTAGGTTTACATCTGTATTTTGGGGGCTAGTAGATTCTCATGGGTATTTAGTATGTGGCGAAACAAACCTTTTCCCAGCCCACAGGCTGGCAGGCCATATTTTGAATTTGATGATGACAACTGTCATTACAGTTGACATATAGAGAGAAAAGTCGTCACTAAAATGTATATATTTTAATCCTTTTAACTCCAATTATATACTAGCCATAGGTTCTTTCGGCCATGTAAATATTATATACTAAATTACATATTTTACAAATGAACAAGTTATTTATTGCTCCAACGACCCGTCAAATACTAACAATCAAAAATGTTATTTGGTTAATCTTATGAGTAGATAAATGTTGAATTAGCATCCAATTTTACTTAGCAAATATTCAGTGTCATTATAAATTTATTTCTGCAATTGTAATGTAGTGATTGCGAGGAAATAAATAATTTTAAAACGCAGGTATAATTGAGCATGTTATTACGTACATCATATTTTACTTACTGCCATTATAGACACTTATTTGCTGATTATGATACTAATTTACCATTTATTTGGTTTCCCATATAAATAGCTGCATGGCATGCTATACAATACCTTTTAAGTCTCTTATACTATATTTCGTATAAAGTTTTTATCTTGCCAAGCATGTACGGAATTTGTTAGAGTTGGAGATAATTCCCTTTATGGTCCCAGATGGAAGAACATTTCAAGACAAATTATATCCAATTTAGGACATATTTTGTTTCTATTATCTTTCTATTTATATTAACTTAATTTTTGTCCTAAATAAGATATTTTTCTTTCTAGATATGTTGCAGTACAAAATTTTAATACGTTATGTCATTATTATAACTATAATAATATTTTTCTTATCTTTTATTGTTTTTGTCTAACTAATTATGCACTGCTTGCTACAACTCTATTAATGTTTCGTGTAACACGTTTCTGTATAAAATTTATTTTGTAAAAAAAGTTTGAGTTTGAGTTAATCAATATTTATTTAGACGTGTTGCGTTGCTGGGGAGTTTGTTGCCGCTTCGTCTCTTTAACAGCAACAACACGTTGGGAAGCGGTGTACATAGAATAGGAAGTAAAATTAAATTTTAACTTATATGTATGACCTTCAAAAAGTGTTCTCCAGTGGAACTTATTTTGAATAAAAACTTTTGAATTTGAATTACAAACGATATTAAATCAAAGAATAGAAGAAATTAGAAACGGACACCTTACGGATGTAAACCAGACAGAAACTAAAGTAGGTTTGATTTTGGTGGTTTAAATTAATAAATAACTATAATAAATTATTGACGTTATGTTAATTTAATGACCACTGATAGCAAAGCAACAAGTTGAAATAATATTTTTACAACTCTGGTCCCGACAAAAACAAAATCCACTTACATATCTGAAACAAAACACGTTTATTATCCGTCAGCATTTAAATTCTTTTATGGTCGTCTTCTTTTGTGTTTAAAATTTGTGATTGGAAAACAGCCGTTTTATTGTAATCTTTTATGGCAGTCATTAGCCAGGTGTGTCGGATTAAGTCAACTTAGATACGTGTACCTGTGTTATACTTGTTTGGATAGTTCTAATAAAGTCTATAGTAATTCTAACGGCATTTTAATTCGAGTCTCGGGACTCGTTACAATATAATAATTGAAATAATAATATACTTATAAACATTATATATTATACGAGTACATACATGTACTTATTACGATAAAATCACATACTAATATAAACATATTTACAAGTAAAAAAAGTATTCAAGATCGCTGTCGACGGGGGCCATTCCCAAAATGCAGGTATCATTTCCACGTAGTATGGCAACGCTAATTGCTAATGATTTAATTAGTTTAGGATCCTACTACGTGGATCATAGGGTATTAATTGCACTAAAAGTTCCAATCGTACATCTTTACCAACCAATCGTGAACCAATCTATTTTTTATTATTATGTAGATTAAAAAAAACTAAACAAAATGAATATTTAGAGATTAAAAACCCTTATATTTGTCGTTTCTAAAGTAACTGTGACATTCGCACAATCAATGCCGAATGCGCCGAAGCCATAAAACTAAAAAATCCATATTCCTGACTTTGGCGTCTCTTATTGTTACTTATGTGTCAACAACAACAGCAGGCAATATATACCCGTTAATAAAAAAAAAATTACAGTAATTATAAATTCATAGGAGGAAAAACATAATAAATACCAAAATAAATGATTCCACTAACAAGAAATAATAAACAAAAAATACTTGTCTACGTGATGCACGAGACGTTCTCCCTTGAACTCGTGACGTCATTATGGCCGAAGTGACGTAGGCGATCATCGTTAACTGCCATAAAAAGGCACAACAAGCGAATTATATTATGAAGAAATTATTTGCTGTATGCGGAAAGAATCTTGATTAACCAGTTTTTGTAATAAAAGCGTTGTTGATGTATCTTTTTTGTTTTTTTTTCATTTCATTAACAAGCACTGATGCGCTAGGATCAGCGTGGGAGTAATTACGTTCAACTCTCACGCTCTTCCTGCCATGAGCGCGGGGTACATGGGAGGAGGGTGGTTTTAGTGGAGTAGGTATTGAGTTTTCGAGCCTCCATTCAAGCCGGCGATTTGACTCTGGTGCCCATTCGTGGTGTCACCTCTCGTCGCTTTGGTCTAATCCCTAGTAAAAGACCCGGTAGTGTGCGAAATGCATTTCCCGCGCCTCAAAATTTTTTTTTGTTGGAATCCATTTTTTATTTACTTTATGGTAATATGGGGAGTTTCTTGCCGTTTGGAGCCTACTTTAAGTAAAAAATTTCGATTGTTCATTGTGAAGCAGGTAAATAGGCAGCCGGCCCTAGGCCTATGGCCGGCGCCTGACAGAAAGTGGTTACCTTCAGAGGTAGGGCCAGCTCTAGGGGAGAGGTGGGGAATGGGGGAGGCGGGTTTCATTCCCGGGCGGCCAATTCAGAGGGCGGCAAATTCAAACTTCGCAGACAAATACACGACTCGTCTTAACGCAACTCTGATCACCGAGACGTCTAGTATAATTAGCGCGCGGCGTGTAGGCATAGGTTAAAAACCACAAACGCACGCGTGTTCATCAGTGGTCATTAGATGGTTGAAATAATGATAATGATTAAGGTAAAAATATAGGTGAGCGGGGGCGGTATTTTTCAGTTCTAACCTCCCTCAAAAGAATTCAAGATCCGATGCTGATCAAGGGTGTTGCTAGCGTGTTACGGGTCAGTTCTTCTGAATGACTAGCTTACACTTCTCTACAGGAAGTATAAGCTAGTCATTCATGTTGGAACACAACTCAAGGTTGACATGGTGACAGACTCCAGATCAGGGGTGGTAACCGTCCAGATAGAAAATTGCTCTACCTCTTGGCTATGGGTTGTTTTGTCGTCCGTTATGACAGGCTGCAGGAATTAGTATTCTTTCTCTCTCCCTGCACGGAAATTAAGTTAATTTGAATAATCATTGCCATCCCAGGCATAACAAGAATAAAAAATAACAATGTCTAGGTGCTAGGAAAAGTCGGTGCTTAGTAATTTTCAAAATATAGTAATTTTTATGTTTTGCTTTGCACCGACTTCAAGATGTTTTAGATAATATATATTAATAATAATAGCTTTAGAAATAAGTTATTTTATACATTTTAGTTTTTTAGTTTTTGAAGTCGGTTATTTTAAACGAAGTTTTTATTTTTTATTTGTTACTTTTTAGTGTCTAGCTATGTATGGGTGAACCTACGAATGGTGCCGCGCTTCTTAAAAAATATAGGTCCCAAGAACCGGGAACAAAAAAATGATCGTAAAATGAAAACTACTGGGCCAAACTATGTCAAATTTTTAGGGGACTACATGGCAGCTATTCCGCGTCGAACAAAAAAAGAATCGCGTAAATCGAATCATAAATCTCAGAGTAATCGGTGTACATATGGAACGGAGTAAAAATTATTTTCATGAAAAATGTTCATAAAATGAAAACTACTGGGCCAAACTATGTCAAATTTTTAGGGAACCACAGGGCAGCTATTCCGCGTCGATCAAAAAAAGAATCACGTAAATCGAATCATAAATCTCAGAGTAATCGGTGTACATATGGAACGGAGTGAAAATTATTTTCATGAAAAATGTTCATAAAATGAAAACTACTGGGCCAAACTATGTAAAATTTTTAGGGGCCCAATTGGAAGCTATTCCGCGTTGAACAAAAAAAGAATCACGTAAATCGGATCATAAATGACGGAGTAATCGGCGAACATACATAAAAAAAAGCAAAAAAAAAAAAAAGATCCCGATGAATTGAGAACCTCCTCCTTTTTTCGAAGTCGGTTAAAAATTCTGACTAACTCAATGAATAAACTATCAAATTTTCTGGAACGAAAGATGTTTTCCAAATTTCAGCAACAATGGTTCATTCGTTTTTCTGTGAAAGCGTAACAGACAGATTTACTTTCAACTTTATAAAATTAGTATGGATGTTATTATTAGGTGTATAAAATATGAAAGTGACATTATTGATATTCTTGTTTTTTAATCTAATGACAAATCTATGACTGTTAGTATAAATGTTCGTGAAGTGATTAAAGTCGTTTAATTAATGAACGCTACAAGATGTCGGTCACGTACGCTAGCTGATTTCATTACGCATATCCATTATTTTATTATAGTGATTAAATTTAGGATTGTCCAACTATAACGACTAGAACGGAACCATTATTTGTTTTGTTATATCAGTGAAAATTTTCAATCAACGTGGTTTTTTTTATTGTATGAGTTCAGCAGACAGGCAGATGGCCCACATGATGTAAAGCGGTCACCATCACCAGTTGCAACACCAGAGGTGCTACAAATGCGTTGCTAGAACCTAGCCAGTGCCGTAAATAGGGCGGTCTCACCGGTGCCCAGGCACAGGGCGTAGACTTTGGGCGGCGCAAGAATGGCCAGACCAGGCAGGACTATTAAGCTATAGCATAGCTTTTGACCGAATCAAAAAATTCCGTAACGAAAATAAAACCTAACACCTCCCACTCCGCCTACCATGTAGCTCGGCCGAGCGTTCGCTTAACGTGTATGTATATGGTACGACTGTACGAAGCTCGCACGGATTGAGACGAGCTGCTCCGAAATCGGACGAATACGTAAGCAGCTGTTTGTGAGAAAGTATATAGGTGTATATGTATCTATCATATCTTTATAATGCCACACTCACCGTATGTGCGCCCCGTACCTATACATGTAGGTATATATGTATACATAGGTGTACCTATGTACAACAGTGAATAGCAGTTGCTGGTGAATAGCTGTACGCGTAAAATTTGTGTATAAAGTGTTTTAAGTATGAATAAACAAAGTGCATTTATTAATGAAGAAAGTGATGAAAAAATAGTGAAAGAAAATGAATGATAGCTTAAAATACTGAATAAATAAAAAATAAATAAATAATTATAATTGCATAAGTTGATAAAACAATGCTATGCAATAGCTTTACCGCGGCAGTCCCCGAGTGCCACAAGGAGTTTTATATTTTTCGGTTTGCCCCTGATAAGTTCCCATTGCGCCCATAGTGCTCGATTCCAACACATACGTACCTATATGCCAGTATCATCAAGACATCTGTTAAATTAGACAAAACATCGCACTCTTTTTTTTGGCAGCGCACGAGCGTATTTGTGTTCTAATACTTTAAAAAAATAGATTTCTCTTCCAAAATATTAGATAATTGGTCCACCAACACCAAGGTCCTTGTGCGTTAATTTATCACCCTGAATCAAATAAAGTTGGCCCATACCTAGCATTGCTCTAACCTATAATATCTAAAAAAATACAAGGGCGCATAAGGCTATTTACGGCATTGAACCTAGCCACTAATGTCGGAACACAACTCAAGGTTGTTATACCGGCATACTCTAGAGTCTAGACCAAGGGTGCTAGCCATCCAGTCGAGCAAACACCCTACCACCTGGCTGGTTGTTTTGTCATCTCTTATGAAAGGCCACCCGGCCAAAGGAAATTGTATTATTTTTCCGTTCTTTAAAATGTTTTGTTTCTTTTATAAAAAATACTTTACCCTTCTTTTGGGCCTCCCAACGCTTAGGCCTATTATATTAATGTACTCTGTGGTATCTATCTTCCATGATATAAAGACACACATCTTTCGTTACGCCATCTATCGACCTTAACTAGACTTTGAATATAATTTCCATAATATCGTAATACACTGTAACACACTCGGTAGCTAAGCTAACTGTATCAAATTGTGGTTCAGCTTGATTACGGTAGGTGTCATTGTCGTCTATAATATAACAATATAAAACATCAGGTGAAATTATAACTTACATCAAAATGGTTTTCATAGATATATAGGTAATATATATATTAGGGTGGTCGTTAAAAATTAAATTCTTTCAGACGCCCAAAAAAATCCTTCCTTTTGACCAAAAACTACGGGAAAAATTTTGCTTTTTGATTTTTAACAAAAATAACACGTGCCGGCGGCCAATTTAAGTTCATTTTTCGATAAAATTATAGTTTTTTGGAATATTTGTTACATTATTTAAATTTTGATAAAAAATCATGAAAATATGCTTATAGGAAATCAAATTCTCTACAAAAGGGTTTCTTTTGTTTTTAGATGAAGTTCATATCCATCGAGATAATCTCATTGGTAAACTTATTAACTTTATTAAATCATTTATTTTAGCACTAAAAACTTTATTTTTCTTGAAATATGAACACTTCTATTAAAATATCTTGAATTACATATATATTTTTGATATTTTGACATAAGTAAATGATTTTTAATTGAATGAATTTCAAATAAAATCAAATTAAATAATGTAACAAATATTCCAAAAAACTATAATTTTATCGAAAAATGAACTTAAATTGGCCGCCGGCACGTGTTATTTTTGTTAAAAATCAAAAAGCAAAATTTTTCCCGTAGTTTTTCGTCAAAAGGAAGGATTTTTTATATATATATTTTTTATTTTATTTTATATATATAGGAGAGATGGCGTATAGTACGCAATTGGAACCCGTCTACTTTTTTTTACCTTATTTAAATTTAAATTCAAAAGTTTTTATCTTAAACTTGCTGACCCGTGCCCACTTCGCTGGCATCAGTAAAAATAATTATTATTAATCACAATTAAATATACCCTATGTCATTCAGGAATAATGAAGCTTTCCACTGGTGAAAGAATTTTCAAAATCGGTTTAGTAGATCCAGAGATTAATTATTCAAAATAAGTTCCACTAGAGAACACTTTAAAGGTCATATTTATAAGTCAAAATTTAAATCTTCTTCCCATTCTATGTACACCGCTTCGCAACGTGTTATTGCTGTTTAAAGAAGAAGCGGCAACAAGCTCCCCAGCAACACGTCTAGCTAAAAATATTTTGTCATCATAATTATTTATCTATCTTAGGCTCTTTAAAAAAAATACATATAAAATTTGTATTACAATTACTTTTTAAAGTAATAATGGAGTTGTAACAAACAAAAAATATTGTTTGCGTCGCAATAATTACGTACTAAGAATTCATACTGCGACAAACTCCCTAGATTCCTTATATGTTATGCAAAATATAAACGTTATACAGAAGATAGTGTAAGAAGCTGGAGCTAGCAGCTATGTAAATGGAGTTTTGTTTTTTATATATTCTTTTATAGTGTAGTATCCCTTACTAAGCGAAGTACTTATCAATTTAGCATTAAATTTAATAACACACTTCATTCGGAATTTTATTAAAGAAACGTTTACTAACCCCCAAAGAAAGAAGCCAGTACTTTTCGTAATCGGATAGATGGCAGCATCAGTCTATTATTATACCTATGAATAAGAATATAATAATTATACCTACTAGTGACGTCATAAATAGGCACGTTTGTACAAATATATGTCTTGATGATTGATGAGAAATTTCATACTCGCATCATGCATCATGCATCGCGCATTTTTCGTAAAAAGGGGTACAAAGTTTTTGCTTCTCGTGTTAATATATTGTTACGAGTTACGCAGGACTCGAATTAAAATGCCGTTGGAATTACTATAGAATTTATTAGAACTATACAAACATATAACAGGTTCGGGCATGTGGAAAGAATGTATGATGAAAGAATGACTACACAGATATACAATGCAAAAGTGGATGGATGCAGAAGTCGCGGAAGGCCACGACACACCTTCCATGATCAAATTGATCGTGTACTAACAGAAGGTGATGTCAGGAGCCTTAAGAACAGACGAGCGTGCATGACAAGAACTATGAATGTCAAAGAAGCAAGTGAGGTGTGTAGGAATAAACCTGTATGGCGCTCTGTTGTTCGTGCCTACTCCGCAAGGGACCTGGCGTGAAGTTATATATGTATACAAACATATAACATAAGTACAAATATAACTAGACACTACTACTGCAAACTGCACGATTCAATAACACGCGTAAAGTCCGTCACTCTATCGCTCATCGAAGGTACGTCTTGCTCGTATCGTAATCCTCGCTTGACTGCCCCACCCCTCCGTTCGGGCATTGTTTTATAGTAAACTGTATAATACAAGAATGGACTGCGTGGACTTAGTTTTTCCAAGAAAACGTAATCTGCACACCTGGTTAATTATTCCTGCGAACGGCCATAAATGCAAACGATAACAATAGGCTATTGTCTAATTGCAAATTTTAAACACAATTAACAAAATAAGTCCGAATGCGGGACGGGTAATAAACCAGGTGCGCATTTCTTTATCGATATGTAACAATATAGATGTTTTGGTTTGTATGTAGTATTAAATAAGTATTTTTTCTTTCTATTTCCTTGAAGTACGAGTTGAATGAATTTGGGTATCCTATTTAAGGATAAATAAAAATGTCTTTGTTTATTAGGGCAATGGGTTTATGAACTTTTCCCACGATCAGCGGTTTTTAACGACCCACAAGCGATATTAAATTCAATTTAGAAGCAATATTACCAAAGTTCATTACAGGTTATAAATCTGACCGTTCATGCATGCATCTGCATCGCAGGCAAGATCATTTAAGGACCTGAGTTCGTATCCCGGGCAAGAATTCAAAGCTTAGGCAGTTTTCAGTTTGTTTAGTGGAAGACTTACAAGCCAATAGATGGCGCTGTGCAATAATTGAAGTCGCAAACGTTTCCCGAAATGTACAAAGATTATATACAAACTCTCAAGATTAGCAAACGGGAAGATTCTTTCGCCGTTTCTCCTCTTCAAGCCATAAGTGCCATAACACGTTGCGAAACGGCAGTAAGATAGCGTAGGCCGCCGCGAACCGCCGATCCCGGTCCGCCGGGATCCTTCTTCTCGGGCTTTATATTACCCGTCGCCCGTTCTCAATTAGTTCATTGTGTCGCCCATTGGCGGGCATCATCAGATTCATCCCCCTCTCATGGCAACAGTCCAGCCGAGGTAAAACTCCCTAGGTTGCTCCCTCAAGCAAGTTGCCCTCGGGCTCGAGCGCCTTCGCAGTCGCCCCAAAAACCCCGGTAAAGTTGTGAGGTCTTCGGACCAACAACATAAAGTCAAGTCAAATTTAAAAAAAACCGTTTTATACCAATTACGTTTTGAAAAAGAATCGGTTTTTAATTAATAATAGAAATTAAACCTGAAATCTACAGTAAAATCAGTCATCAAACAGTTATATTATTAATCAACAATTACCTATTTCTTATTTAGTCTGTAGATTATAAATAAATCACAATTCAGGTTAATAAAACAATATGCAAAATACGTAATAACAGGTCACTTAATATGTTTAGATCGAAATAAGTATTTCAAATAGTATAAAACGATTGAAAACTTCCCTTCATACTTTTACAGGCTTAGGACTGTCAGCTTTAAACGTTCAATTGTCATTTGATATTGAACATCGCGTATAGGCGCGTTCAATGGACTATGATTTCACTCACACATATGCACGTCGAACGCGTCTCGAACTAGGCTTGTAGTTACGAGTTTAACGAGTACAGTGAACAGAAAAAGTGTCTTAGAATATAGAGCATTAAGTTGATTTTCATTTGGCATTTGAAAGCACCTCACGCACACAGCCACTTATCGAACACGTATGCGTCGCGATCGCTTCTTGCAGGCACATGGATGGTTGGATGTAATACAGTGATACTCCTAAATACTCGATACGCGTTTATATGTGGATGTCATACTGGCTCCTCATACGCCTTTGAGGAAACCTAGTGTTGAACACTTCTTTAAATATTAATTTGTTTGTGGACTGTATATATTTTAATTATAAAAGAAACTGCACGTGCGTAATATGTGACGATTTTAATGGCAACAGGCGGGAAAAATATATACAGATAAAACAAAAAACCTACGTTCCAAATTCAAATATTTAGTATTGGTGGCCAGTACTAATGCCACACCAAAGTAATAAATACTTTTTGTTGGAGATTCCAACACCTAGTTTTAAAACCTGTTCCAGTATAGACGCCTCACCACTAGTAAACATTCCAGCCCAGGTAAAGCCCCCTAGGGGAGTTCCCTCAAGCAAGCAAGTAGCCCCGAAAACTCCGGTAAAATTGCTGTAAGGTCTTCGGACCAACAATATAAAGTCAAGTCCATTATAAAAAATAACAGATAGGCCTGCGAGGAACTACAATTACCGCCCTGGGAGACCTTCCTGTGAGAAGGAGGAGGATTCCATCTCGCTCCAACGCCCTAGTCGGGACATCACTTCATAATGTATTATCATTACAACAGCTGGTCATAAACAATTGCCTAATCGCACACCTAAAACTGATTATTTGTGTATGTATCCTCTCTAATTTATATACCACTAGCTGTGCCCGCAAATTTGTCCGCGTGGAATTAATAAAAAAAGAAGTAGCCTGAATTACTGTTTATAACATCAGCTATCTGCCAGTGAAAGTCTCGTCAAAATCGGTCCAGCCGTTTCAGAGATTAGCTGGAACAAACAGACAGACAGATATCAATTTTAGTAATTTTAGATACACACAAATGCAAAAGCATATTGTTATTACTAACATCTTTGAATAGTAAATTGTAATTGTTAATTTAACAATAGAAAATATTTATACATATAAATGTTCACTACAAAAAGACATTGCGTTAATGTACTACCATCAATGATAAGAGTTATATGACCGAAGCGAATCCTACTGCAGCCCGCCACACAGGCTCTCTAGCGTGGGTAACAGAGTTTCCTTTGGGTCGTCATTTGTACTGTTCCCTGTATTTTAGTATCATATCATTTTAAAAATTGATATGTTGATATATAAGTACAATAGGAATATACTTTGATGTCAAATACCTATCCATGTAAAAACGGAATAACAACAGGATTATAATCTACCCATCTTGACTTATGGTGACGAGACGTGGACTCTGAGGGAGGGCTTGGTTCACAAACTGAAGGTGGCTCTGCGGAATATGGAGCGAGCTGCGGTACGATGGATAAAATCAGAAATGAGGATATCCGTAAGTAGTTTTATACTTGCAGGAATGGAGAAATAATACAATTTCCTGCAGCCAGGCTGGCTGTTGTAAGAGGCGACAAAATAACCCACAGCCTGGTCGTAGGGTATTTGCCCACCTGGATGAGTGCTTCCTCTGAATTACAAATGTCCAACCGCTATTCATCAGGTGGGCCGTCTGCTTGACTGCTGAACTCGTGCAGTAATAAAACCAAGATTACTGACCCACTGAAGTGGCAGTGGGCCGTCCACATTTGTCGCAGGACTGATAGCTGATGCAGTAACTGCTTGTAAGATTTACAGTTAAAATAGGCTAGGCTACTTCCAAATGACAGTCACTAATTGAGTGCACACGTGAATATATAAAGGCCAAGATACTCTCGGCTGCTTCATTGCATTTTAGATATTTAAGTGAAGTTAGAGGTGTGACTTTCTTACATTAATATATTGTATCTAATATTAAGAGTATTGTATAGAAATGAGGGCAATCATTGTTTTGTTTGCTTGTGCATCAATATATTTTATTAAAGTCAGCGCGAATTTAGGTAAGTCGTTCATTTGGTTTGTAAACATTTTATATAGCCTCGGATAAACTCACATTATGGGAATTATTAGAATCTAAAGCCTGATTTACACTGGCATTAGTTAAGCAGCTAGTTAACTTGCGAAAGTGGCGAGTTAAGTCCTTATTATCTTATGATGAGAACATTTTCAGCTATGTAATAAGTTAAATAGACGTTTTTCCAAATAATGATAAGGACTTATTCGCATGTTATACTTAGCTCATGCACACATAAATCAGGCTTCTCTCTCTCTTCTTTCTTTCACTTTCTGACAATTATTTGGGTTCTGCATAATATGTACTTTCCTTCCATACTTGTTCGTTCGTTCGGTTCATATACTAGGTCACATAATTGGAAAACATAAAAGTATATACGTTCAATTTTATATAAATACATAAATAAATTTTATATATTTAGTGCCAGCGAAACTTCGTTCGCATTGTCATGGCGAGGGTGAATGGTGAATTGCAACGGTGGCAATTTCTTGCTTTGTTTATTCGTTATCTTTTTCTAAATAAGTGTCCATTTTGAGTTTATATACTGTTTGCTTTTATTTATGAACATACTAATGTAGGATACTTTATAAAAATAAATAACTAAAAAAATCTTATTTTGTATTAATTAATAACAGAATCTTGGTCAAACTCTTTCGGATTTTTTAGATAAATTTTCTAAAAAAATATGTATGTCTTTGTTTGAATAAATAAATTAAAAAAAAAACAATCTGTTAGTCGGCATTCCCCACTGATTTGTTTAAATTTTGGAACGTAGTTCCTTATTGCACGTTACTTGGCGGATGGGAACTAGACGAAAAAAAGTGTTATCGTAACGAAAAATGCTGACCGCTGTATATTATACAATTTCGATAAGATCTAAAATAATACCCATCAATGTAATAGACGGTGTTTTGAAATAAGAAGGTCTTCTAACTGCCCCTGTTGCTATAAATTTTCTTTGATTCGAAACTTCGTTTCAACCAGGTGTCCAAAATCATCTCATTAGTTTTTTAAATTCACCGTACAACGTCGACACCCCAAAACAGATTTTATGTTCTAAAATTCAGATACATTCAAGTTTTTATTCAAAATAAGTTCCACTGGAGAACACTTTTTGAAGGTCATACATGTAGGTTTAAATTAAATTTTACTTCCCAGTCTTACACCGCTTCGCAACTTGTTATTGCTATTAAGGAGAAGAAGCGGCAAGAAACTCCCCAGCAACACGTCTAGCTAAAAATTATTTTGCTTTATATATTTCTTTTATTCTATTTATATCGCAAGTTTTTTTTATAAGTTTTATACAGAAGGAAAATATATAAAGATAGAAGCACAGAGCTGAAAAATTTGTTGTTGGGGGGGGGGGGGGGATTTTCTTCTCTGTGGATAGAAGATAGATTTAAAGGGCCGTCCTTACCCTGGGGTGCAAGGGTTGGCGTGAGAGTCCTAGAAGGTGCTAGCATATCACCTTATACCTACCATGCGTAATCTGCAAATTTTGAAAATTACTTAACATCGTCTCAACTCGATCAATATCATCTCAAATCGTATCTTTTTAGTATTTTTTTTGTCACTGGAAATGGGGGGGTCTGACTTTCGCATCCCGGCAGTCAATATAATAGCCTGGATGCCTACCAGCCCTGGTCTGGCCTGCCGCCATAACAACCTTAAACTGTGTTCCAGCATTAACGGCCAGGTTCCAGTCTCCATTTAGAGGTCGGCAGTACATTAGTAGCACCTTTGGTGTTGCAAATGTCCATAGGCGATGGTAACCGCTTTCCATCAGGTGGGCCATCTGCATGTCAGCTAACTCATGAAATACACCTTGCACATTACGCACCTTGTTATTCATAATATTTCAAAGCTAAGTAAGGTAATCGATACAAATTACATAAAACTAGGTCAAGGTTAAACTATTTAGCCCTTGAATTTTCAAAACGAAATCTTCGTGTAAATATTTACAATTACTGAAAGTGTAAATCAAATATTTAAGATTCATTCAGTGCAGTCGTCAGCTGATTTCTTCATACTATCGCTGTACGAAAGGTCAATATTTTTTGCGAGCTCCTAACATTTTGTCGAAATCATTGTGAATGATTGCGGACGCGGCGTATGCCGTACGGACGCCACGCACAGCGTACTCATATGTGCACCGTTTAAAGAACCTAACGCATTTGATACACTTGGTATAATGTTTTTGAAGTGACTGTGCAAGCATGAGTCATATTTTTTATTTAAATCATAAAGTTCACAAAATATTTATACTATGTAGGTATATGTTACAATTTACAAAATGTAGGATACAATTCTGGTGGTACAAATGTTCATATAATATAATAATAATAATATCAGCACATAACAGTATATCCGCCACGCTTGTTCAAGGCGGCTTGGCAGGTTTGACACATCGCTTAGCAATAATTCTAACAATATGCACATCAGATCACAAAACTGACTAAGTGTTTCATGCGTTCCAGCCAGGATCGAACCTGCACCCCTTGAGTTTAGGACTCGTGCGCTAACCATTACCACGAGTTCATAGACGTTCACAAATGTTCATAAGCGACAGTAATCGTTTACCATCACATGGGGGTCTGCCTGTCTGGTGAACTCATGCAATAAAAAACCCAGGTGTACCAGGGGGGGGGGGGGCATAAAAGAACTAGCGTATTGTTACATCTCAGGTCCCGAAAAAAACCAAAACCAACCTGCATATCTGAAACAAAACGCACTTCATTACCCGTCGGCATTTGAACTAATAACATTGAAACTTGTAATTCTTTTATGATCGTCTTCTTTTGTTTACTTATTGGCAAAAGTTACTAGAGAACGGCCTATTGTTGTATCGTAATCATAAGCCAGGTTATACGGATTTTAACGTACAAGCTGATTCTAAGAAATTCGGTCCACGTTGCCTGGGCATATTGCATTTGAGCAGTATAAAACGATGGCGTGATTGGGGGAAGGGGTGCAGTTCAGCCAAATACGATCAAGGTGTGACGTGCGTACAATCAGGAACCATAGTGACGGACTCTGCGTGTTTTATTGAATTACGACCTTCTGCATTACGTTTGGATTTGTTGTGTTTGCTTATATTTGTACCTGTGTTATACGTGTTTGTATAGATCTAATAAACTCTATAATCATTCTAGCGGCATTTTAATTCGAGTCCCGCAACTCGTTACTATTTTCATATTAAACATTTATCGGTCACCCACAGCGTCCCGCCGTACGCATACAACGTTAACAAACTTACATTTTAAGATTTAAGGAATTAACTAAATGTAATATTAAAAGTTGTCCTAACTGTTTTTGGATACAGCACGTAAGTAACGTAGGTTTTATCAGAGCCATAAGCTAAACAAGTCATTTCTTAAGAATAGATATAATTGTGTAATCAAATTTTAATTCTATATCAACCGATTAGTTCTTAACGATGTTTGATATTTATTTTATAGTAAAATCCATTAATACTTAATTACTTTCTGACGCGTTTACTTCTTCGATTTTATATTAAGGCTTGTAGCAACGACATCATCCTTGAGGATTTTTTGGGCGACAACCGAGATTCCATAGATGCGGTTGTATTTTAGATGCATTATTATTTTATTGTGAAAATAAAACAAAATAAAATACATCTTCCAATACTTAGACTTAGAGGCTGGCAACGCTGTTTCAAACGCTGAAGCTCTCAAACGGCGCAAATATGGAACCTTAGGAAGGGGTTACATATTTGTGCCCTTTGGAGTTGAAACGTTAGGTCCGTGGGGTCCATCAGCACAGAGTTTTTTAAAAGAAATTTACAAGAAACTCTTCGATGCCACCCGTGATCAGGAGGCTGGCTCATATTCCGCACAACAAATAAGAATCGCTATACAAGTTAATAACTGAATAGATTAAAATATAAAGTCGCATTTAAAACAATAATAAAACCAAAATATTTATTTCTCTCTTATAAATATGTAAACATTTGCTAATCTTGTTTTTATAAAAATTAAAGGAGTAAAATGGTTTAAATAATTTCGAGGAGACTTGGAATTTTTTTCCTTGACATACAATAACTATAGAAAAATTACGATAAAACCACGTTCCGACTCATATCGTGATGATCTGGTTAATTATTGATCAGTAATTACCAACGATAAGTTGTTTCATTTGCACCCCACTTTCGATCTTTTGCGGCAATAGGCGCCTTAAATAAAGTTTGTTTACACTCTCACTATATTATAAACGAAATGGACAAAGCCGTCTTTACCCGGGGATGCAAAGTGCACAGGCCGATTGGCTGAACTTAACTAAAATAAGAAGAAAAACAATTTTAGTTAGACGTGGTGCTGGGGAGTTTCTTGCCGCTTCTTCTCCTTAACAGCAATTACACGTTGCGTAGCAGTGTACATAGACTAGGAAGAAAAATGATATTTTAACTTCAATGTAAATTCTAAAATTCAAATAATAATTCCAAAACACCTTACCTTTCATCTATGGTACCAGTATATATAAAGTACTCTGTGATCTATGGCTATTAATTTAGATCTTCTTATTGTAAATATATAATTTGACGGTGAGATATATACAATTACTTGCTATTCAAATTCAAAAGTTTTTGAAGTTCATACTCGTAAATATAATTTAAAATTTAATTTTACTTCACATTCTATGTACACGGCTTCGCAACGTGCTATTGCTGTTAAGGAGAGAACGTGGCAACAAACTCCCCAGGAACACGTGTACCTGAAAAATATCTTTATATTTCTTATTCTATTTATATCTCAAGTTCTTTTTTTATATCTTTTATACAGAAGTATGTTACAGAGTTACTTTTGAAAAATTAATGGAGTTGTAGTAAACTGTGCATACTCAATAAGACAAAGACACAATAAAAGGAAAGAATATTATTATAGTTGTAATAATGACATGAAATAAATATAAATTAAAAGTCCTAACTAACACCTTTCAATTACGTAAATTTCATGAAATTCAAATGGAGCTAAATGAAGAGGATTCGAAGTCTTAGTTGAGATTTTATATAGAAACTACGAAATTAGAACGGACTGATGGTGCCAACCATGATCGCAGAGTGTGACAAGTTTCTTCTTTCTACTTGCATTATTTGTCCATGCTATAAGTAAATTCTTCTTCTTTATATTAGTTTTATACATTCGTGCCATAGAAGATGGGACGCCCCCTTTTTTTATTGCAGGATTTCAGCATACAGGCAAACGGCCCACTTGATGGAAAGCGGTTACCATCGCCTATGGACTTTTGCAACACCAAAGGTGCTACAAATGCGCTGCTGCTCTCTTAATGGAGACTGGAACCTGGTCACTAATGCCGGAACACAACTCAAGGCTGTTATGGCGGCATACTCTGGACCAGGGGTGGTAGCCATCCTGTCGGGCAAATGCCCTACCACCTGACTGTGGGCTGTTTTGTCGCATCTTACGACAGGCCCCCCGGCCGCAAGAAATTGTATTCTTTCTCCGTTCCTGCACGGATAGTGCGGATATCCCCCTATTATGGGACGCAACTTGTGTCGATACTTTGGCGGCGTCCCATTTTCCAGACACAGCCGTGACAGCTGTGCCTGCTGCTGCATACCAGGAGGCCCTGAAATGTCGCAAATATGTGGGTACGTATTTGTGCCTTTCGGGGTCGAGACCCTGGGGCCGTGGGGGTCTGGAGCTCATCGACTCAATCGAAACCTCTAAACGCGTCTAGTTGAGGTCTTGTGTGACGAAAAGACTAGCTTTTCGTACTACCTAGGACTATGAATCAGCATTGCCATCCAACGCGGAAATGCGGCCAGCATTTTGAGCACGCTCAACGGCGACAGCGATTTGGAGTAAATTTTTTACTTATAGATTTAAGTTATTATTATTTATAGTATAGTTTACTTATTTTTAAAATTAATTGTTAGTTTTATTTTATATTAATAGTTATTCAAAACGAAAGCTTTATGTTTTATACCTCTTTACAATGTTATATTTTTAAATGAGACATCCGCCTTCCTGTCTATATGTGTTATGTCGGACAATGCATTGTTTTGCTCGCGAGACCTTGCCCTTAATGGAGATTGCTTCCGTAATTAACTTTTTCATTGTTTGCATTTTTATTCAACCATTGTGTAATGATGATTCGTGAGAAAGTTTCATTCGTGCCTGTTAATTTGTGATAGTTGCTATTATTCTGACTGAAGTACTTTAAACGATTGGACTGCTTATAGTGATTTAGGGCCTTGCATTCGAATGCTTTCATGTGAACTTGACATGTATCCCGGGCATTTGCCCGACTGGATGGCTACCACTCCTGGTCTAAAGTATGTCACCATAAGAACTATGAGTTGTGTTCCAGCATTAGTGACCAGGTCCCAGTCTCCGTTTAGAGAGCTGCAGCGGATGTGTAGCACCTTTGGTGTTGCAAATGTCCATAGGCGATGGTGACCGCTTTCCATCAAGTGGGCCGTCTGCTTGTCTGCTGAACTCCTGCATTTAAAAAAATGTATATCACGTGGAAATTTTTCCATTTTCAAGGATAAAAAGTATCCCCTGTTCAATTGTTTTTTTTATTTTTTATCTTCAAAACTACGGACCCTTTTTACAACTTAATTACTATTAAAGTTTTTTGAGTTCATACACGCTTATTGTTTATTTTTGTTACTGTGTGTGACATTAATTTTGTTATTTTTATGTTGTGTTGTGTACAATAAGCATAACTTATAATATTTTTTTCTAATTTTAATACTTAACTTATACTAATGTAGAGTGTATCTGTTACATGCTGGTGTTGTGAGAAAGTGCATGTGCAGTGTGTGCCTTATGTCTATACCTATATATATTATCTTAACTAGTGCCATGTATGCTGTTTTTTCTTTCTGTGCCTAAGTTATTAATTTTTGGGCTCTTTGTGTGTCTTGGTTTGTTTGTGATGATGTGTGCGTGTAATGCAATGCTAGTGCGCGTTGGTGTGAGTAAGTGTATAAGTTTTGTGTTTTGTTGTTTAACTCGTTATCTTAATAAACTGACCTTTACATTAATCTATACTTGTTTTATTGGATGTTTGTTGTGCAATCACGCCAGAACAGCTGAACGGTTCTGAATGAAATTTGATACAGAAGTAGATTATAGCCTGGAATAGCACATGGACTACTTTTTATACCGGAATAATGTGTGGTGACCGTGGTATAACATTAACGCGAATGAAGCTGCGGGCAAAAGTTAATCTAATACAGTGTAAACTCCTTGTAACGTCACTCGATACAGTATCCTACAGTATTTCCATAAATTTAAGGCCTTCTTATTCAGCCAATTTTAGTCCACTGCTGGACGTAGGCCTCCCCAAGTAGGCCTAAGTAGTAAGGCCTAACAATACATAATCTGAAAGAAACATCTATCTAGTACTGCGACACTTCTAAAATTACATTCCTTTACAAGCTTATTAATAACTTTACTAAAAACTGATTGACTTAAATATTTGTTTAGAAGAATTAAAAATGAGTATGTCAATAAAATATTTGTTGTAGGTATTTGTATATTTGCTTATTTGATCTCGAACACCTATCAGACCCCTGTGTCCGCCTTTGGGGTCACAACGCTCTTGGTGCCAATCCTCCCATGCTTACACTATGTTAAGTAATAAACGTTCATAGTGATAGTACTGATCTACATGCAAATTTATATTACAAATGTCGTCGAATTATTGCATCTCACATTATTAATTAACTTCTCTTTTTTAATTTATTTATATGTTTGAAACTTAATAGCTATATATATATATATATATATATATATATATATATATATATATATGTGTGTGTATATATATATGTATATATACATATATATATATATATATATATATATATATATATATATATATATATATATATATATAGGCTTTAGCCTTATAATTTTTTTGTCGTCTTTAAATTAATTGTATTATATTTTTTTCAAACTAAAATATATCAAATTGCATGTAGTGTTTGCTTATAAGTAATTGCTGCATTTGTAATGTCTTTTTTAAAAATCTATGTACATCCTTGGTATTAGTGCAAGTAATTATTTGTAAACAAAATAAATAAAAAACAACAACGCAGATATTCATTTTGTCAAGTTTTGTCAACAAAATTTTGTGTTTGAAACAGGGGTAGCAAACAGTATGTGTGAGTAAGAATTACGAGGGCAACGCTGTGATACGTTGATATTCAAAGACGAAGTGAGAGCAGGACAATCGATAATAGAATTTATGATATGCACAAAAAAAATATGATCCTGTTATCCCGGTAAATGATGTCGTTCCCGTGGGATACACGGGTATACCCAAAAAGGTTGCGCGAACGAAGTTCGGCTAGAACTACTAGTAAAAATAGAACGAGATTGTACTTAAACCTAAATTTACTTAACTTCCAGCGCCATTCATCACGCCATGCCATGCACACGACGCCGCATGCTTGAAGTCATCAGCCCAGAAAGCGGTGCCGATACTTGCAGCAGGAGTGCCAAGTCTTGGGATTGAGAAGATGGACCCGATGAGGCTTGACCGGGTCCAGGCGAGCCAGGCCGGTCTTAACATGGACTTTAAAGATACTGTCGTGAAGGGGCTTCGGAATTGCAAGGTTCTGTCCTTAAAGTAAGCATAGATAAAACTTATACTTCACCGGAGTTAAGAGACACATAAATAGATTTATTTGATTATTTATTCAATTTATTAAATGTCAATAAAAAAATGACAAATAATTCAAACAGTTGTGATCAACACTAAAAAGTGTTTAAATTACTAAATATAATGTGTTATATCTCATTGTCTCGCAGGTTTAGTCCTATAGATTTATGTGTTTATGTCTTTTTAGAGTCGCTTTTTCGTTTCATCGAGTTTCAAATCACAACGATTCTTGTGGGGCGCTGTAGCCCACGGATTCTAAATAAGTCTCACTTCAAAAATGTATTGTTCTAAGTACTAACGTTATAAGAAAACCTGGTCCTAAGAAAGATTCTGGGTCCGACACAGGGAAGCGATGGCAACTGGCGGATCTGCAGCTGGTGGATGAGCCCAATATAACAGGCGAGAGCAAGGCACATCGCTTGCGCTGGCTCGGCCACCTACATGGGGGAGGATCACGCGGTGAAAAGAGCCTGTCTAGATTTCTCAAAACATTTATTTTTCAAAAGAATTTACAATTCACTTACAGAGAAACTAGTTGTATTTAATTTACAATTTCCCCTATTAGCGCATCTGTCCATTTATTATTGTAATATTTAATTAATGTTTTGTTTTCGACTTAGTTTTTAACCGACTTCGAAAAAAGGAGGAGGTTCTCAATTCGTCGGGATCTTTGTTTTTTTTTTGAAGTCGGTGCAAAGCAAAACATAAAAATTACTATATTTTGAAAATTACTAAGCACCGACTTTAAGATGTTTTAGATAATATATATTAATAATAATAGCTTTAGAAATAAGTTATTTTATACATTTAAGTTTTTTAGTTTTTAGGTCGGTTTTTTTAAACGAAGTTTTTATTTTTAATATGTTAGGGTAGCCTTGAGACAAAAGTTGGAGCAATGCAAGTTGTTTATTAAGGCAATGGGCTTATTAAAAAGCGTGAAGCGATTTTAAAATACAGTTATATGTTTTTGTCAGTCAGTCTGTTTGTTAGTTAGTTACTAAGTAGGTTTACATTAACAAATGGTACAGTGCAAACAGATGCATAGATTTATATTAGGTTGGACAAATAATTTCAAAATAAAAATAATATTAATTTAGTCAAGCAAAGAGTAGTCCTTTAGACCATTTGGTCTGCCCAGATATCGCTGGAGTGACGTAGTGGAGGCTGACTGGCATGAGACAGCGCTGAACAGAAAGAAGTGGGGTATTCTCATTTCGGAAGCCAGGACTCATTTAGTTAAGTACTTATGTTGGTTTATATCGTTTACAGGCGCAAGACAACAAAGACCGATTTAGAAATAAAATGTTCAGTGCTCCTGCAGGGAGACTATAAGTTGGATGGCAAACTTCTCATTTTTCCTATAGAAGGAGACGGTAAATACAAGATTAAAATCCGTAAGTATTTTCAGACTTCATATTTTCTTATGTTTTTGCGAGTGTATACGTAATAAAACTACATCACGATGTCAAGTGTCAACGAGTATTGTTAAAGTTTAACAATATTCATCTTCCGTGATCACGGTTACTGAAAAGTGGCCGAAACGTCGGAATAATAGAAATAAATTACCGTGCTTAAAATCATTATAACGTAGATTTATTATTTTTAGATTTATCTATAAATATAATAATAAATAATATAAAATAAATATAATAATAAAATAATATAAATAGTCAAAAATAAAACTGCTATAATTTTGTAATGTCCGTCCACTTTGTCCAACTTTCCAATTATAGAGCTGAAAATTATGAGATGAAAATTTCTAACAAAAAAGAAGCCAACTTAGCCAACAACTAACTAGCATGCAAAAAAAATTCTACAAAATCTTGACGTGGGTGCGAAGGTTTATTTATTTATATATTGCAAATTTGTTGTTTTTGTTTTAAGTTTGCTAGCTAGCTACTAGCTGTGCCCGCGACTTCGTTCGCGTAGTTTTTTTTTCGCGAAAACTTAAAAAAGTAGCCTGAGCCACTTATTATAAAATCAGCTATTTGCCAGTGAAAGTTCTGTCAAAATCGGTCCAGCCGTTTCAGAGATTAGCCGAAACATCCAGATAGACTGACAAAAATTTTAAAAATTGCATTTCGGAATCCCCTGATTCTTTTCACATTTTTACTTCGACATTACAAACATACACTTTTATTTATCTATCTGTATAAATGGTTTTACTTCTTTTACTTCGCACCAACTTCAAAATGTCCTAGAAAAAAAATACTCTTACATATTAACGGCCGGCCTCTGTAGTTGAGCGGGCTGAGTCTTAGCAGACCGAATTCACTGGAACACAGAGGCTCCGGGTTCAATTTCTGGGCTGGTAAATTTCGAAAACGACCTTTCCTTTATTTACTATTGTCTGGGTGTCTAGAATTCGGCCCCAAAGTGGTCCGTTGTATATACCCACAATATATATTGTATCCAGGAACAGCCAGGAACGGAGAAAGAATATTCCATCAAGTGGGCCCTCTGCCTGTCTGCTGAACACTTGCAATAAAAATATAAATTTAAAAAAGCATAAGGGCTCTTGTACACGCTAAGAAAATCGCTGGGTCTACGCATGGATTCCTTACTCGTTTTTACACACGGATTGCTCCAGTGCAGACCAAGATAAAATCTTGTCCGCGCTAGACATGACCAGGGAAAATCCGATTGAGAACCATAAGTCACGACAGGCACAGAAGTCTGAAGGGATAGTTCGCGACCCGTGTGTGGAATTCGCCAAGTCGGGGTGGCACTAACATACCCAGTCAAAACTGGTGCAATGCTATTGCAACTCGTCAGTTAGGGATACCCACTAAAGCCTGGGTGTCCCGTCCTGCGCCTTATGTTAGGGTTACGGGGATACGGAAGCTTAACCGACTCCGCGTGCCCTGGCAGGCGGGGCCCGCAGGCCACATCCACTGCCGCGACATCTTTTATCCTACGGCATCCATGTCTAATCCGGGTCGTGGGGCGATTTGTAACGCGCCCCTCGTCAGGAGAAATGAGTGCGCATGGAACATTCGCGCTCTCATCTCGACAGCATATGTGTATGTGATTGAGAACCCTATACCCCACCCGCGCCGCCCGCTTACGGTGGCCGAAGGTCGAAACCCGCCCTCGGCGTCCGGGGACGTCCTTTGGCGGTAGTGGAGCAAGGAAGTCCGCTCACGCTCTCGTTCCGCCTCCTCCATCAGCATGACGCACTCGCAGCAGGAGGAGATGGCGTCCCATCCTGGTGACTAGTGCAGCCTAACATATCCCACGCACGACTGCCTAAAACAATCTCATCGCTTACATATTCCTATTTATCTTGTCTGGAGCAGACACGATAAAAATCATGTTTCCCTTCCAGGCGACATCGTAGTGAAAATCCTTTTTGAAGTAACGAAGAACAAGGTCAATGGTGACGAGTACTGGAAGGTCGACAACTGGAAGCACACCGCTGAGGTGCTCACCAAAGTGGAGTTCTATTTCCAGAATCTATTTGGAAACAAAAACAAACAACTTGGTAAGTATCATCATGGAAGAAAAATATTGTGCTAAACCAATAAAACTTAAGGGAAACTGTACCACATCAACCTCTAAATTCTTGTTACTAGATGTCTTATTCAAGACATTAAGAAATCTTCATACAGTATAAACTCTATATAACGAAATTGACATTTTATGGCGTTACAGAGTGGTCGTTAAATGGAAATAAATCTATTATTATTTTCTGACGTCTTTCGCTGCACCAGTAATTTTGATGTATTTTTTACTTATTTCGTTCATATCTAGGCATATTTAGGCATCTTGGTGATAAAGGAAGTACCCAGAAATTTCGGTAATTCGACATTTCTTAGAAATTTCGTTATGCACGATGTCGAACATCGAGCTAGGATAATAAGGCAACAAAAGATACTTTTTATAACTTAATTGTTGTTGTTATTCAGAGTGGGTGTAATGCTATATATAGTTTATCATTGTATGGAAGTCCAGCGAAACCAACCAAAGCCAAGTGATTTCTACGCTTAAGGAAGTTTGTCGTTAAATCGAGTGACGGTACATGGAGTTTACACTGTATTTTATTATTTTACAAAAATATTATTATTCTATAGGAGGTCGTGGTAGCGTATACGGGTATACGGGCCCGAATGTTGGGCCACTAAAGTGATAAACCACAAACGTCTCCACTCTGCTGAGATTTGAGATGCGAAAGTTGAGATGGCTGTGTGGTGTTACAAGAATTGATAAGGTGCAAAATGAGTACATAAGGGATCTTTGAAAGCTGCACCCGTGACTGAAAAATTGAGAGGAAGAAGATTAAGGTGGTATAGGCATGTAATGAGGAGGGATTAAAGTCACGTGACAAAAAAAATGTTAAACTACAAGATGGATGGGTACAAAAGTAAAGGTAGACCAAAGAAGAGATGAATGGATTGTGTGAAGGATTTCTCTAAATTGCTCTTTTTCTCTAAATTGCTCTCTTTTTCTAAATTGCTATTTGAATAATTTCAGCGGATACAGTTATTGAGTTTGCCAACACTAACTGGCGCGATATCTTCCACGAGGTTGCTCCTCCTGTGGTGAAGGCCGTCGTCTCCAAAGTTGTGAAACAGGTCGACAAGCTGTTCGACAAAGTGCCCATTAAGGACCTAGACTTGGATACTGAGTAATGGTAGAGAATAAAGACTGATTATGGTAAAATGGGTTTGATTTTTGCTAAGGATCTAAAGCGGTCGCTTTATGAGAATCACTTAATAATATTGATACGTGTCTGGTAGGTGCAGGAAGTTATATAAAATTCCACTCTATTTTGATATTAGTTATATCTATACAAATAAATAAAATCGAGGTGTCTGTTTGTAATGTCAAAATATGAGCATTTCGCTAAATGCATATAAAAGTATATACGGTACTCATATTATAAAAGAAACATAAATTCTGTTAAGCGCAATTTAGCTCAAAATTTCTTCGATGCAATAAATAGCAAAAAATTTGTTACATTAATATCCCTTAATATCGTGTATGCACATGTCTTTTGTTTTTATTTATGTTTTTATGTCTTTTTATATGTTTTTTTTTCTTTACCCATAGGCGGAGGCTTATTATCAGCATTTTTTTTAATATTATTGTTTCTATATTTTGTATGTATTAGACTGTAAGCCTTCCTAAAATAAAATAAAATACAGACTAAAATGATATCTAGTTATGTACAAAGGGCGGTCTTATCACTAAAAAGTGATCTCTTCCAGAAAGGCCCAGGAATGAATTGAGATGATAATGGCGATGGTGGTATACGTAACATATAGTAGGAGCTACTAACTTTAACTTACTTTACAATTTCAATTTTTTATTTATCTGTGTCTGTTTTTTTCGGCTAATCTCTTAAACGGCTGGAGCGATTTTGATAGTACTTTCACTGGCAGCTGTTGCTATAAGGAGTAATTTAGGCTACTTTTCAAAATGAGGGTTCCACGAAAAAAAATCCACACGGATGAAATCGCGGGTATCACCAAGTTCGTAATATAAATTTGCCAAAGAGGCCGCTTTGGTTTCTTAGTTAAAAGAAAATAAGCGGCATAAACTTGCTGGCAACAAGTGCCATATTTTTTTTGTATTTATAATGTTTCTTAACCATTTTGGCCTAAAAACTGACGGCCTGGCCACGGGGATCGGCGGTGCGAACGACGAAGCGGCGGGCGAGGCGACCATTCGCGCGGCACCGTTTGCAGGCCACGGAGAGTCACGTTCGCCGCCGCGACTATAAGGAAATCCGACAGCAAAATGTCTTTATCGAGATTATCTTGATATTGCTTAGACAGTAATACTTTTTTGGTTCAAGACCTAATACTTGGAAGAGATGGTGGAGTACATGATTTAAATAAGACTCGGGGTACAGATGGAGAATTCCACAAGAAGTACGGGAAATACAGAATGTATCCAGATTTTTTTTCGATTAGCTAGTATTTCAGCAATAAAAATCTCGGTGTCAATTTTTTTATTTTTTATTGCAGGAGTTCACCAGACAGGCAGACGGCCCATTTGTAACACCAAAGGCTGTAACGCTACAAATGCGCTGCTGGTCTCTTAAGGGAGACTGGAACCTGATCACTAATGCCGGAACATAACTCAAGGTTGTTGTGACGACATACTTTAGACTAGGGGTGGTAGCCATCCAGTCGGGCAAATGCCCTACCACCTGGCTGTGGGTTGTTTTGTTGTGTCGCCTCTTACGACAGGCCACCCGGCCGCAGGAAATTGTATTCTTTCACCGTTCCTGCACAGATAAAATAATTTTTCGCGGCGAAAACAACTAAACTCATTTAATCAAATGCACTATTCGCCGCGACTACCGCTCGACTCCGTGGCTCGCGCCGTACACATTCGTGCCTTTGTTTTGTTCGCCCGCCGCGCCGTAAGTCGCCCGTGCGATTCGCTTGGTACATTTCGCCGGTGGCCGTTGCGCGTGGCTTGATCAGTACATTGCTATGCGTTTATTTCAGTCGCTAGACGCTTCGCCGTTCGCACCGCGCGAATATTCGCATCGGCGAATGTCCCGTAGCCAGGCTGTGAGGTCTTATGAAATGGAAATGTCCATCTGTTCTTTGTATGTTACAACTCGCAGTCACATTTCGGAATCTGGGTCTAAATTGATGAAATTTGATAAAAACAGAGGCTAGAGTATGCCATAACAACCTTGAGTTGTGTTCCGGCATTACTGACCAGATTCCAGTCTCCCTTAAAAGAGCGGCAGCACATTGATAGCACCTTTGGTGTTAGAAATGTCCATAGGCGACGGTAACCGCTTTCCATCAGGTAGGCCGTCTGCCTGTCTGCTGAACTCATGCAGGTAGATAATCTCTAAAAAAATTATTAATTGAATGAAATAGATACTGATGTACAGTAATTTGTGAAATGGCTGAAAATGGAATAACAAATCGCCGCCATCTTAAATTGATTCCGAACGACTGTTTTTCTTTTTTCATATTAAAAGTATGCCATTAATAAAATAAAAAAGCCTTTTATTCTTACTTTTGACAGTACGTATTCTTAGTATATTAATTGGTTAGTTATTTTAAATTAATTGTTGTTAGTTGAATAAATTAAGTAACAATCCCAGATTGGGTAAAGGCCTCCTCCAAAGACGTCCATCTGTCTCTATCCTGAGCTATTTGATGCCAGTTGGGCCGGCTATTTTTTTTAATGTCCTCTTCCCAACGCATCAATGGTAAAAGTATGCCATTAATTATATTTAATACTCATAAATAAACGTTAATTGAATATTAACTCATGATATGCAGAACGTCACATCTCTATAATTAACAAATCGATGTCAGTTGTCAGATGTCATCTGTCAGATGTCCCTGTTTGAAATAGACTATAGTGGACCGCGTTCCTTTAGTATCTCACAACGCCCAAAATGCTCCGTCTGCCGTTCCACATGGCAACCGTGGTCGTTATGGTCGTGGCGAAAACGTCACTAACGAAGTCATTATTTTCGATCATACAGCGCTCACAGCGACCCATGTCAAGAGGGTAGTCGAAGTGGGCGTTGACCACAGAGCATCGATTCTCTCTATCTCTTGACATTGAAAAAGGCGCGATTTTCAATTAAACCAATGACGTTTATGTATTCTCGTTTATGACATCAACACCCCATAATCCGTTCCACTAGAGCGTACAATTGTAACTTCCTTGTAGCTAATGTATGCGATCAAATGCTTTTTTATAGGCTCTTAGCGAAATAAAAAAAAACAGGAGCCTATTTGTCGGCTTTATGGAATCCTTCATTGTTCGTGGGTTGCCACGCACTTATCTGTTTTTTTCACTCGAATATGTCACGACAGGGTTTTCCCAGGTGTTTGTACATTCCGTTTATTTGTATTTTTAAATCAATATTTATGAAATTAATAAGAATAGAAGTGGTTTCGGTTTAAAGTGGGTAAACACTATGTAAGGAAGTATACATACATACATTATTCGAGACGTCACGATAGGTTAAGTAATTTGACGGCCTCTGTGGTTTAGTGGGGTAAGCCGTTGCATGTGTACCTTTCTGCAACGCTGAGGTTCCGCGTTCGATTCCAGGTATGGTAAATTTTGGAAATGAATTTTCTCCGTTATTATCCGTCTAGGTGTCTGAAATAGGCCCCAGAGTGGGTCATTATATATTACTCATAACACAAGCGTAACTTGCTTAGCTTGAATGTATACCACTCGTGTGTTTGTGCACTCACTATATGTATTCTAATTTATCTTTAAAAAAATTAACTTCTTATTAATTCAGAATTAGAGTAAGTTTGAACGCTTTTTTAAGAACCACAAGGAAGCGTACAAAACTTAATCTAACTCTCTATCTATGAATAAGACTGTATAGGTATCTATATCTTTTGAATCGAAATAAAACATAAATGAATGAATGAATATGCTTTATTGTGTTTTCAAAGATACAGGTAACAGAAATAAAATTTTATAAATGGCGGTCTTATCGCTATTAGCGATTTCTACATGACAACCTTTGGGTGGGAAAAAAGTTAGATAAGAACAGGGGTATGTTGCATTATTCTCACTACCAAATCAGTATCTTATAAATATATACATACATGATATAATATAGAAACATTAATAGAATAGTAGTGGTCGCCAGTGGTCAAAATTCGAACATAATAATTAATTTAAATTATAAGTTTGAACATTATTAAGGTTCTGTTGTCAAAGACTATACTTCTATAATCAGAAATTTCAACAAAAAAAATCACAAAGATAATTTGACTTTAACAATAAACAAAAGAGTAAGTATGCATGTGTGCGTCAAATACATGGTGGTGTGTATAATGTTTTTTTGTTGATTTAATGTAATTTTATGCATAATTTTTATAAAATATTAGCATTCGTTGCTTATTCTCTATATAAACCATATGTGTGCGAAATTTCACACTCCTCCGTCCGCACAATTTTCGTAAAAAGTGGTACAAAGTTTTTGCTTCACGTAAAAAATTATACTAATACGATATATGTAAATAAAATATAATAAAATACACACACATAAATAAATATAAAAACTAGAATAGATAATATACTTTATTCTTAATTCATTCGTTGAAAATATTAAACAAACAAAAACATGTCATATCCTTGTACTTTGAACATCTTCAATTAGGGTACTGTTGTTAGGTAACCGCAGAATTATCGAAGGTGCTGGTATACTGATGCACTCGAATATGCAAACAATCGTGTGTGCAACAAATACCTTCAAATTAATAGGCAAATAAATGTACTACGACAGAAAACGTCTATGCAATTGTCGAAATAAATAGTTCCAGAAGTAAACAGATGTACACATAATATCACCCCTGTCTCCCATTGAAGTAGGAAGAGTGGGGTTAAACAATTTTGTTTCTAAGTAGTGGCCCGCCCCGGCTTGGCACGGGTATCTAAAAACACACATTGACTCCCCATACGGTCCGTACCCCAGTGACGCCTACATCGCATAAGGTGCTGCCTAGCTAGCCGAGCTGCGTTAGCGGCGAGCACGCAACTTTTTTCTAATACTTACATTTTTAAACTCGTGATATCTTTCGAATGGAATGTCCGAATTGAATTATTCAAAACGTTATATAAAGGTATTGAAGCAGTCTTAAATATGAAGTAATTTATTTCGATAAGTTGAATACCTATATACAATTAAAGAGCCTTATCTAGCGGCGGCATTTCAATTAAATTTAAAAATAAAAGAACACTTATTGTGGCATAACTATAATAGTTAGACATATGCTATCGCGACACTTATTGTAAATAATGATGTGTACTACAAAGTCGTATTACATTATTTTATTCTATCATCAATAGTTTGCGCAGCGTACGCGATGTAAAGATTATTGTAGGTATTTTTTTACACCTTGGGTTACATAATTGGAGTTTTAGTAAGCCCTAATAGTAATGAGAATGTAGTTTTGCTGGCACATGCTTGTAAAAATACATGATTTATGTTGAAATCGGATATTAATTATATTATATGCCACCTATAAATTTTAGCTTAAAATGCTTATGAATGTTTTGAGAATTCTGTAGTCGTTTTGGGAAAAACGGAACGCCGCAACTGCGACGTGACTGTACCACCGCCGCGTTGCTACTTTGTAAGTTTCTGTGTATGTAGGGTTGTCAACTATTTTTGAGAAAAATAACGTATTACATTTTTTTTAAATAGGGTAACAAAAAAACTTTTGAAGAAAAAAGTATTTTTCAAAATTTAATTTTTGTTTGTTAACTCCCTGAGTTGTGCACCGATTTCACACTAAAAACAAATTCTTATTATCCTGAAATTTTTGGAAGGTACTTTACATTCCCAATTTAAATAAACAAACAATTATTTTTTTTAATTAATAGATTTTCTGTTCCTTTATTCTCGCCATTTTAGATTCATTTCTGAATAAACTATATCAGTGAAAGCTGAATGGATAATAGTTCAGTAATTATCCATATAAGTATTTCATTTTACGCGTCAGAGTAAATATTGGAAACAGAGTATTTTCACATACTTCATTTTTATGCAAAAGTATATTTACCAAAAATAAAGTAGGATACGTTATTATAAAGTATAGTTGGCAACCCTATGTGTATTGTGCGTGACAGGAGTTTTTGGCGGGAACTGAAAGGAGACGTTGTGCTGTGCAGTTTTATTTTCTAAAAATGTGTATAATTACTCTAAAATGAACAATAGTTGCAGGATATTGATAGTTTTTGAGTAGAAATTGTCGGTTGTAGCCTGCAATACAACTGCGCTACTATACGAAGACTTATTAATTAACATGTTTCCGACTGAAAGACTTTGATTCTATGGTCATGAATAAAAAAATAAAAAAATTAAAAAAAAAAACTGTACGTGACATTTCAAGGTACACATGAAGATTGATGTATATTCATCAAACTTCTTTTTAATCTCGTTGATTGAGTTTGAAGAGTGCTCCATGATGTTTTCCTTCACCGTTGTTAGCACGTGGTAATTGTAACAATATGCACATTAGATCAGAAAACTGATGCGTTCCGGCCAGGATCGAACCCGCGCCTTTTGAGTCTGGGACGCGTGCACTATCCATTACGCTACCACGACTTTCATTAAAAATACTACTAGTAAATATACAAAAGAAAATAGTGATAAATTTAAGCATATTTCTTTAAATCTTTACTATTAAAAAAAAAAAAAAACTTTACTAATTTGCAGAATTTCGCTAAAATTTTGGGGAACTTTACTTGGTGATGTAATTGTGAACATCCTTATACTGCTTGCATCCTTATATTGTTAGGTATGGGTGATGGAAGACAACTGCCACTAGGAGCGCGTCGCATGACGTTCGATTCAGTGGCGAAGCTTGCCTTAGACGGGACTGTATCAAAATGTGTTGGCGGGCCTAAGGGAAGGGTAATTTTTTTATATAAAAGAAACAAAGAATGTTCGAATTGAATTGAAGTAATTATATATTGATTATAAGTTATTACTTAATGCTCCTAAAGCTAAGTTAGGCAAACAATGCAAATCAAAGATAAACGTTCGTCGCTTTTTTTTCGGCAAGCTTATTTATCAAATCATCTATAGTAGCTGAAGACGATTTTTTTGCCTCTATAGGCAATAAAGACAAGTCTGATAGCAGTTCCTGTTGGCCCAGCAGTTATTAATCTATAAAAGATGTGGATAACATTTTAGGATTTTCGGGGTCCCGTACCGTTGATACGGGTGATACGGCGGTAGCTAAGCCCCTGGTTAGGTGCAATTCGCTAAGTAGGCAGTGCTCCCACACAAAGTAATGATTCCAGCATGGCTGTACCATATCAAGATAGGGTACCAATTATAAATGCAAATATAAATAAGTCTTTCGTGTTTACTACAAAGTTGAGAGTTATCCTCCAAAACGGGTGTTCACCTAAGATCCAACCTAACACGCATTTTCAATGTTATATAACCATGTTTGAGACGACCATCCGTCTGAATTATAAATGTATTTTTAAATGTCACAACGCTTGAATTTTTATTTTACCAAATCTCTATTTGATTTTTTATTGTGTCTTTATTTAGGGTATTAACATAATTAAAATATTCAAAAGTGCAACATAAATTTAAAAATAAATTACAAACTAAACGACAAATATCAAAAACTAAAACTAAAGAAAAACTGCCTTCGGCGAATCTAGGTTCACTCCTGGATGATACTACATTTAGGATTGCTGCCTGCATTCGCCTGGGGGCAGACATCGTAGTCCCACATCGTTGTCGGTTTGGAGATTAAGATTAAGATAGACTTGTTCATTATGGCTTGTTGGCAATGAATAACATCATCCGCCGGTCTGTTGTCACCGTTGAGGTACCAGCTGGCATTGAACCGAACGGATTGTACAGCGACGATAGGAAGCGACCGGATGGAATGTTATAGGTACCTTGCAAGATGGGACGCCCCTTAGTAGGGGACGCAACGTTTGTCGATACGTTGGCGGCTTCCCATCTTCATCCATCGGTGACGGATACATATTTGTGGCTTGCGGGGTTGCGACTTTGAGGCCATGGGAACGTGAGGCTTATCAACTTTATCGAGACCTTTCAAGGCGATTGAAACAAGTCTCGCGTGACCAAAGGGCTGGCCTATATTTAGGGCAACGGATTAGCGTTGCCATACAACGTGGGAATGCGGCCAGCGTTTTGGGAACTGCTACTGCGCTCCCCACTGACAGCGATCTGGACTACATTTTTTACTTGTAAATAGGTTTATAATAGTAATTAATTTTTAAGTTTTTTTTGTAGTGAAGTTTTATTTTTAAGATGGTTTCGTTTATAATTTAGTTTTATTTTTTAAAGTTAGTCTTAGTTTCCCACAATACCTACTTATAATATATTATATATAAAAAGAAGAAATATTTTTTACTTAAGTTTGATTTCCTTTTTTTGAATATTAAACTCAATAGGTTAATACCATCCATGTATATTTGTTTTTTTTTGTGTCTATTTATTTATATATAAAAATATCGTAAAGATGATTTTTATATATGTTTGAATGAGCAAAACTCAGGAGATACCTAATAGCTGAAGCCGGTCGGTTATCGGCACTGATATACCTCGAAAAGTCGGGGTCATTTCGAAAGGACTCCTCTTAGCAGAAAACAAACAGCCTGAGTTAGAGGCATTGAACGGCGTCTTTCCAATCGGAAAGTGCCTGTAAAGATAATTTCAATCGTTCATCAATCAATACATGGCGGTTTCGACCTTTTGGTCGCCAGTCTAGTTTCATAAAGGTAGGCTATGAGGTATCAAGCTGTATGAAGTCCACGCCACTGATGTGCAGGTATAAGGAGATCAGCTGGCGGCTCCCAAGTCCCTGCGCCCGGGTGCACGCACCCCTTGCACTAGCGGGTGAAGATGGCCCTGATTTTATGGTTTAATAGCTAAATGATGAAAACTGTGAATGTAGGTAACCTATACAGAACGCTTTGTAGTTCGTGGACTGCCATGCACTTGCTGAATTAAATAAAAACTTATGGCCATACTTATAATCGTTTGTTAAATTTTAAGAAACTGCTCAGCAACTGATTAACGAAAATCTTATTCATAAAGTCCTCTTAAGGATAAGAGGTGGTGGTAAAGTAACTCATAAATAACTGTCAAAAATAACCATCATCGAGAGGTAGTTTAAGTGACTGCTAAGAGGCAAGACGGCAAGTTTTATTTGAAACAGACATTGATTAGTGGCTTAAGAGTCTCTTATTTAAGAGATGGCTAATCCTTTCTTAACGAGATTATTATAAGTAAGGCCCTTAAACTTCAACTTGATTTAAAGTTTAAAGATCTAGTACTTGGTCTTTTTTTTGTTTGCTTCTTTACAAAAGGTTGACAAAGCTACAAATGATATGTCAAGATTTTCCTTTCGAAAAGCTAAATGATTGAACAGGGCACCCGTCTCGTTATTTTGACTTATTTGTACTTAAATGCAAATTTTAGCACTTGCGAGGCTCACAATACGCCATTATTCCTATTCCTATCTTCGACTTGAAAAAGCGATAAAATACATTAGTGGCCTTACTTACAATCGTTTCTTATATTTTAAGAAACTGCTCAGCAACTGATTAGTGGAAATCTTACCCATAAACTACTCTTAAGTAGTACTGACAACAAGTCTTAAGTCGAATATTTTGGTTACAACCTAAGTTTATCATTCATATTTCGTTTATCTGTGCTCCTCTTAGGCAAACAACAGATATACACGTTTATAAGTGAAAAAAAAGATGTTCATTGATTGGGGGCTTAAGAGTCTCTTACTTGAGAGATGGCTAATCGTTTCTTAACAAGATTATTTATTATAAGTAATAATCTGAAGGCGCGTACTCCTTTCGCACGCACGTCAGTCATTCATTGTCATTGACATTATTTTATTTCATATTAAATCATATTAAATTGTTTAGGTTTAAGTTATGGTGAACAATAGAATTTTCATTCATTTATTCAACCCGTATCTCTAATTAGAAGTTATCACTTCAAAAAAATCAAGAATGAAGAAAATATTAGAATTTTAATTTCGGCAATAGGATCGATTCCGTGAAACGAAGTCATGTTATTAATCTTTGTTATAAATACCATATAAATACTTGCGATTGTAACTTCTTCGCTATAAATGAGGTTGTAAATCAGGTATATCGACCACAAACCTCGGTTGACGTCATTAATCTGTTAAGTTATATACATCGGCTGTCCTCCAACCTATCAGACTCGCTGAAAATTTTAACGCATCAAGTGTTCTAGTAGAGGTGGTTTGAATAAAAGTTAAATAATGTTAAAGTATTTGTGTTTTTTGGCTGTGATTTTGGGGGTTAAGGCCGCGTCTGGTGAGTGTAACTTCCTTTGTTTGCTACTGTAATAATTACACTAGAATTTATGTAAGTTATGTTGTAATCCGCAAGTAATGTATGTAATAATGTTATTTAAAATGTTTGTATTTTGTTGTTAATTAAACATACTTTATAAAAAAGAAAAATTAAAAATAGATTAATTATAAGTGCATGCAAACTCATTACGTTGAGTGCATCGTCAATTAGTGCAAAATATAAATTATACCTACTGAATACAAAATAAATTACTTTTAAGAGTATTATAATTTTATTAGTTATTTTTATATACTAGTATTTATTATTATTAGAACCAAAATGTAAATCTTAATATATTTATAATTTTAATAATTGTACATGCACGTAGCTTTTAAGTACCACCATCTTATTCATATTGAATTAGAGTAGGTTTGTAGGTTTCTTTAAGAACTTTAAAATACCCTACAAACTTCATCTAACTCAATATGAATAAGACCGTAAAGGAGTAAACCATGAACTTTTAGTTAATTAATAAATAAAAAAAAATAATTTATCCGTTATTCTCGGGTCCTAGTCCTGCTAATCCATAGGCGTGGGTAACCGCTTTCCATCCGGTAGACTACCTCTCTGCTTAACTCACGAAATAAAAATTAAATACCCATCGCTACATCTGCGTGAAACGGTCATTAAATATAGAAAGAAACAAAGATTTTATTTGAAGAAATAGCGACCTCATTACATTCCTTATACACAGAGCGTATTTGGAGAATTTGTACGCCACCTTTTCAGTAAACAAAGTTTGCATTCAGCATATTGCTGTACCGGAATTATATTATGGGCTCATTCAGAAATTATCGTCTCACATTCTAGTATAAGTATAAATATGTAAATAATAAAAATTAATAATGTAATATAAATACGCGATTTAGAACCAAGAACAACTAGTTATAAAAAACCTTCTTACCAATGTCCTTGACTATGTCGGGTGTGACGCCTGGCCTGAAGGGCCAGAATATTAAAATTAAAAAAAAACTTTAATGAGAAAAGCTTGCACATTCATTTTATATCATAAGAGAATGTTTATTAATTTCCTAATTTTCGATGACAGGAAAGGAAAACCTTGTTTTCTTTATTATTCAAATTTGCAAAATATTTCACACAACAAAGCAATTTAAATGTTTTTATTAATATAAATATAGACAATATAAACTTGCATCATAAACGTTTTGAACTTTGGCAGATACAGGAAAAAAACTTTTAAAAACTTGTACGAGCATATCTGGTATCACGAGTGTTTAGTTGTTGGCATTGAACGCTTGTGTTGGTCTCATTCTGCATGTCATAGGGCGACGGACAGCTTGGAGAACAATGTAGGCTGGCTGTTGCACACAAATAATTTAAACGTAACTTTTAATTGGTAAAATAATGGAATTTATTTTGGATGTACGTTACCTCCTCCTACTGAAGTTTTAGTAGGGATCCCTAATTTTTCTAATAATAAATATAGCCTATATTAATCTGGGAGAATGAAGCATTCTAACGGTGAAAGAATTGAATTGAATTCGGTCCAGTACTTTTTAAGTTTATTGGTTACAAACATACAAATATTTCCTCGTTATAATATTTCAACACTGGCCATCGAATTATTAAGCGGTTTATTGCTGTCTTTCAATTTAGATCAGTCATTTTCAACCTATTTTTAAATGGACCCCAAAAGGTATTAGGTCAGGTGCCACGCGTCACAATTTCTTCGTGCAAGAACGGAAAAAGAATACCATTGTCTGCGGCCGGGCGGCCTTTTGTAAGAGGTGACAAAACAACCCACAGCCAGATGGTATTTGCACGTATGGATGGCTACCCCCCTGATCTAGAGTGTGCGGCCATAACAGCCTTGAATTGTGATCCGGCATTAGTGGTCCAATGTCCCTTTAAAGATCAGGAGTGCATTTGTAGCCCTTTTGCTGTGTCAAATGTCCATAAAATTTTATTTCGTTGTATTTAAAGTAAAATTTCTTAAAATCGTTGCGATTTGAACTCGATGAAACGAAAAAGCGAACATACGTAAAATTCAATCTTATTTAATTCGAAATAAAACACTTTAAAAAAATAAAACACACACACACCCTTTATCTGTTTATATAAATTTTCACTTTAAATAAAACTCAAAAGCTTTCAAATGAATTTTAGCTGTATTTTATATCTTTAAGGCAGATATTCTTTTATACCGTCCTTCTGCTTCATCAGCTATCGTTTTCGCATTCCAGATTAGGGATACCACACCACCATATTCTTTCACCTTCTACCAATCATCAGAGGGCGGCACAATATGTTATATATACACCATACATATTACTTAAAAGTGTAAAATAGAAATTTTCTAACATAAAATAAATCGATTTCAAGAGAACTAAAAAGAAAAAAAAACTACATCTTGAAGTCGGTGCCAAACAAAACATAAAAATTTCCATATACATTGTTTCAACAACAATAGTGTACTTTTTATGTATTACTTGATATACACTTCAAGATGTTGTAGAATATTTAATTTTTGCTCTGAAAGTCAGTTTGACTGAATGAATAAAAACTGTTTATTGTTCATCATAACTTAAACCTAGACATTGAATATAAATACATTTCCATTAGAACAATGGGCAGCCTTATCGCAGTTTCTTTTTTGTTAGAATTCTTTTATTCCAGCGTTTCGGCTTGTTTTCAGTAACCCTGATTACAGAAGTGTTTCAAACGTCGAAATAAAAATAATCTATAATATCGCGCTTAAAACCATTAAAACGTAACTAATTGTATGACTCTAAAACCTTTTGAATTTATTGAATAGAGTAATGATTTGGAAATTGTTAACAGCACCTTTTATCACACCATGCAAGACCGGAGACAGCACATGCTTGGTATCTTCAGCCCAAGCGGCAGTTCCAGTTCTGGCAGCAGGTGTACCGGATCTGGGTGTCAAGTCCCTGGACCCTATGTTTTTACCATTGATTACGAGCAACCAGGGAGGGCTTGAGATGCAGTTTAAGGATACAACTGTCAAAGGAATGAAAGGATGCAAAGTAGAAAATGTTAAGTAAGTATTTTAGACGCTTATTCTACATCTTAGGTAGTAACCATCAGTGCGCGTGGTGGAAATTCGGCTAGGCTAAGCCCGTTGAAAAACATACCTACTACACCGCTGCTAAAAATTTCATCTATTTTTTAATTACAGTTTATATTTTTAATTTTGCAATCATATCGCATATTTCGAAACAAAATCCGGTGCCCGATCGGGTTATGAGTTGCTATTTCATCCAGTACGTGTGGAAAGCCACCGAGCGTAAGAGATAGTAATACAGTAATGATATATGTACGAATAAAAAACGTAAGCACCAATAAATTTATGGCGCTTTCGACCTTTTGGTCACTAGTTGCTAGTTTTGTAACGGTAGGCTATGGGGAATCGAGTTGTATGAAGTCCACGTCACTGATACCCATTCATTCGTCTTCTGGCCGATTTCTATATCTTGCTGCTTATCACTTGTCTAACCATCGGTAGAGATTTCATTTGTATGGAGTTATGTCAAATTTACACGATAGTACTTAAGGCAAACGAGCTGTTAGTATAGGGCACAGGCCAGTACTGGTTGAAACTAGATATACACAATAAAAGTTCTCTGGAAAAGCTAGTAGGTATTTAAATATTCCTATCCGTGCAGGAACGGAGAAAGAATACAATTTCCTGCGGCCGGGCGGCATGTCGTAAGAGGCGACAAAACAACCCACAGCCAGGTGGCAGGGCATTTGCCCGTCTGGATGGCTACCACCCCTGGTCTAGAGTATGCCGCCATAACATCCTTGAGTTGTGTTCCGGCATTAGTGACCAGGTTCCAGTCTCCCTTAAGAGAGCAGCAGCAACGCATTTGTAGCACCTTCGGTGTTGCAAATGTCCATAGGCGATGGTAACCGCTTTCCATAAAGTAAACCGTCTGCCTCTCTGCTGAATTCCTGCAATAAAAAAAAACAATAAAAAAATTGTCCTGCCCTGCAAAAATAAAAGTCTAGGACCCGATTCTAGTACCACCTACCGGTTCCAATAGTGAATCTAAGCCACCCGGGGACCCATTCTAAACACACACAATAAGCACCATAAAAATTGGTCCAGGAGATTAGGAGGATTCTAGGACTCGACCCCAGCGCCACATACCGGTTCCAATTGTGAATCTAAACTAGGGATTCCCAAACTATTTTGGGCAAGAGACCCCTTTCCCAAAATGAACTGATTCCTCAGACCCCATAGCCAAATTAGTTAACAATTCTTCACTTCACCTCCTTGGTGCCCCAATCTTCGACGAGTCAATACCTAACTACGTCGAAGAAAATATTAAAATTTTTCGTGAAAGTTCGGATCGTTTACTCCAAATTAATACACATATGGCATACACTATTATCCGATACTGCCTTTTCGTGCCCAAATTTACATACGCCCTCCGATGTTGCCAACTCTGGAAACAAACCTCTCTTTTGCAGACTTTGGACAACATCGTGAGGGATACCCTCATATCCATCATAAATTTAGAAATGGACGACCGAGCATGGTCACAGTGTTCTCTGCCGGTGAGACTGGGTGGCCTCGGCGTCCGCAAAATCTCCAGTGTCGCTCTGCCAGCTATTCTGTCATCGGCTTACAGCACGAGTGATTTAGTAATCAAAATTTTACAAAAGACCAATTTGCAGTTCGAAATTCCCTATTTAACCGATGCCAGAAGAGTATGGTCAATGGCTTGCCCTAACGTGAACGTACCTACTGCCCTTACTTCACAGCATGCTTGGGATGGGCCGCTCTGCGAACTTACGCGGGATAATCTTCTACAAACGTGTACCAGTTCAGCAGAGCGCGCCCGCCTCTTAGCCGTCGCTAACTGGGAGTCTGGACAGTGGTTACAAGCACACCCATCATTTTATAATAACACACTTCTGGACGACACCACATTCCGATTAGCCGCAAGTTTACGCCTGGGGGCACCATGTTGCGTACCACATCACTGTCAATGTGGAGTTATGGTAGACCCATTTGGACACCACGGGTTGTCATGTTTAAAAAGCGCAGGAAGAAGATCTCGTCATGCTAGCCTCAACGACATCATCCGCCGAGCTCTTGTCAGCGTCGGCGTACCGGCAATTCTAGAACCGAATGGCCTGATGCGTGACGATGGCAAGAGACCGGACGGAATGTCACTCGTCCCTTGGAAGATGGGGCGGCCGCTAGTGTGGGATGCGACCTGTGTTGACACACTGGCCCCGTCACATCTTCCAATGACCGAGTCAGGGGCTAGCAACGCTGCCGCTTCAGCCGAAGACGTCAAACGGCGCAAATATGGAGCCTTAGGAAGGGATTACATATTTGTGCCGTTTGGGGTTGAAACATTAGGCCCGTGGGGTCCGTCGGCAAAGAGTTTGTTTAAAGACATATGTAAGAAACTCTTTGACACTACCCGTGATCAGAAGGCTGGCTCATATTTTGCACAACAAATAAGTATTGCCATACAGCGTGGTAATGCAGCCAGCCTTCTGGGCACGCTCCCCGTTGGCAGTGATCTGCTACATAATATATTTTAGTTTCAATGTCTTAGATAATTTAAATTAGATATATTCGAACAATAGATATAGCCAAATTACTTTAAAAATCGTATATCTAGTTGTTAGTTCATGCTTTTAAAAATTACAACAATGATACTTAAAATATTAATCATGCATAGAACAAGTTAGTATACGTAACACAATTTAGGTATAGTGTCTTGAAAGTTTCAAATAAGAACTTCGGCCGCTTTTTAGATCTCGTCGAACCCCCAAAACAGGTTTCGTTTATGTCGACCGCTGGGATTCCCTGATCTAAACCATCTAACCACCCACTCAAATACACGCAAAAATTTTCATCGAAATCGGTAGTCGTTCTCAAGATATGTTATTTATTCAATCACACCCATTCGTGATGTAGAAAATTGAAACTCTATAACTTACTGGACAAGTATTTAAATAGGTAGGTACCTAACTGAACAAACCAGTTGTGTTTAAGTACATAAAAAACATCAAAGAATTCCGTTTTAAGAAGATGTGAAATTACCACGTTTGTATTATCACAAGGCAACACTTATAAGTAAGTCAAATATAAAGTTCCTTGTTTGCTTTTTATTGCGTCAAGTTTTATCAATAAATAAAAATACTTTAACACGCTGACTCAAAGAGAGAGATAACACTTTATCGCGCAAAAAATAAACAATTACCAAAACAGACCATATTTACAATATTTTCTAGGCAATACAAAAGCGGCCTTAATAAAATAAATAAATCTATAGACAAATACATACATATATACATAGGCACATATAATACTGTATACACATATACAATAAATTATGCGTGAGGCCGACTCGCACATGGGTTTAGAAGAAGAAGCGACAATATAAATCCATTTTTCACATAAAGAGCAAAGCAAATATTTAAATTAAGTAGTTTATTTATTATAAATATTTGCGATCTTAGTAACCACCGCTTAAATTATGTAACTACCAAGAACAAGAAACATATTATTATATGCCCGGCTGTTTTGCATTTATTGCTCATATTCTATGTATTTATGGTTTCTAGTTTATGGTCAACCGCTACGTTTATGTTTTATGAAATTGTTACTAGTAGATATTGTATAACATTGCATTGTTATATTTTGTTAATATTTCCTTGGTTAAACTTGGCTTGTTATGGAGACGTTATTTTGCTTCTACCATTTTTTTTTCAACTAATATATTTTTAATGCAATTGGAAAGTGTTGACTAGTAGTAGCTTAGTTGAAAAAGTCGTAAAAACTACTAGCGCTGTTTCAATCTAATTATATTGCTTTGATCACGCAGAAAAAATTGAAGCCTTACTAAAAAACTCCACAGATACAGAATCTCTATGTAAAAAATACGAATGGGAAATTAAATTAGAAACAAAAACCGGTCATGGCTCAAACACAATGATTTTATGACAAAAATCTCTAGATTAATAATGGCGCGAAAAGATTGACAATTCGGCATGACGCGTAATAAAGATGGCTTATAAAAAAATGTATGCTGGGACACATATTAGAAGTGAAACTTTAACGGACAAGTGGAAAAACGAATGGCAACGGATAAGTGGAATAACGAATCGCAATAGATAAGTGGAAAATCTTCAACTGACAAGTGACAAAATGAATCGCAACATAATTTTAACTTGAAGTGTTACGGGCAGATTGTTATAGTACTTATCCAAGTTGAAAACCTGCCCGTTGCCCCATATAACTAGCCGGGCTCTTTCAAATGAGGCCGTAACAGCATAAGTAACTCTCTAGCAGTTTGTCTGTATAATCTTCTATCTTTTTTTTTAATAAAAAAAAACGAACAGCAGCGGTAAAGGTTAACTGTTACCCCTATACAGCGGCCCTCTGCTACGTCCCGCTCCGTGCTTATTTCAACTACAGACACTATATTTAAGAAATTGAATAAATATGCGGGTATTTATTCAATTTCTTAAATTCAAATTTAAAAAAAATATAGATTTGAAGATTTTTTATGGCAAACAAATATTTTAGAGTGCCGAAGGTAAAAATGGCAAATCGGTTATTTATCGCAAGTGCTGAACCCTTTGTAAGGATTTCCGACACGCACTTGGATCCTTTTTTAACTTATAAGGAAAATTACATTCATTCACGTCATGTCCATGACATTTAACTTGTAGAGTAAATGGTACCGATCACAGTACGTACGATAAAATTGAATAATCTTTATTAATCCTTAAGCTAGCACAACCATTATGGCACACTAAAACAATATAGAAAATCATGCTCTTATTTGTTGCTAATTAGTTGTTTTTTTTTTGTTAATATTGTTACGACCGACAAAGACCAATTCGCACCTGCAATTACCTTTCGCACTAGGACTTCTTTTATTTACTTTGTGTTCAAAATTTTTAATTATAAAACAGCCCATTGTTTATTGTAATCTTTATGGTAGTTATTAGCCAGGTGTGATTCTTGGAAAATCAGTCCACGCGGTCGAGTAGACATATTGTATTTGTACGGTATAAAGCAATGCCCAACGGAGGGGTGAGGCAGTCGAGCGATAACCAGTCGTGAGGCAAGACTTATGTACATTCGATAATCTATTTAGTGACAGACTTTGCGCGTGTTATTTAATCGCGCATTACGTTTAGACTGATTGTGTTCAGCTATATTTGTACCTGTGTTATACTTATACGTGTTTGTATATTTCTAATATATTCTATAGTAATTCTAACGGCATTTTAATTCGAGCCGTGCAACTCGTAACAATATTATATTATTTATTTTGTTATTATATTTACTTTGTTACAAATGAATTGAACGGCTTTGCCTAATACAAATATTTTGGCATAGCCACAGTCTAAATACCTACTGCTGAAAACACTATGCGATACACGGAGGCATCGCAGACATATAGTCTGTGATCACTCCACTAATCACTTTCACAGATATTAATGCGCCTATTGAGATTATGAATACGTGGCTGTGTTAGCTTGATATCAAACAGCACAGCTAGAAAATTGTAGCTGTGCTGTTTGATGTCAAGTTAGCGCAGCCGGGAATTCATAATATTATTTATTTTCTTATTATGTGGTTATTTCAGACATGATATAAGCAAGAAAAAACAATCCATTACAATAACATGCTCAGTGGAACTATCAGGAACCTACACCCTTAATGGAAAAATACTGCTTCTACCTGTTACTGGAGAAGGAAAATACACTATAACAATTCGTAAGAGCTTTTTGTATACCTATTTTAATCGTTACATCATAGATATTGTTTCTGTCTTCGTATTGAAAGAGTGCTTGGTCGGTAAAGTAGAGAGAGAATTGGTTTGAGAAGCCCTGTGCGTTTGCCCAATATTCACGCAGAATATTATCGCTCCTGAGGCCTATTCACTATCCTGTAATGCAGTCCTGCATTGAGTAGAGCTTGCAGGCCTTTTTTATTGCATGAGTTCAGCAGACGGCAGCAGCAGGTAGACGGTCTACCTGATGGAAAGCGGTTACCATCGTCTCCAGACATTTGTAACACCAGGGGCGCTACAATGTGCTGCCGCTCTCTAGAAAGCAACTGGAACCTGGCTACTAATGCCAGACAACTCAAGATTGCTATGGCGGCATCCACTATACCAGGACTGGTAGCCATCCAGATGGGCAAATACTTTACCACCTGGTTATTGATTGTTTTGTCGCCGCCTGGCCGCAGGAAATTGTATTCTTTCTCCGTTCCTGCACGGCACGAAAAGACTTATAGGACTCTAGAAGCATTCCGCTCGGTGTTGCAGGACGCAAGGTAGGCTGCAACAAGATTCAATCTTGCAGTACGCGGTGGACTGCCATGCAGGACAGAGAAAACTGAAAGAATTAAACTGACATTACATTTGAAACAAAATTTATTCGAAGACATAAAAGCATTGTTACTGTTTAAAAACCGTTTTATTCAAATTCACTAAAATATTATAAAACTTTTATAGATGAAATCGTTTGGGTTTCAAATATTAGATATTGAATGACATTATAAACATAAAATCCTATTATCCTATACACTGAATGAAGTCTCTTTCAAACTAGTGACAAAGCTACACTCCATTATGGACTCACAACGACCACGTACACTACCGCAATTTTTCCCATTCCACTTGCTTGCGGGGGTTACAATCGTAAACCCAAGTGGAACGGCTTTTCGACTCACCTCTTGACATGGGTCGTTGTGAGTGTTGTGTGATCGAAAATGATGACGTCATTAGTGACGTTTTCGCCACGACCACAAAGACCGCGTTCGATGTGTTGGTAGTTGTGAGCTACTACTGGAACGCCCTGGTAGTCTATCGTTATGTGTTTAATATGATTTAGAAATAAAAAAGCTTGATATAAAATATACTGATTTTTACAGCGTATTATACTAAACTATTACATAATTATATTATTCCCAGGTGATATAGTCATAAAAACATTGTCGGAGCTCGCTATTGTACCTGGCGCTGATGGTAAAGACCACTGGCATATCACTAACTGGAAGGACCAGTACCAAGTGAAGACTGGCGCTCATTTCACTTTTGATAACTTATTCAACGGGAACAAAGTGCTAGGTGAGTTAGCGCCCAATCATTTTTTTTTAAGGTTATGGCTTGGCAATAGGCCTTTAAACCAGGTCATAAATTATTTTAATACTTCACTTTACAATATTTTTGACCAGGAACAAGATCGTTTCAAAAGATTTACTGTAAGCTCCATTGTAAATCCAATTTATAAACATAACATTATGCCTTAGGTGTCCCTACAAATAGATTGTATGTAAAATAAATATATATTATAACAATTAATAATAGATGCATGATAACATTAAAATTTCACTATTAGTAGGTATAATATTTTTAAAATAACATAAAGACATTATTAGACATATATAATAACTTTAGAAGTGTTTCAAAGATATCTTATTTATTTATATATCTATATCACCTAACAAACATTCAGAAAGTCATTGTAATCTCTCAAGTATTTTTAATTTGAAAATTGGTTTTGAGTGATAGAAAATATCTACTAATATCTACTTCATTAAAGTTTTTATTATAAATCATAGTAAGACAAACTAGTACTTCATTAGTTCTGCTGCAGTGTACGAGGAACAATTTGTTAATTTGTTTGTTTGTTACGATATCGTAAAGAACAGTCATGTCAAGGAGCTGTCTTCTATTTATAAGGCTAGTAATTTATAACATTATAAAATTATAAACCATAAGAAAATAATGTTCCTCGATTATAAACGTTGTCAAAGAATCAACTCGCTCATTTTAGAAATCTGAGATTTAACCCGAATTTATGTTTGTCGAAAAGCATTTTACTGTCCAAAAATTATCCAAAACAGCACCAAGATCCCGAACTTCATCAACAGTACTAAGCACATAAGTACATTAATATAATAAATAGGAGAGTACTAAGTGACTTGGGAGTTTTGGTGTGCAATTTAACCGCCTATTAAAAATTAATAATAACAATTATTAATTTTTAATAGGCAGTTAAATTTAATTTGTAAATAGATTTGACAATAAGCAACTATACAATAGAGGATTTTTAAAATAAAGTTAAAACCTATGCATCGCTCTGTAGTTATTGAATTTGACGCAAAATACAGTTTGAACTATGATGGTTTTAACAAGCTATTATTTCACAGCTGATCCGGTAGACCTGTTCGTGAACGATAATTGGAGAGACGTGATGAAAGAAATTGCACCACCAGTAGTCCATGCTATTGTCTCCGAAGTCGTAAAGGCTGTCGACGCCCTGTACAAAGCTGTGCCCGCAGACGAGTTGGCACTTGCATAAAGTCCAGTTATATTCTTTTTCCATGAGATTAAAGTTTTTCTGAGGGTATAATAAGTAAATTAACGTTGTTATTATCATCTGTGATTGTTTTAATAATAAAGGAGTGTAATGTAAAGCTACGGAATATTTTTTTTTATAATTGCCAAGTTTAAGTGTTACTAGAAATGTGTAATTTTAATGACCTTGACAATGACACTTATAAATTCGGTACGATTTTCGAGTTGTTAACTTGTCACTGTCAGTGTCAGTTTGACCAAGAAATTCGAAATTTCGAAAATATGAGTCGTAATTTTGGTTTTACGCTCTTTTTAATGCATGTATGTTTTGATATTTCAATTTTGAAGCCTTTTTGAATAGTTTATGCAGAAAAACAAGCTTTGAAATATAAATACAGGGATCCATCTTGTGATATCTTGTCGTCTTTCTGATCTGGTCTGCTTGTTAAATATTTGTGTGTTTAACCTCTCAGTCAATATTGTTATTTTATTGTATATTTTAGTCCCTAATAAACTATTCAATTATGTTGTGTCCTGAAGTCAGCAACTTCCCTCCACCGAAAGTTATGACAACACACAAACAAAACCAAACTTTGGAAGATCTAATTGAAATAATGAACATGAATAGTTTTTACAAAGGTGTAGTCATTACTTGCCCAGATGAATTGCAAACTCCTTATGCTATAGAGGAATTAGTGACAGAAGATACTGATTATTACAAGGTTTGCAATTGCTCCGTTGGTGAATTAATTGAAGTTACATTTATTGAGAATTTTGTGAAGAAAGGTTTGTTGCATTGTCTTTCAGCAGATAGAAACTGTATCATAGATAATTGTATATCAATTACACCTGATGGAATACTTACATTACATGTATTAGACTATATTTTTCAAACTTTAGGGTTTGAGGGAGTGAAGAGACCATACAACTATTATGAAGTCACTATTGATTTGAGAAATCTGAAGCAAGTAAATAAAATCCGTCAAGGCTTAAGTAAATTGGAATTGTTCCATTTATTTGTATTATGGGAACCATTTAATGAAGATGTTTGTCCATCATCTATTGCAAAGTATTTCCATGATAGGCAATATAAAGTTTCAGTAGAGTCTGTGCAATTGAAGAGATTATCACCATCAGTTAAATGTATTCCATCAACCAAAGATGTGGATGTTGATGAAATGGTTGAATGGATTGGAATGCTGGCTTTAGAAGGAGATATTACTCAGGAAGAGACCTATATTAGTACATATAGTGAACCCGAGAGTGAATATCCTATTGAGTCAAGTAGAGCATCCATTCTTATAGGTAAAGGACTGTTTACACCTACTTTACTCAAAAATATTTGTACAAAACTTACTGAATATGTAACTAATAGAGAATTACCAAATTATTGGGCCTCATTGAGTATACAGAGCTTTGATAATAGTTTATGGAAATGGAGTCCAAGCTGTCCAAGAATGTTCCAAATGCAAGATTGCTCTATTACCGTGTTCTTCACTCATGATAACCACACTGTATATTCAGTTGGTCAGTTAAAATATACATAGTTAATTGATATTTGCCTGATGTCTTTTAATGCCCAACAATTATATTTTAAGAAAATGCACAGTATTTAAAGTTATTATAAACCTAAATTTTCATGGCCACATGTACATTGTCCTTATATCTATTTGTACTTGATGCATATAGTCTTTATGTGATGAAAATTGCTGTCTTGAGTACAGTATTTTAGAGATAATTCAGTTCTGATGACCCAATTCCTCCTCCCTATGTCCATTCCTTCTGTCTGATTCTTTTATTTTATCCCAGACTGTCAAAGTGGTGGCTTAACCACGATTTGCAAATGTCTAGGCGACAATACCACTTTCTACCAGGTGAGTCAACTGCCTGTTTGCCAGCTTCATAAAAAAAGTGTATTTTACTGGTTAACGGTCTTATTCATATTGAGTTACAAGCAAGATAAAAGTGTTCCAACTTACTCTAACTCAATAAACCGACCATAAAAATGGCCCAGAGTTATGAAAGGCTTGTGTGGGGCCATAAGAAGGCCAACATGTAGAGGCTCCTTGACAAATTTAATGTTAATGTGGTGTGACACTGACCAGCAATGATCCCTGTCTACATCATATAAAAACGCCCTCAAGGACAGGCCCGGGTTAGTGTAGGACTATTGTAGGGTGCACCCGAAACGATACGGGGATCTCATCATTCAATGGTCCAGAGGTAGTTTTGTTGTTTCCCGTTCACACATCTAATAAGAAAGAATAAAGGGACAGTCGGTCTCTTTATGATAGGAGCTCTTTGAGCCAGCGCTGTCAGGAACATCGGATGTGTCTCTGGTTGCCGAGGTCCTGACATACAGCAATGAGATCAAACAGGGGCTCGTTGGTAGGTCCGAAGATACCATCAGGAGTCTCCAACACTATCCCCTAGCAGTGGGGTGTCCCTGATTGGTTACACCTTGAAGAATAAAAAAGGGACTCCTGTAGGGAATGAGACTGAAAAGTACCGAGCTATTGGGATGGAACTAGGGATCTGTAAATGTTTATTTATTATTAAAGATTCCACTCTTTATTTTTTAATTGTTATTCCTGTTAAAATACTATGAGTAAAATGAAACTAAACATCAAGGTAATAAATGAAACTAAAGTATTTCAATGATTATATATTTTATTGAAACAAGCCACAGTACACTTTCCATAACACATTGCACCAAAAGTACAAAATGAAATAACCAAAACAAAAGATTCCAATAATTTGTTCACTGGATAACAGGAATGCTATTTTAATATACAACATCTAACAGAAACTTATTACTAAATCTTAAGTTGTAAATGCTATATTCATGGATAATATTTGGCCCAAATGTTTACATAACAATATTGAGCTAAGGGACCGGCCATAAACTACGTTCACGTAAAGGGAGGGGGTTTGACGAAGTGTGACATTGTGTGACAAAGGGTGGGAGGGGACTTAAAATTTCGTGACGATTTATAAATATAGTATATTTAAGGTAGTTATGGAACTGCTGTTTTTTTAATGTAATAATTTGCGGATGTTATATTGCAAAATATGTAATGTCACACTAGGGAGGTGAAAAATTCATGAAATTCGTGTAACGTGGTTTGTGGATGGTCCCTAATTATATTGGTATAAAATATATCATGAGTATCAACATTTATTAATGAGTTGGTTCTTATTAAATAGCGATAGTGTCTCAAAATCTTATTGATTATTATAAATTTTTACTTATAGAAACATTTTAATAAGTTGAAAAATGTTTTCATAGCTTGGCATCAACTTGCACCAAAATAGACACTGCATCCTCCATCCAGTAGCTGTAAGTCAACAAAAACTGCATTTGCAAGATTAACACAGAAACCCGAATAAATGTGTGCTTATAAAAGAAAAAATTTGGACCAAATAAATTATCCACAGTCACTCAACTCGTAAATATGCTAACTACATAGAAATTTGCTTAATTATACATTGAAAGATTGTAAAGTTGTAGTTAGTTTTAAAAACTTTTGCCTAGCTTAGTCATGTTAAGAGAGATGGGAGTCATTTGGTGGTTTAAACCTTGGCTAAACCAATGACGCCACATGCAATGCGGGCTCCGGCGTTTCCAGTTGTCTTGCTAAGTTCGTGGCCTCCAAGACCAAGGTCGTCAGGGTCCGCGTGGACTACCAGAGTACGGCCCACGATGCTATTGGGACCCACTAGGGAGATCTGTGAGTCTTGAATGCACACCTGAAAGAAAGGACATAGTATTTGCAAAATGTCAATTATTTCTATAGAAGAATATAGAAGTTTTTTTTTTGAATATTACTTTTTGTTAAGCATGTAAACGAAATGGATAGTACACTTTCATACATCCTTGGGCCCAGATTGTAAAAAGATGAATAATTTTAAAGTTTCTTTTTGTTAGGTATGTTAATGTTTTTTTATAATTGTGCGTGTTATTTTGAATTGTGTAGTTCTTTTATATCTATATATTAATACGTGAAGTAAAAACTTTGTACCGCTGTTTACGAAATTTGCACATACGAAGGAGTATAAAATTTCGCACACTTATAGTTTATATAGAGGAGTGCAGAATGCAAATATTTTTTAAAATTATCCATAAAAAAAACATTACACACACCACTATGCATTTGACCTTTGTTTATTGTTCAAGACAAATTAACAGTGTCGCCTTGTGTTGAGACCTTTTTAGTTCGCAACAGGCTGGTTTTATGTTAAATACAGAAATGTCTGTTTACAACTGACTGTGTCAGTGAAACTGTATTTGTAACAAATGAAAAATTATATACTCTCTCTGTACAAACAACTCGTTTCTATTCCATCTAACATCTATACCACCAAAACATTGGCGAAATCTTTGATTATAGAAGTATAGTCTTTGACATTAATTATTGTGGTCGAATTTCGACCACGGGCGACCACTAGTATTATTATTTGTTGCAATTCATTCACGTACATCAATTATGGTAATCAATAACTTATGTTGTTTGTGACCTTATATTAAAGATTTCATGACTTCCAGATAGAATTTAAGGCTGATCTTTTTCATACAGCCAGCGATATCTCAATTAACTACATTTATTCAGGCCAAAAGTATCTGTCTCTTTTGGGACACATACACATATTACAAGTTGAATAGATTATCTTATAATAAACAAATTAATTCACCCATTTACATACAAGTCTGAGAAACTACATGTACTTAGAAATAATCAGATGACCTTCTTGGGTCGTGTCACCTTCAAAGTGAACAAAGTCAAAAATCGTCAATATATAAATATGCGTACTTGATGTTAGTAGTATACTGGCAACATTGTAGCTCTGTGTTCGCCATGCTTTGTCTAGCCACATGTTTTATTACCTGAGTTTGATTTTAATGGTACATAATAAAAAAGAACTTAACATGGACATGTGTGTATAATTTGCAGAATCCAGTCACCACTATCACATTGTACAGGCCTATTATGTACTTTGTGATAGTATTACACATAATATACAACAAAAATAATTCCAGGGCTTATCTCAAGTAATATGTTGACCAGTAAATTCGTTTTGTGAAATTGATATTATAACATAATTCAAGATATTCAAACAATTAAACATTGTAGAACTTCTAAATCTCTACTTCTCAAAGCGACACACACAGTTCGACTATGGAACGCCTTACCACATACTATCCGAGATAGTTCATTGGAGAGCAGTAAAACAAAAAGTATAAGAGCACAATCTTAAATTATCCTTATACATCTATATTTTACATTATATATGTATTTATGTATCTTGTATATAATTTATTTTTCTTAATCTGTTTATATGTTAAGTAGTTAAATCATAAAATATCTTAGTGCACACAACCCTGCCTTCTGCTTCTCCCCTTCTTGCTAGACTCATAAGTTTGCTGGAAGAAAACTCTTTAAGGGTTAAGCTCGCCTTTATTTATCACCACTATTCAATAATTTTGTATGTAACTTTTTGTGTACAATAAGAATAAAGGATATTTGAGTCTAGTAAGTAAGGAGTTGATGCTCAATACCACTAAACTGCATGGGCCACCTTTACCAGGACCCCAAATCTCCTATTAAAATAGTGTCAGCATGGTTATTCACTGGCTTCACAATTGCAGCACCATTATGGATGCATTTTTAAACAAAAAAACAACAATCGTGGTGCCATTTCGTATGACACTAGTAGGTATTCTAGCAGTAATTATCACCCGAGGTACAATAATCATTTGTAGAGAACTTTCTACTAAGGATCAATGGATAATTTGACAAGACAATATAATATTTCTCCAATACTAATAATAAAGTTCCACCAACCAACGGCAGCAATGACAGCTGTCCATTGGTTTGCAAAATAATGACTGTTTCGAGTGTTATCTTACTTTGGTGACACCGCCGGTGGATTCAATATTGCCCAAGTCACCGACATGGCGAACGCCAGAGTCCGGCGCGCCATGCTCCTGCTTCTCCGGGTTGAAGTGGGCACCAGCCGAAGTACAGCCGTTGGTGTTGTCGCCAAATTCGTGCACATGGAAACCATGCAAACCCTGCAAAATTAAAATAAGTTAATTGACATTAACTAACAATAAGTTGTAAATAATTACAGATTACTCGTATATAAGAAATCAGTGAATTTTATCCATTAACATCTATTGAATGAAAGTGTAAGCTGAAGAAAGTTATACATAATCGAATACAATGTAAGGAAACTTATTTGTATTGTATTCTACCCATAGTCCCTCAAGACTATAAGTAGAATACTGAGTCTAGATCACCGTCTTCTATGGGTAAGGTGCCCAGAAGGCTGGCTACGTTTCCTCGCTTGATCCGTTGCCCGAGGTAAGCACCAGCCTTCTGATCACCTGAAGAGTCAATCAGTCGTTTTGATGAAATTTTAGTAGAAGCCCCTCGCATCAGAACCCCAGGGTCCAAGCGTCTCGACAGCAGACGACACAAGAATATAACTCTCACCGAGGGTTGCATTTTGCGCCGCTAGAGTAATACAGCTGTTTCCGCCGCTGAACCGGCTGATCTAGACGTGTTTGGTAAATGGGATGCGGCCAACGTGTCTACGCAGGTCGCATCCCACACCAAAGGCTTGCCATGCTGCCAGGGAATTAGCGTCATTCCGTCAGGACGCCTACCATCATCATGTCAATAAAAGTTATGTATTAAAATGTCTGAGATGGTTATAAATACCAATAATATATGGGATGAGTCTCAGAGTTATCCTTGTGTATTTCCCGAAGTGCAAGTATAACTTCCTGTACTGTATATCCTCATAAAATGTATGTGTTTGCTTGCCAATTATTAATACTGTTGTATTCAAGATCCAAAATAATAAAAATATTTTAATGCATAAGTTCTTAGATAGAGTAGAAATTTGGTTTATGTTATTACTTAATAGTACCCATAGACACAGGAAATATAAGTTTATGGTTATTATTTACTCTTTAGGAGCCTAATCTAATTTACCACCGCATCGCAACATGTTATGGCTTGAAAAAGAGGAGCGACGCAAGAAAGAGAAGAAGTAAGGTTAAAGTTGATTTAACATCTACTTTTATGTTTATAAAGCACAGAGACCAAGTAAGAAAAAGTAAAAATGAGTAAATTATACTTTTATATAAAATGTTAAATATAATATAGTAAAAATACTGTGTCTGTACATTGAAGCTACAAAAAAACAGCTGGAATAGATATAGACTATATAAACAATGTAGAACATGACGTAATGTTTTTTAGATTTATTGTATGTTTGTTCTTCATTAACTACTGGGTCAATTTTGATGCGATTTTCCTTGATCGACAGTAAATTCATATACTTAAATATACCTAATTACAATGTGATTTTTTCACTTATTGATAGTAAATTTTATTTAATAAAATGTGTGATATATTTTGTCCCGGGAATCCCACGGGAATTTTCCCGGGAGCGGTTGGTAATTGTTCGGGTGCATAACAATTTACTTATTCTGGCAGTCTTCACTAAAACATTAGCTTACATCGTTTTTGTAAACGCTGCGGTACTTCTGTCCCTTGAAATCTTGTGGGAATTTCAAGTTAAGTATGGCCGAAGTCGCGGGCTTATCCTAGCGTTTAATATTATTTTAAATTATACATATAAGAGTGTAAATTGGTTACAATGACAAGGCATTTTTAATATAATGGATTGTTTATAAGTGTTGATGTAATGGAATATTTATCACAAGGTTAAGTTACACATACCTACATACATTTACATTATTATTATACAACTAGCTGCACCCCGCGGTCTCTCCCGCGTGGTGATTGAAAATCGACATAATTACAAAATAAAGATAGATAGATATTGTATCTTTATTGTACACCAATACAAACATGAACTTAAGACTAAAATTATATCTAGTTATGTACAAAGGGCGGTCTTATTGCTAAAAAGCGATCTCTTCCAGACAACCCCAGGAATGAACTACAAAGAGTGGTGATGTACCAAAACAAGATTAACAAGTCCAAAGAGAGTTTTCTTCCAGCAAACCCAGGGAGACAGAGAGGGATTATATTCATATAATAATATTAATTAATATTGTTGGAAATTGTGAAGTTATTAGTATTAATTTTTTATTTTCCTTCACAGACTAATTAAAATTTTTAAGGGAAATCTGATATACTGTGTATAAAAAATATCTCTTACAGGAGATATTTTTAAATTTCTAATCATCATATGCATTGTATTACTTGAATTTCACCAGCAGAGAACAAACAGGTCTTCAACCAACACTGTGTCGACAGAGACACATAATATAACTGTTTTGCATTCCAACCAAACAGGTATTATGTGTTGAATGAGACACAGTGTTGCATCAAGTTTCTTGCTGATGTGCTGAAGACTATATGAATTGACAGCTACTTACATCTATCACATAAAGGAAAGAGATGGCATGCTGGTGAGTGAAAGAAAGAGGTATATAATCATGGTGAAATTGGTGAGTTTTTATGCTATAAATATCAAATAAGGGCAAATTATTACATTGCTTTCTTCAACCAACACTGTGTCGACAGAGACACATAATAAAGGATTTTGCACTTACCTTTGAGAGTCCACTGACTTCGCCGGATACAACTACTGGTGATTTTTCATCCTGAAAACCACAATATTGACCAACTAATTAAATAATTGCTTCGACCTGTGTTATTGTTTCCTTATAATTAAGTCAATTAAATACATTGAATCACTAAACAATTTATAAAGGACACTTCCTCATAGTTTTAACATTCTTAGGTATTAATAGTATTTATGTCATTAAAACATTATTTAATGCTTTAGTAAGAAGCCAAATAGAAAGCAACAGAATCATCTGGGCTCCACATGAAGCTAAATATAGTCTCATGTTGGAACACATACAAAATAAATTTACTAGATTTGTATGCCTAAGACTATGGTGTTTACCCATTTTATCCTTTGATGTACCCCCTCTTGTTTGTCTTAGACATGGTTGGGTATAATAATTTGGCACAGATGAAAGATTGCATTGGTCTCCTACTTATTTAAATTGTTAAGAGGTACACTGTTTAACCCAGGTGTATTAGCTGAAATCAAATTGAGCATTCCAGCAAATTTTGTGATGAGACATATTATTATGGTGAAGTGCATTAATGATCCCTATTGATGGGAAATATTACCAAAGAAGCCCAATGACTGGAGATTCAAGTGAAGTCTAGATTGAGAATATGAATCCTGTTGACACACCAAGTTAGATACAAAGCACAACGAACTTAAGGCCTGATCACCTGCAGCTATTTATTACAATATTGTGAATGGTGTTCATTGCAAGCACATATAACACATGAACATCAAACAACCAATAACTGAAGCCGTTGCATAATCTAAAGCGGTCAGGAAGAGATATATACCTACTTTGGCATAGCAAATAAAATCTAATGACCAACTCTATCAAAAATTCAAAATACCTAAAATGTTAGTGAACTCAATACGTATGAGCCACCAATGTTTTGTCAAATACTTTCAAACAGTAAGGCTCAAGCCCAAGACTTTTTTACAAAGTATATCCAATAATGTTAAAAGGACTTTTAGGTATTGCATGACAGCACAATTATTTCAATAGAATAGTCTAGGATTTTAACATATTTCCAATAAGCGGCCGGTAAAATGCGTAAATAACCTAGAAGTATGCATGACTGCACATTTAATAGTAGGTGTACGTACATACCGAACGTCGATAAAAATACTTTGGTGCATGTTCATTAATAATTGCATTTTAAAATGATTTTCTAAAACTACATGACATTGGGTTTATTGAAAAACTATGAATCAATAGTCTCAGCCAACAATTTTCCAGCAAATTCTATTAGGTTCAAGGTTGTGAACCTAAGGTTTTTGTATGGATAATAATACTTATAATTATGTTATCAACATTGTACCTTTTGATCGAAGAAGACTGTTCCGCTGACATCGCCATTTAAAACGCACACAGCTTTAACCGGCATTTTCTTATAGTGAATAACAAATTACTAAATCTGAATTGATTATACTTCTGCACTTTCTTGAAAAAGATAATGAAATATGAAATAATATGACCGCACTTCTACAGACCACAGACAAGAGCCGACAGCCGACGTTATGAGGGACGAAAAATTAGTGTGACTAGTCTTAAATAAAAATTCTACTAACTGCTCGTATAAAATCAGTAAGCTATTTATAAAATATACTCTATATTTATTTTGGCAAAAATGAAACCCTCATAACGTCCATCTGTTCATGTATCTTTGAAAATTACAGTTATTTAATTATTTTTCTCACGAACTGCTGAGATTTTAAAGTTTATATGGGGTTACTAAAGTATGTAAAGTAAAAAAAGTAAAGATTGGAAGCAGCCGCATAAATATAGGTAAAGGTAGAAAAATATTTAGATAATATTTTTGAAGTGATAGCTCCAGAAGTTAAAAAAAAAAAAAAAAAAAAAATAGATTTTATTTCACAATTTACACAGTTCCCAAAGTCGTGTAAACTGTTTTTCCCTGTAACTTTACGAAATAAACATCGATTGAATACTTATTATAAGATAAGGTAATTTCAATTCCAAGCATTTCTATAATCCTCACTCTCTCTGTCGTATGTCAATTGTCAAAAACTTACCGAATTTATTTTGTATTGATATATTTTAAATAAACAGGCAAAAATAATAATATAATAAAATGTTTTAGATGAATGAAGAGATGAAAGTTAAAATTGTAGTTGAATCGTAGAATTTAGCTTAATCTGGTCACACTGTCGAGGAATTGACAATTAACTTTCAACTGAGTAGTAGGCAAAAGAACTTAGTTCATACAGAATTATCAGATAGTGGGGTTGAATTTTATTATAAAACATTTCACTATAAAAATTAATTGGTTTTTCTTTTCCATACAAGCATACATCTTTTGTTTATTATAATCAGTATTACGTAAGTATTCTGCACTTTCCTTTAAATAAATGTAAATTTTTAAAACCCACCGTCCAAGTTCCCTCTACAAAACTAAGTGACATATGACAATCTTAAACTAATGACATACCTATAATAATACTGTAGGCAACTTACATATTTTTTTTTTAAATTTGACACATACACATGGTCTCTTAATTAATTCTTAATCTTATTGACAGCCACGAAATTAAAAAAAATCTTATTGACATAAATCGAAATCAAAACAATTTTTTTCATATTCATAACAAGAGAAAAAACTCAGAACTGTTAAAACTAATTAAATAATAAATAATAAAAATTACAATAAGCTTTCTTATATCTTCCACGGACAGATTAATTAGAAAATTTATAAATTACAAATATTATTTTACAATATTTAGTATGGAGAATGATAATATGAATTTCCAATTTCCTATTTGTGACAATGTAAGTATATTTTAAATTTAATTTGATAAAGGTAAAGATTTGTTTCACAATATTTAATATGGAGAATGACGATATGCACTTTTAATTTCCTATTTAAGAGAACATGAGATATTTAGGATTGAGTGTAATATAGATTGTTTTATTATAGATACCATCGGATATTGCCCAATCTAGTACAATAATTGAAGAAGGCCCCAGGGTAAGACATCTCTTTTGATAATAAAATGTATAAGACTGCCCACAGTCACAGCTTAGCTTGAGTTTATTTCACTATATTTGATGTTTCACCGTCTTAATATTATTTTCTGTTCATTTTCATTGTTTATGTGTACAAGTTCAGACAAGTTGTATATTGTTTAATCTACCGGTCCACCAATATAGCTGGTATAATAATTTTGATACTTTTAATCTACTCATATAATATGTTAGAGTCAAGGGGTATGAATGTCAAAGAAGCAAGTGAGGTGTGTAAGAATAAGCCTAAATGGCGCTCTGTTGTTCGTGCCTGCCCCGCAAGGGACCTGGCGTGAAGTTATGTATGTATAAAATATGTTTAATGTTATGGAGGAACAATCCTTCCACAAGTAAGCTTCAGTTGCTTTTGTTAATAATGACTCTTGCCTGTTCCAGGTATGTCCAGATTGCAGTTCGGTAATCCGTCTGTACTTCATAAACTTCCATGAGCAAGTGCAAATGTGTGAGAACATAAAATGTGACTTCCCTTTCTCCCAAAAAGATATACAATTTGTGAAATACAATATGAATGTTCCTGACGACGATGACATGAGTGAAATAACCCAAACACGCTCTGTTACTGGGTCCATGTCTGTTGTATCAACAGCTGCCTGGGCTGAAATTGATAAGATCAATAATGAATCTGAAGAGAGCCAATTTGACTCAGCACATTTTAATGATCGTGATGGAAAAATACAGCTGCTTAAACAAGAGAAAGCAGCGGAGAACAATAGTATGAAATTCGTACAAAGTATACGAAATATGAACAGACAGCTAAATAGCAGTGTAGATTTGGCAACAAGGATTCAGGATAAGAAATTGATTAATCAATTGAGAGATTTGCAGTATAAGTTTGGTAGTAAGTGGTTGAAGGATGATGAATTGGTGAGGGTGAATAAGAAGGAACCTGTCATAGGTCTTGGGGAGTTGAAAATTGATATTGGGGGTTCAACAGATGTTTTACCTAAAATCACTATTGAGATAAATAATGAAGCTAAGAATCAAAATAATTAGTCTGTTATTATTATAGCATCTTCGACATATTCAGAGTATGCTGCAATAACAACCTTGAGTTGTGTTCCAGCATTAGTGGCCAGTGGTGCTTCTACATTATCTTTCGCTCAAGTCTCACGTTCCAGTTCCCTTAAGAGAGCAGCAGCACATTTGTAACGGCTTTGGTGTTGCAAGTGTCTATAGGTGATGGTAACCGCGGACCACCTGTCTGCTGAACTCATGCAATAAAAAAATTTAAAAGAGGAAAAGATGTAAAATGTTACCCTGAGAATTAACTAAGAAAGATTTAATGTACATTGGGTTGTTCTAAGTAATGAGAATTATAATTATTTGAAAATTAACAGTGAAGAATGAAATCCATATAAGTAAACTAACCAGGAGTAGAGTGAAAAAAGAAATGTGTAGCATACTTTATAAGTTGGTATACTAGCGGCATTTAAAATGAGAAGATTGCTGATAGAGACAAACAGTCTTTGTACATGTAGAATCGAGAAGTTGATAAAAGAAGCAACAAAAAATGAGTTAAGAAAGAAATGTACATAATATTATGTACATAATATATGTACATGCCCCAATGTGCTATAATCTCGCAAACATTTGAACCACTCATAAGAACTTTATTCATTCTCAAAGTTTGATTGAATAAGGGATTATAATTATCTGTGTATTCATAGAATTATCTATGCACGACTGGACTCATCATACGGCCATTTTGTTTTGATTAATCTTCAGATGATCTGTCTTTTGTTGGATGTATTCCCCGAATTTGTTTCATATAACCCTGTCCTCTTGTTTTCTCATCGAGCGCCCGCCGGCTACCTTACCCAGGTCGTCGATCCACTATGCTGGAGGGTGTCCTACACTACCTTTAATTTATTACTTATATTTGTTTTGGTCAGTATTCAAAGATGGAAACTAGAAATATATTTTTGGAGTTTTGAATGACATCCTTTTTATTTGATTTCTATACTTCATATCTCAACCACAGAATACTTCGTTTTCAATGTCTCGAATGCCCTTTATAATAATTATAAAAACCTGTAAATGTCCCACTGCTGGGGCTCAGGCCTCCCACTATAGCAGATACTTACCGGGCATGGCTGCTTTGGTAAGTACCTATACCAGATTGCGAGGCGGGAGCCGACCCCGGACTGTCACGAATGCAGCGCGCCAGTCGACACGGCGCGCCATACGCTAGAAGAATGTGCCGCTTGGGGACCCCAACGGCATGACCTGATGTCAATCATCGGCAGGGATCTCTCGCTGTCCAGCGTGGTCGACCAGATGCTACACAGCGAGAGGAAATGGCTAGCGGTGACCTCCTTCTGCGAGGACGTTATGTCCCAGAAGGAGGCTGCCGAAAGAACAAGGGAGGAGGACGAGCAGGCGGACCCCCGCCGCAGACGGCGAACAGGGGCTCACAGGCGGCGCTTTGCTCATCTCCTCCCCATAACATAGTGGGACGGGGGGGTCAGGAGACCCTCCCGACGAGCCACACCCAGTGCCGTGGGGTGTCCTAGCCCCCCCCCCCCCCTTGTCGGCTTGCATCGAGGTGACACGGCAGTCATACCCATGGTTACGGTCCCGTGGCACCTCATTATGATGCGGAGGGACGCTGGAAGGTTTAGTGGGTAGTCTGGCAGTCGGTGCATGCACCAACAGCCGGGAGTCCCACATACCCCTTAGTGACATCCCCCGGGGCCTAAGGATATGTACAAACGCATTCCCCCAGTGTTGACAAAAAAAAGAGGCCTCCCACTATAGGGGAACGGACAATATACCCGCCACGCTTGTCCAAGGCGGCTTGGCAAGTTTGGCACATCGGTTATCTCGATGTGCAGGTTGCATCACGATGTCTTCCTTCACCGGCGTTAGCATGTGGTAATTGTAACAATATGAACCTCAGGTCAGAACACTGCATAAGTGGTGCATGCGTTCCGGCCAGGATCGAATCGGCGCCCTTTGAGTTTGGCTAGCCATTACGTTACCACGACCTAACGCGACCATTAATAATAATTACTGAGATAATCAACCCTTGGGAGTTATCGGAGTAGGATCGTAAGGTTTCTTTTAAGGCTTCGCACAAATTGGACATATTTTTCGGAAACTACGTGGGTCTGTTGTATCAGGGATGTTACGGATATGAAATTTCGAATCCGTATGTGGATACAGTAGAACCTCCATAAGTCGAAATTCTCCCAAACTCGAAAAAAACTGTTTCCCTTCCCTTCTACCCCAAAATCTCCGTTGCACGAAATCTGAACCCTCTATAATTCGAAGTATTACCGAGTCCTTTAAGCAAATTCAGCAATAATTTGCTTTTTAAAACTGGAAAAAATAAATAAGACCTCTGTACCTTGAACATAGCAATATGAAAAATGATTTTTACCTCCATAATTAGCAGGATTTTTATTTCTTTCACCTCTCAACTCAAAATCAGTTAGAATCTTAACCTCTACAAGTCGAACGATTCTTTACAAAATTCGCTAAGTCAAAGTCTTCCATAAGTCGAAAACTCTATAACTCGAATTTCTTTGCGTCTTCAAGTTCGACTTGCAGAGGTTTTACTGTATAAGTTATATTATACCCGTTTCAGATACGGCCACCGATAGGAAATGATTCCTCCATTATCTGGATTATCCTCCTCCTATTAGTCTCGGATAGTTTCAGTTACGGATATTAGATTTTAAAGATTGTAAAACTGCAAAAACAAAATTAAATAAACAAAGAATATTCATTTAGGGCCCTACCCTATTCGAAATTATTTGGAATATCTGATTAGGTTATGGTTGCGGATAGAATTATATTTCGGATATCCGATAGTTTTGGTTGCGGTTATGGAGATCCGTAACATCCCTGTATGAATAATATACGTAGCCGTCATATATTGCGGCGTATCGTAACTCAGGAGATCTTAAACGTTTTCCGTCGTTCATTTTCGTTTAGAACTGTTATTTGCTTGTTTTTTTTAAATATTTAAGTACATGTTCCATTTATTTTTTTGTTAAATAGAATATATAATTGTACTTTAAAAGAAATCTTTCTATTTCTATCTGAAATTTCATTTACTCTTATCGTGATCGAACGAAAATGAGCAACGAAATCCGTTTAGTAAGGCCTCGGATGCGGAATAATCAAGACTATGTTCTTTAATGACTTAGTATTCAATTCCAAGAGTCTTCAAGATGGAGAAGTATAAGCTTATAAAGTCGTTAATATTGGGTCCCCCTCAAACTTTTGAACTATAAGTGAAAAATTCTGAAAAAATGTGCTTGAATATTTCTAACGTCGATTGGTTTCATAACCATCGAGTAGTTTTTGAAATACGAAATATAATCGATTTAATATTGTTATGGTTTTGTAGCCGAATGACGTTGTTTATCTTTAGGAATGGAAATCGAGCATAGAAGAAGAATGGATAGCACGTGCTTCTAAGACGACGAACATAAAATAAAATTTGTATACATAATAGTACTTCTAAAAATGTATAAGTAGATATGTATTTGCTTATAAGATTTAAAATAAAGACATATACACAAGCATCTATATCAACTGTAGGAGTCAGGAAATTTCGAGAGATTATCATCTTGCATGAATTTCTCGAAAATAGTTTCTGAAGGTGCACCAAGATCCTCTCCAAGATAATGCCTTTGGCGTAACAAGAGGTAAATTACAAGGTTGTACTCTGAGGTTGCGTTTTGGACCATCTTCAGGATGTTATCCAGTTCTTCTCTCTGTTTATCCCAAATTCGGAGACGTTCCACTGAAGTAGTCAAACCTTGGTCTAACTGTAAAATAAAACCCCACCGATTATCTCATATTCCTTAAAGGGATACACAAATGGTCGGTTTTTAATGTTAACATTATAGAAATTATTAATGACGACTTTGTCATAAATTAACGGCCTGGCCACGACACGTTGCGCGATGCCCGGCTCATAAATTTCGTGTTATTCGTTGCAAAGTCCGCCGCCAGGCCGTAAGGTACACGTAATCACTTTGTAGCAGGTCAAAATCGTGTCTATCGGAAAATCGGAGTGTAAATTCCACGATCTCCAGCCGCCTAAAATTACACTTGGCTGACAGGGTCGCCTATCGGCACACAACGGCTAGTGAGGCAGGCTGCATAACGGTCATTGACTTCAGAAATAACGAGAAATAATAGAAGAAATACAGCTCTCTGGCTTAAATCTGGTGGGGTCGGAATTGGTCATCGTTCATCTAGGCTGGGGTTTGTGTAAGTGAATCCACAGTCCGGATGATGGGCTCTCGAAGGAATAGCGAGGTATTTTAGTAGTATTCCGACACACTCAAACCCGGCAAGTACCACACCCCGCAACCCCCTGGCAGTGGATAGTCTGCAAACAGGGTTTCATCTCGTAAGAAGAGTCTAAAATCTAGAATCTTCAAAGTAGCACAGTTATGCTATGGCTTACTACATAACCCATTACCTTATTACTGCGGTTTTAACGATTGTTTTCTTATAGTTTTGTAATAATAATAAACTAAATGAACTTACTTTTGCTAACCGCCATTCTAATATCTTCCTATGTATCCAGTTAAATATGTAAAAAGTTAATCCTATTACGAGCACAAATATTGTGGCTAAAATGTCTAGTGGGGGGAATTGCGCCACTGCATTGTCTATCCATAAGAAAGCGCTTCCTTCCTCTTCCTTCAGAGGTGGCGGGTCCTCTTTACCGAAACGCAAGTCAAGGACATCAGGAATGTAATATTGTATTGGTAGAAACAGCAGCGCTATCACTGTGGTCACTACTAGTCCATTTGAGCTGAAGCTTAAGGCCATCCCACGTCTGCCCACCACACTACAGTAATGAAAATTTGGATTTTAAACATGAATTTTTATGAACAAAATACTTTGATGTTTGATGATTTGACATTGACAAATGACAAATCAGATTGACGTAGTCAATCTAAATTATGTAATTTCGAAAATTTTCTCAGTTTTGGCGTGAATAAGTTCTATTTAAAGCTATTAAAAAAAACAGGAATAGATTATATAAACGATGGAAAACACAACATATATTTTTTTAGATTTTTTGTCTGTTTGTTCGGGATTCATGTAATACTGGGACGAGTTCGCTGATTGACAGCAAATTGACTTAAGACTTAAAATCTGTGCTACTTTTTATCCTGGGGAATTTTTCTGGGAATGATTTAAAATAACCAGATAGAAAAAAATCAAATTCTAGTGTGATTTTTGGATTGATAGATAGACATACACCTGATTTTATTTAATAATATGTGTGATATTTTTTATCCCGGGAATCCCGTGGTGGTTTTTCCGGGAGCGGTTTAAAGTTGTTTATTATTATTATATATATAATTATGGGTACTGTGCAACGTTTTCCTCGTGAAGAAAATTAAAATAAGCCTGCAGATGGAGCGGGTTGCAGCACGCGCTTTACTTGCATAATTCAATTTACCAGTCGAGCAAGTAATTGTAACGATTGAAAGTGAAATGAAAAGTTAATCCGCTAACTTCTTGAAAAGTTTTTAGATAAAATTGAAATCCGTTTTCATTAAGATCTCTTTGTAAAGTTTGTAACTTTTAAACTTAGATCATTAATGGAAATACCGAATCTCAGACTCTCAAAGTGAAGTTAAAGAAAGCCGAAGTTAGAATTATATGCCGATCGCGTCCCATTGCTTAACGAGAACTCTGTATTAAATCCATTGAATTAGTAGGGATGGATGTATGAAGTGGCAAAGAGGAATGGTTTCCAGTATTAAATTTTTAACCACTCAGACGCAAACTACGTGTATATTACATAATTAACGTATACAAGTTGTAGGGCAGTGGTATGCGCTTGTGCCGCCAATGTGGGTGTTGTGCCGTGGTGGAGATAAGGTACAGACGGGTGTACCTACTCTCGTAATACTTTAGTCGGCACACCAATGGGCACCGTGGAGTGCCGGCGCGGACTGGCTTTATATAATACTAGCTTCTGCCCGCGACTTCGTTCGCGTGGAATAGTAAAAAAAAGTAAAAGTCAAAAAAGCCTAAGTTACTCCTTATTACATCAGCTACCTGCCTATAAAAGTCCCGTCAAAATCGGTCCAGCCATTTCAGATATTAGCCGGAACAAACAGACAGACAGACAGACAAAATTATAAAAAATGTTATTTAGGTGTATGTACCAAATATATATTCATATGCATGTAGTAAAAAGCGGTTATTTCAATATTACAAACAGACACTCCAATTTTATTTATATGTATGTATAGATTGTTATATGCCGCCAAAAAGTGGATGCACACCCGCCTGCCATAAACCTGGTTTATTACCTTTCCCCGCATTTGGACTTCTTTTGTTTACTTCGTGTTTAAAATTTGCAATTAGACAATAGCCTATTGTTATTGTACTTTTTTCCTGCAGATAACGGTTTCTCGGAAACCTCCATCCACGCGGTCCTTTGTTGTGTTGTACAGTTTAGTATAAAACGACGGCCGAAGGGGGGGGGGGGGGGGGTTGAGGCAGTCAGCGAGAACCACAATCAAAGCAAGATGTGTACATTCTGATGTGTATGTCTCAAGTCGGTGCTAAGTAAATTACAATATTTTGTTATTATAACAGTGTAAGTATATGGTCTCCATAAAGTCCTTATCTATAATATTATAAAATTCTACAAATGGCCTGTCTGTACATTAAGGCTATTAAAAAAACAACTGGAAATCACTATATAAACAATGGAGAACGCGATCCACTTTTATATTTCTTGTCTGTTTGTTCGGGATTCGCGTAAAAACTATTGGGCCGATTTCGATGTGCTTTTCGCTGTTCGCCAGCAAATTCTTAGATTTAAAATCTGCGCTACTTTTTATCCTGAGAATGATTTAAAAAAATGAAGACCAAAAAAATCGAATTCCAATATGGTCTTTTTACTGAATGATAGCAAACTTTATGTAATAAAAATTGAGATATTTTTTATTCCGGGAATTTTCCCGGGAGCGGTTTGTAATTGTTCAGGTGCATAAAAATTAGGTTATTCCGACACGGTATCCAACTAAAACGATAGCTTACATTCTTTTTTAAATGCTGCGGTACTCTGTGTCCCGGGAATCTCACAGGAATTTCAAGTCAATCGTGGATGAACGCGCAGGCATATATATTAAAACGAATTTTTATCTCGAATAGCTTCTGAAACGGCTCAACTGATTCCAATCAGAACTTTAGGGATAAAACGGGCAATTTATTTTAAAATATCGAGACTCCTTAATTTCGCTTCCAGGTTTCGGAAGATAATTATGAATATAGGTAATATCCATTTCCTACGCGAACGAAGTAGCGTGTACAGAGAGAGTAAATTTAATGAACATTCAAGCTCTTTGAGTACCTACGAAACAGGGGCGTAACTACTGCGTACTACACAATATTTTATAGATTTATTAAATTTTTGAGAATAACTGCTGGGCCAACAGGAATGGCTACCATTGTCATTATTGTCTATAGAGGCAAACGATCTCAAATCGTCTTCAGTCATCAATCATCCATAGATTTGATAAATAAGCTTGCCGAACAAAAGTCGAGATAAGTGTATCAATGATTTGAATTGTTTGTCTAATTTAGCTCCTAGGAACATTGAGAATAAGCAATAACTTACAATCAGTATAATAATTATTTTAATTTCAATTCGAGCATTTTTTGTTTCTTAATAAAACTACGTTTTAACGGTTTTAAGCGCGGTAATTTATTAGGTTTTGGTTTGTCCGACTTTCGGCCGCTTTTCAGTGGCCGTGGTCACGGACGACAAAGGTGACATTTGTCCAACGAGTATTGTTAAAGTTTTATTTAACCTACTGCCAACTTGTTCATTTTAATTATTTAGTTTTAATTTTGTTTATGGTTATTATTTTCTCTATGGGAGCCTAATCTAATTTACCACCGCTTCACAACATGCTATTGCTTGAAGAGAAGAAGCGGCGCAATAAACTATTCAGCAAACTTGTCTAGTTCTAAATTTTAAATATAATATTGAAATGGGTGGAAGGAAAATAAAATAAATTATCAGTTTTGTTTTTTTAATGGAAGTATAGGTTTGCGTTTGACCACTGTCTCACCCAAGAAGCTTATCTTGGTCTCACCTGATGTTGAGTGATGACGCAGTCTAGGATGGTAGGATGGATCAGATAAGTTGGTTTGTGTTCCGTTGCACGCAGAAAGAGCTCACAGTGTCTGGAGGTCTGGCAGTTGGTTTTTGCTGGGTTTGGGTCTTAATAGAAATTACCGCACTTAAAACCGTTAAAACGTAGTTTTGTTATACTAGTCGCGAAAACTTAAGAAAATATTATTTTTTGTTTCTTTTATAGAAAACTTTACCTCTCCTTTGGGACCCCAACACATGTCTAAAGCAAGCTTATCCACTGGTACGGAAGTTAAAGTTCTATTAACTGGCAGGCGAATTCGTACCCCGAACATGGTAAGACATGGGATACGATATCAGGAAGCGTGTCCGATGGAGGCCTAAGAGTTTCCCTAGGAGTTTGAACTTGACTTTCCCTGGCGCAAGATGAACTACGTAGCCGCTCACTTGCGGCGAATTTTTTATGCGATTTTAACAATTTTAATTTAGTCTGGTATGCTATAGTTATAGGGCGCATTTATTTATCTATACCTATTATAAATCTATCTTAATAATTCTTAGTTGTTTTTTTTAATTGCTAATGCAATAAAAAAACAAGTAAATACAAAAAAATAAACTAAATTATAAATAAATGAATTATGTATATACAATAAATGCTGTTTATTGTATATACGACTGTCCATTATAATTTGTTTTAATCACGCTATAAAAAACATTATTTCTTAAAAACACATTAAAACAATATTATTTTACAATAAACAGTAAAAATAATACTTAACAAAAAAAAACAAACGTGTGCGTCTCGGGACGCCCGACAAAAGTGATAACTTGCGTTTGCGTAGAGAAAGGGAAGCCAAACAGACTGGCAGAAGTTATCACATCAAAAGAAAATATATAAAAATATCCGCTGTTTTCATTATTTCGCTATGGAACCATAAAAGACATAATGAAACCACGTTTTAACGGTTTTGAGCGTGATATTTTATTGATTTTTATTCCGACGTTTCGGTCACTTTTCAGTAGCCGTTATCGCGGAGACTAAGATGTCAAGTGTCAATGAGTAATGTTAAAGTTATTGTTGTCAACTTTTCCAACAACATTTTAATTACTTGTTTGATTTAAATTTTTGTTTATAGTTATCCTTTACTTTATGGGAACCCAATCTATTTAACATCGCTTCGCAACATGTAGCTTACAGAGAAAAAGCGACGCAAGCATCTTTTCAGCGACATGCCTAGCTCTAATAATTTTATGTAAACTTCAATGGGTGGAAGTTGATAAGAAAATTATGAATCTTAAAAGACATGTCTTAAAAACGTCCCTAAGGATTGTTCAACGAATACTGTACATTTTGTACACTTTCAAAGATGCTGGGCTTAATCGTCGTTAACGACGGACTCCGTTTGAAGGGCGTTGCCGAGCCAAACCACGTTGAGTTGTTGTATGTTATTTATTAAGGTCGTATGATGACCTGAGACGCCCAACTTGCCGTGGACAAGTGCCGCATTTGATGGTGATGTTAATATGTCTTAGTATATTGTTTCTTGGGTATTAATATGTAAAATGCGCAGTACGAGCAATATTGGCTCGTATAAATACAGGCAGAGCATTCGTAGCAGTAAGCCGGCATTTCTCTTGGTGGCGCCCACTGCCCGGTTCGTCGGGGCTTAAATACGATCTGGCCGTTTGATTCCGTTTACTTTCATCGCCGCTGTCATTTGTGGCTGAGTGCGGCTTAAGTTTCGAATTTATATTAGTATTTGACTGTTTGTAATTGTTATTTATATCAAGGTAAGTTCCTATTTTAACGCTCTCTAGAAATATAACGACATAAATCTACTAAGATTACTTATTAAGTTTTTATGGGGTGGAGGCTAGGGCCATGTAGGCGAAGTGCGGCCGGGAGGCTTGTCGTCAGAGGTGACAAAACAACTTTAAACAACCCACAGCCAGGTGGTAGGGCATTTGTCCGACTGGATGGCAACCACCCCTGGTCTAAATTATGTCGCCATAACAACCTTGAGTTGTGTTCCGGCATTAGTGGCCAGGTTCCAGTCTCCCTTAAGAGAGCAGTAGCGCATTTGAAACACCTTTGGTGTTGCAAATTTCCATAGGCAATGGTAACCGTTTTCCAACAAGTGGACCGTCTGCCTGTCTGCAACTCCTGCAATAAAAAAAAAACTGATCGAAGTAACTGGAGATTTTTACAGCTGTCGCCTCTAAAAATTTGCAACACTAAAAGTGCTACTAATGTAATGTACTAGTGAATATTTTGGTAGTGAACTAAAAAGTATCTAACTCATTGTTCTCATCCCTACTCCTTGGTGTTTGCTGGGTGAGAAGTGACGCCTGACGGGAATGACTGGTCAATTGATAATTCATCATAATATTGCTATTAAAAATGGAGCTTGGTGGTAGAAGGGCGACAATTAATAAAATAATTTGAAAAAAATGTTGTCAATAACATAAAAATATATTTTTTTGGGGTGGGCTACCTTTATCACTTAGGTAATAATTAATGTTTAAAGCCTATTACCAGACCTACAGAATAGAGATAAATAAATTCATAAAAATCGTTTCGGAAGAGTTTGGTTACAAACACTGGGACACGAGAATTTTATATATATAGATTTCCAAAAAGACGGTATGGCTGACACACATTAAACGCATCTTATATATATAGCACTATCGTAAACATTCCTACGAAATAATAATTATTTTTAATTATATAAAAATGTATTTAATCCTATTACTATTTTATAATCTAAAAATAAATCTTGTAAATTTGCCTATTTAAGTAATATCACCCTATTTGAAATAGACTAAATAGTAGTAACTATTAAACTGTAAATAGAAATAAAAAAATGTTAGTAGAATAAAAAAAAAAACTGATTTATGTCATATTTAACAATACACAAGTTGTTTAGAGGTAAATTTAAGAAAACATGAACTGGCTGTACTAGTTGAAAATATTTTTTTTCTAGATGTATCTTGTCCTCGTGTTGGCTACTACCTACCTTGTATTTGGAGTTACAAAAACTTCAGCAGGCAGTAAGTTGGCATTATGTTATATTTATTTCCTTTTAACACTAACCTCTCAATTATTATGCATGTGTAGGCACTCTTGAAGATAATATTTTCTTAAGTTCGACGGTTCCATCCACTCATTTTAATATTATATAAAATTATTAGAGCTAGGTATATTTGCTGAAGAGTTTCTTGCGCCGCTTCTTCTCTTCAAGCCATAACATGTTGTGAAGCGGTGATAAATTAGATTACGCTTCCATAGAGTAATTAATAACCATAAACAAAATTAAAAATTTAACAATACTCGTTAACGGCTACTGAAAAGTAGTTGAAAAGTCGGAATAATAAAAATCAAATAAATTACCGCGCTTAAAATCGTTAAAATGTAGTTTTACTACTAACGTAATAAATAATTACTGCGACGATGGTAGGAGACCGGATGGATTGTCATTGGTGCCCTGGAAAATGAGTCGCCCCTAAGTACGGGACGTGTCTTGCGTCGATACTGGCGGCGTCTCATCTTCCAGCCACTAGCAAGACAGCCGGCAAAGCTGCTGCACAGCAGGAGGTTCTCAAACGCCGCAGATATTCAGCCATCGGAAATGGCTACATATTTGCGGCTTTTGGGGTCGAGACCATGGAGGCCTGAGGCGCACAAACTCTATCGAGACATAGCGAAACGCTTGGCAGACGTCTCACGTGACCAAAACACTGGTCTATACCTCGAACAATGCATTAGCGTTGCCATTCAGCGAGGTAACGTGGCCAGTATTTTGGGCACGTTTGCAACTGACAGCGATCTGTTACTTGATTTTATAGTTTAATTTTAATTTGTATATATAGTTAGTTTAATTTATAATATAATCGTCCTGGCCACAGCACCAACACAGCCTCATTAAAATCACAGATGACATCCGGCATGGCATGGACAATGGCTTGCTAACTGTGCTATCGCTGCTCGATTTCAGCAGTGCTTTTAATAATGTTGACTTTGAAGTGTTACTCGGCATCCTACGCTCTATTAACATATCTCCTGAAGTAATCGACTGGTTTCATAGTTACCTGTATGGACGCCGGCAGCGCATTCGAGTTGATGACAACTATTCGTCGTGGTGTGATCTCTCTGCCGGTGTTCCACAGGGCGGCGTACTATCTCCTTTATTATTCGCTATTTTTATAAACTCAATTTCCAATGAACTTACTTCATCCTATCACCTCACCACCGGTTGCTACACTAAATCAAGCAGTCGCAACGATAAACTCTGACTTTGACCGCATACTGCAATGGAGTAAATCGAACGGACTTCTTGTGAATCCTGAGAAAACTCAAGTAATTATCATCGGTAGCTCGCGGCTGCTGTGTAAAGTTGAGTGGACCTGTATGCCAAGTTTTCTTTTTGATGGGAAGCTTATCCCTATCAGTGAGGTCAGAAACCTTGGAGTTATATTTGATAGTGAGCTGTCCTGGGGACCCCATATAACGGAGTTGAGTCGGCGGTTGTTTCTCTCCTCCAGATCACTCTGGCGGCTGAAAAACTTCCTGCCCATCGCCACCAAAATTAAGCTAGCAGAGTCGCTACTTTTGCCCATACTTGATTATGCCGACGCCAGCTATCTAGATTTAACTCAAGAATAGCTTAATAAACTTGAGCGACTCCAAAACTTTTCCATAAGGTTCATATTTGGGTTACGCAAGTATGACCACGCGTATTCGCCGGAATACTCATATTTTTTCATTGCTTTACAGTATTTTATTCATCCCTACTACTCCACAGTACCTTAAAGAACGCTTCGAATTTATTTCTTGCTCTCACAATTTACGCCCTTCCAGTCAACATAGACTTATTACTCCTATTCATAATACAACGTTCTTCAATAATTCTTTCACGGTTAAGGCTGTCCAACTTTGGAACTCATTGCCTGTTGCTGTCAGACAAGCAAATTCCCTAATAATATTTAAGAACTTAGTCAGAAAATTCTATCTGCAATATAATGATATGTAATTTTATGTAATTGGTATATATTATATTGCATATAGCTATATGTTTATTATGTTTAAATAGTTGCATATTATCGCCATATATTATATATGTATATAACTTATGTGTATATTTGTATATATTTGAAATTGAAGTGATCGTACAATAATTATGTGTACCACCATCGCCACTTCTGATCGGAATATCCTTGCCACGGGTTGTCTGGAAGAGATCGCTTTTTAGCGATAAGACCGCCCTTTGTAGTGTACAAAGGGCGGTCTATAATAAATGTTCGTCGCTTTAAAGTCGATTTTTGCTTACACGAGTACAAGAAATAAGACTACCAACATTTTAATAAATTATACATTTATAAAAAGTAGAAATGTGAAAAAAGAAAATTGCAACGTTGACAATGACTGACGCTGAGATTAACAATAAGAAACAAAGAGGATATAATTACTATGGTTAACATAAAAACTAAAATCAATAAAAACGTTTTACATGTTCTAAACAATGTTCTTAGACAAGATAGAAATTCGAACAACTTTTCTCTAAATTATTTAATGAAAGTTATATACGTGTATATCGCCCCAGTCATCGCTGCGGGAAACGGAGAACTGCATCAGCACCCGACATTGAGTATACTACTCTCTGCCATCTGAAGTATCATTTAACCTTTACCTCTCGCTGTTATAATTTTAAACTGTATTATCAAATAGTTAAATATAATTTTCTATTAACAATCTGTTCTGTGACTTAGTTTGAAAAGGTAACATGTGCTCGTGGAATGTAAAATGAATCAATTTGAAAACTGGCGAACATTTTCATACCATTACTGTACAAGCAATACAGCGTATTAATTATTGTTTGAAAATAACTATAATAATACTAGATCGTAAGTTTTTCTGTAATGGTGTACAATAAAGTGTTATCTATCTATCTATCTATCTATAATCTCTTAAAATATATAATAATTTCGTTTCTCCTAGATCAGGTCTTCTCAGAGTGCAAAGGCCTCCTCTAGCTCATGTTAGTGCTGCCGGTCTAAGGCAGCACCTCGCCAGTAGGAGCCAACAGCAAGCCTGATCTCATCCTTGCAGCGCTTGCTCTGCCTTCCCCTACTCCTTTTGTGAACCCTTCGGGGCCAGTGGGTTACTAGTTTGCTCCACTTTAGAAGGTTGCTCCTTATTTTATCGCTGTATTAGCGTAGCCTGTCGGCATCATGCATACCGAAATTTCTAAAGAATTCCGAAATAACGCAATTTAAGTACTTCCTTTATCACCATGATGCCTCAATATCGCAAGATATGAACAAAATAAGCAAAAAAACAACAAAATTACTGATGCAGCAAAAGACATCAGACAAAAATAACAGACTTATCTCAATTTAACGACATTTCTCTATGACGCCATAAAATACACAGTCCCTTCAGTGTCTTTATATAGAGTTTACATTGTTTATAAATGTAAATAAAACAATGCTGGGGAGTTTGTTGCGCTGCTTCTTCTCGTTTAACAGTAACTAAAATTGCTTTGGAATCGGTGATAGACTTATGATTTTCTATAAGTAATCTATAAGATTTTATTTTGAAATAAATACATTATTTTCTTTTCAATAAATAACTTTATAAACTTATTTATTAATAAGTATCGAAATTTATCGATTTATCGATATTATAATATCAGGTACGTTAACCTCTATGGTTGTTTAGTAAATTTAATTACGGCATTTTATAAAAAAAAAATATAGGACATATTAGCCCCTATTCATGTTTGTATGTAGTTCAAAAAAAATGGAGCATTGTTTTGGGATATGACAAGTACCTTTGCAAGTGAATCAAGCCGAGTACATGTGGAGTGCTTAAACATAGGAACATAATAAGCACACAATTACAGTAAGTGAAATCATGTGACATATTTAGCAGATAAATGTTAGAATATCACCACAGTAAACAGTATTGAGCATAAAGAGTAGCGACTCATTGAAAGAAAGGCATGATATATTAAATTTTAGTATTTGACTTTCGCTTTCATGTAATATGTGTACCTTATTACAGACTTAACCCTCTTATTTATAATAGACATACGTGGTTTATAAGCTCGTTAAAACACAACACATTTTTAAGATTCCTTAATCATTTCGACAAACACGGAACACTTATGTAATCGTCACTTCCGACTGACTCACTTCTGCGTATGTCCCGGTTGTTTTTCTCGGAAACTACAGGGTCTACAAACTACATAGATTATTGTCAGGACGAAATTATGTAGCGAAATCGCGAAAAAAGTAAAACCCAGAGATGGCCCCCATTTATGTAACTAGGGTCGACAATTACCTTTATGATCTGCTGGTGCTGATCAGTCTGTAACCAAGATTTCTCTTGGAGGAAAGAGGGCTGTGGTCTAGAATACTCACCTACCAGACCAGCAGCCGTGTGGGATTCGCCAGATCGGAGTGGCACTAGCACCTCCAGGTTCTACAGTGCCACAGTCAGGGATACCCACTAAAATGTTCTTTGCCCTTAACAGTATGTCAAGGCCACGGGTACAGTTTAACCCGTGCAGGATAGAGAAATTGTATTTTTTATCCGTGCAGGAACGGAGAAAGAATATAATTTCCTGCGGCCGGACGGCCTGTCGTAAGAGGCGACAAAACAACCTACAGCCAGGTGGCAGGGTACTTGACCGACTGGACTGAATGGCTACCACCTCTGGTCTACACTATGCCGTCAACAACCTTGAGTTGCGTTCCAGCATCAGCGGCCAGGTTTCAGTATCCCTCCAAAGAGCAGCAACGCATTTGTAGCACCTTTGGTGTTACAAAGGTCTATAGACGAAGGTCTATAACCGCTTTCCATCAAGTGGGCCGTCTTCCTGACTCCTAATAAAAAATATAAAAAAAAGCTCCTTTGCTAACCGTGGCAGGCGGGGACCGATCAGGGGGCCTCATCCACTTTTGTCCCCCGGTATTTTGAAACTCTCGGTCTGTAACGCATGAGAGGAGAAGTGTGCTCAGGGGATACGTGGCGCTTCCACCTCGACGCCATAACGGCGGATGAGAATCCTTTCCCCACGGACCCCTACCCACGCAGCCCGCTTACGCCGGCTGAAGTCCCAAGCTGGGGAATGACGTGTGTTCACGCTCCCGCTCCGTCTACTCCTTTGCAAGTATGGCACGTACAAGGAGGAGATGGCGTCCCATCCGTTCTGCAGACCACGGTGCGAACCACAGCCGGGAGTGTTAGGTTAAAGGCGACGAGGTCTCGTCGCTGCTCTGTCCAGACAGGACACTCTTGAAGAGTGTTCAGCGCCATATTCTCGTCGCCTTTGTTACTTTTAGAAGAACGTAGTTCAATCGTTACTTTGAAGTTTGCGTAAGAACATGATAGTGACTTCATACAATTATCGTTGTTACATAATTATATAGGTCAATTTTTTTTATAAAACGGAAACAGTACGGCATTTATAGTGTATTAAATATTTAACTTTCACATTATGTGTTTGAGTAGTTAATAAAAGAATTTTCAAAACCAATTAAATAAGTAATTTGCTTAACTACTCTGGTTACGTAATAACATTTTTGATTCGTTGTTCTGTTGTGTTTACTCTATGGGCAATAAATCTTGAGGAATTTAAATGGCTATTATACTATTACGTGGAATAAATATTCAAATCTTCCAAATCTGCGTGAATACACTTCGGTGGTACACAGCCATGCTGGAGTTATTATCTTAATTACGGGGCCGGCTCGATCGATTTGATACCACGCTCTCACAGAAATTCGGCGTGAAACGACTAGCCTTGAGCTATACTCTAATTTTAATTAATTAATTACCTGGATTTAGTGTTTTATTTTATTTTATTTATTTAGGATAATAAACAGATATACACTAAAGTTACATATTAAAAAAGTATACAGTATAAAGTCAGTGCTTATCCAAGTACATGACGGACTCATAAACTGCATCAACGTAATAGACGACTTTGAAATAAATATTTTAACCAAGTATGAAAACTTTCTATACAGATTTAAATTGAAACCTCTAGATTGGTTCGTGAACTTTAAAACAGCGTAGGGTCATATCCTTAAGTTTAAGTTTGTGTACTGGAAAGGACCTTAAGACTTTTTTGAAGAAAAAACAGAAATTTAAGGAAAATTGGTTTAATTAAAAAATTGGTTTTAACAATAGACACAAACTTTATGCAAGGGTTTATTTATGTTTTAATAAGGTGTATTACCTCCACGTGCCCTTATTACGGATTCTAATCGGTTCCGCATAGATTTTATTAGGGTTATTAAAAGATCTTGCGGAATATTGTCCCATTCTTCTGAAAGTGCTGTTCTTAGTGCTGCCACTGTCGTGGGCAAAGGGTTTCTCGCATATACAGCTCTTTTTAAATTGTCCCAAACATGCTCAATGGGATTAAGATCTGGGCTGCGTGCTGGCCAATTCATTGTACGTATCCCAACCTCTTCGCTATATTGTCGAACTTGTGCAGCAGCGTGCGGCCGGGCATTATCCTGCATTAAAGTAAAATTTTCGCCTATGAATCCCATGTAAGGCACCACGTGATCTTCTAAGATCTCTGTTATGTAGTGATGTGCAGTCAAACCCCCTCTATTACCGTTTTGACGGACCATGTCTATGAACACAAGGTCTGTTCGCCCGTTCATCGATATGCCACCCCAGACCATACACGAACCGCCTCCAAAAGGAACACGCTCCTCAATGCAACTTTGAGCATATCGCTCCCCACGTCGACGATAGACTCTTCTGCGACCATCTGCACCATATAAACATGTCGTATACTCGTCCGTGAACAATACGGAGGTCCACGCGCAAATCTTAAGCGAGCTTGTCTGTGAGCTACAGACAACTTTGGACCATTTGCTGGTCTAAAGGGGTGATATCCGCTTCTTTTAACCTTCTTCTTATTGTTCGTGCACTCACGTTTACTCCACGCACTTCATTAAGCTCTGTTTTGATGTTAACAGACGTGAGGAAACGATTTCGCAGGGAAGTTGTAACAATAAATCGGTCATCACGACCGGTGGTTGCTCGAGTCCTGCCTGTACCACATCTCCTTCTGTAAGAACCTGTCTCCACAAACCTTCTGTATATTCTAGAAACCGTAGACTGGTTTAAATTTAAATTTCTACCAATCGTTCGTTGATCCAAGCCCTCCCGCACCAATGCTACAATTTGAGCCGCTTGTTCGGACGAAGTATCCATATTATGGTTCAAAAACTCTCGATGAGTTAAAAAACTAACCCAACAATTCTGCTGGTAACAATAATTCAATTGACAAAAGAATAAAAATCAATGAGAATCAATTTAAAACTATGCTATAAATAACACGCAAATCTGATACTACGAGTAAATTTTCTTTTCCCGGCTATATTCATTTGTTTTACTGCAGTTCTATTTTAAATTTTCCTTTTTTTTTGATTAAGAGCCAGTCTCTCCATATTTATATAATTTAATCTAAAAAGTTTGCATACCTACTTATTTAAAAAAATCATTTCAAAGTAATCCTGAACTTTGATGCAGTTTATGAGTCCGTCAGTTTACATTATCCACGAATAAAAAGATGGTAGTGTACAATACTTTGAAAGAAAAAGGGACAAATACAAAAACTTAATCGCACCTACACATTCTCACTCTCACTGTCACTGTCACTCACACACACACACACACACACACACACACACATACACGCACGCACGCACGCACGCACGCACGCACTCACGCACGCACACACGCACGCACGCACGCACGCACGCACACACACACACACACATGCACATGCAACCAAATGCAATCACGTGTTGCAAATGTCCATAGGCGATGGTAACCGCTATCCATCAAGTGAGCCGTCTGCCTGGCTGCTGAACTCGTGCAATAAAAAAAATAGATAAATAGATAAAAATTCTTTGTTCCACTTTCGAAATCTGTTAATCCGAATTCTTGTTTGTTTTTCTTATTTTTATGTATACAATTAAAACTGGATACCCCCAACATTTTTTTTATACCTTTTAAAGATTCAGATATAAATTGAACATTTACAGGTCTTGACCAATTCTGGGCGGACGATTTTAAAGCCTTCGAAAAAATATATGGAAGAACAAATGATAAACATATATACGGTGCGACTCTGCCACCACCGATCAGTTTCGAAGGGGATTTAAAGAGAGACGCATCGGACAAGAAAGAACGTTATTTCTTCAACGACCAAGACGACCTGAATGAACCTTTTAATTTTGGAGATTCATATAAAGACTTCTTAACGAAAAATCCGTTTAAAATACGTAAAACACCGATATTTATCGGTAATTCTGAATCAAAACCGATAAGCAAAAGCAGCGACCCGGAAACTTATAACTTTTTAAAACATTTAGACGAAGCGGATAGGGAACAAAGGCTTTCTAGCTTAAAAGGCGGGTACAGACCATATTACGATTACGCTGCTGCTAATCCAGAAGATACAGACGCATATAGAAGTATCCAGGAAATATTACACGCTCATGAAAATAAGAAAAGTAAAGATCGGAACGACCGTAAGAACCCAGCTAAGAGTAAAAATCCAAGTAGGGCCTATAATTACGGTCCGAGTAAAGGCAATTTTATACCAGGGAGAAGAACAAGAGTAAAGTCAGTAAGAGTTCGTACAGGCCCATATGTAAAAAACAAATAAAATTTGGGCATTACGCTGCAAATTTTTTTCTGTAGTTCTGTCTATGTCTTTGTACATCAGTTGCATTAAACATGGAATTTTAAATTTCGAAACATAAATTATCCTGTTTTCAGAGGGGTACTTAAGCGCAGTAAATTACGTGAAACGGAATTTTTGGTAGGTGCTTGAAGGGAGGTCTTTGTATTTGCAGTTTTATTATCAAGCAATTAAACATCGTTGTGTTTTTATAGCAAATGAAATGCATCTTTTCGAACTGTCGCAATATCCCGCTCGTTTGGGGTTAGTCAAACACTTGCAATTAATGTGTAGCTTTTATTTGAATATTATTCTTAAATGTAAATACTCGCTGATACTTATCACTGAATACATAGACAAATCGTGCGTAGCCACATTTAAAAAAGGTAGAACTATGTGAATCAAACATATTTTTATTTATTTATATAAAGTTAAAATATTTTATTATCCACACCTCCGTTAGCTGTAATTAAGATAGGTTAGCAATTATAATTATTTATTAATGTATTGTTAAAATCTATAGACCGTTAATTATTCAAAATACAGCAAAGAGAGAAATGGAAAGTAGCCATCGAATCGTTTCAGATAATTATGATAATAATTGTTATGAAAGTTGATGTTACGAATAAAATATTATGGAATCGAATGTTGTATGATTTGAACTCCGTGATTTGATATTTATGTACATATTATATAATATATATAATGCCTGTGTCTTGAGGAAATAGGCAGAGATAATGGTCTGCCTCCGTGGTTGAGTGGACTACGCTTTGCCGTCCTAGCGCGCTGGAAAGCAGACGTCCCGGGTTTGATTGGCGTGAATAATCGGCAGACAAATATCCTACCACCTAGTTTTGGCTGTGCGTTGTTTTGTCGCCTCTTTAGACAGGCCGCCCCAACGCAGGAATTAGTATTCTTTCTCCATTCCTGCACGGATAAAATAATGATATCCATCTGTATTTTAGGTAATTTAAATAAAATAACGCGACAACGGGTTTATAATTTATATTTTGTTGTAACACTTATCACTTAATATACCTTATAAATATTCTATAGTCTTTTTAAACACAATTTTCTTAAAAGAAAATATGTAAAAAGACTAAATTTTTATTGCGTTTTCACTCATTAATACTTTAAAGTACTTATTGAAATTTAAATATAAGATTAATTGAAATGAAATATATGATTTTAATTAAAATTGTGTTAGAAAATATCAACTGCGTCCATTATTGATATTTTGAAAACACAATATTTGATGAAAACATTTTTTCAAAGCATCCATGGCGGGCTCGTAAAGATATGTATGAATATATTTATATTTTGGGACAGGCTTTTCAAATATTATTGTACAAACGGTAGCTTTTATATATAACCTCATATATATGACATATACACACATATAAATATATATATTATATATATATATATATATATATATATATACACATATAAACATATATATAAATATATACGAGGTTTCGTTTACAAAAGGAGACGGACGAATACACAGATTGTATAAAGCCGAGAATGATTTTAAGATTTTATTTTTTTAACTTGTACTGGGTTCAGTTATTCGAATGAATTATCATGTTATGTGTTTTCATATTAATCATTGACGGAATTCATTCACATAAATAAACTATGAGAATCGATAATTTACTTTATTTGTGACCTTATTTATAAGATTTTTCGTCTTCCAGTTAGAATCTAGGGCTGATATTTTCCAATTTAAATAGAAAAATATAATTGTTTATTTATTTGACCTAAAATTTCCGTCTCCTTTTTGCCTAATTTTTTTGGATTAGTATATGAAATTAGGATTCGTGTCGCTCTGCCTGCCGTTCGCAACTGGGTTGAATAGACTCCTGCTCTTCCGTTTGTTCTCTTCGATGCTTTGGAGGAGAAATGGGGGAGCCGCAGCCTGCCGCTGCTGCCGGTTGTCCAGCTCCTTCGTCAGCTCCTCTACGAAATGCCCACCCATCTGACTGGAGGAAATATCAGAGTTAGCAAACAAGAAAATGTAAAGTATGTAAGTATAGTAATATAAGTATATATTTTTAAGAATATTTAGAAAGTGTCTTTAAAGGCACGCTTGGCTGTCCATAAAGGGGTGTTGGTGCCGACCCTGATGTATGGCAGTGAAAGTTGGGTATGGCAGAAGAAGCATGAAAGTAGGATAAACGCAGTTGAAATGAGAGTTTTGAGAAGTATATGTGCGGTTAGCTTGAATGATATGATAATAAACAGTGTGATAAGGGAACGTTGTGGATTGAAAGAAGATGTAATAACAAGAGTTGAAAAAGTAATGATAAGGTGGTTTGGACGTGTAGAGAGAATGGATAAAAGTAGACACAAAACAGGTGTATAACAACAGTATGGTGAATAGTAAATAGTAAATAAATTTGAATTTTACTTAAGATAAGTCCCGAGAAAAATATTTGGTTACGCGAATTGGTAATTGTTACCCATATTTATGTAAAACCACAATGATGGAAATATAGCTGCACAGAACACGGGGAAATATAGGCAGTTATATAAAGGAAGGGTGGTACAGTACCTTTGCGTAGTGAAGCGATGTTTTCTCCGTGATTCTTGCAGTTAGCACGACACGCACAATTTCACGAAAACTAATAGTCTATATATATATAAAGTATATGGACGAAAATAGTCGATAATGTTCAAAAGCGATGCGTATGCGTTGCAGTTCGTAAGCGAGAAGAAAACAAATCTATATGATGACCACTATAGCGATGCAGTTGACGTCTCATGCTGTCTCCTTCCTTCTGCTTGCTAGGGTATGTACCGGAGAGGAACAAAAGATAGGATGTGGTTTTACATGATTTGATGTATTACGATTCGTTCCATTACTTTAAGAATATTCAATATATATTAAATGAAATACGCGCGACCAATATTAATTGGTTTATTGGTGGCGTTGACTAAGAATTTAGATGCGGACTTGTACATTGAAATCTGTGTACTCCAACTATACTCAAAATTGAGTCACATCCTAAGTACAGGCACACATCTTAAGGACTAGTAGGTGCTTCATATAAACTTGTTTACTAATAACACAAAAATAATATATTTAGGATTAAATCTTTGTTGTAAAGCTTACCTGATTAACCAGACATTGGTTATGTAATTGTGTCTTGATAATTAAAATGTAATCCTGCTTTTGGAAATAAAAATCGCTTATTAGAAAGTGGCCTGATAGAGGCAGGGGAGAGGGGAAAACCCAAAGATTATACATAGATAAAAAGTTCCTTAAGACTCAGTGATGGAAAGGTTTTAAAACAGGGATACGTAGGCGGTCGCTGCTTCTAATCACAATTTCTTCATGTACTTGCGAGAGAGAGAGATAGAATATGCGTGTTGCCTGGGAGTTTCTTTCGCCGTTTATTCTCTCACATCCAGAACACGTTGCGAAACGGCAGTAAAATAGTGTAGGTCATTTCGGACTTCACAGCACCCGTCGCCGAATATTAATTAGTCCATTACTGTCGCTCTTTAGCTGGCGTAATTAGATTCTCATGGCAGCAGTCCAACTGAGGTAAATGTCCATAGGATGCTTCCTCAAGAAGGTTGCTCCCGGGACTTTGAGAAGCATGAAGCATTGAAGTATGTCGCCATAAAAACCTTGAGTTGTTCCGGCATTAGTGGCCAGGTTCCAGTGTCCCTTTAAAGAGCGGCAGCACCTTTGGTGTTACAAATATCCATAGTTGATAGTATAACCACTTTCCATCGGGTGGGTCATCTGCCTGTCTGCTGCAGTCCCGCAAGGGGGTACGTACCGTTCTGATGGTGCCCTCGCGCTCTCCACGTCTTCATTGCCCGTGTACATGGAGTACCCTCGCTTGGACAACTCCTCATCAGGTACCAGGGCTGGGTTGTGAAAAGCGTGGTTCATTTCTGACTCCATTTTCAGCTTTCTGAAATTACATTTTAATTGTCATTTAGATCTTTCCAAACAAATTTTTCCTCTTTATAATATTAGCATAGATAATTATAACCAAAAACCGCAGCGCCCGGTCAAGTCTTTTTTGAAATCTTCCGAACAGTACAACTAAGTAACAATAATATAATAATTATTACCAAAAATAACTTACTGAACTCTCATCCTTCCATTGCCCTGGATCTCGGTAACCTTCTTGTTTACGCTGGCCACCCGGATGAAGAGTATTATCGCCATGATGAAGAGGAGCAGCCAAGCTGCGGAGAACACGCTTACTACTATAATCAGGTCTTGCTCCTAAAACCAAGCATGATAGTCAATTAGGATTATGACTTTAGAATCTGAATTGGGTGCACTTTGACATTGTTATTCTTCGAAAGAATGATCTAACTCGTGGTTTGTGGTTAATTATTTTTAATTACTGGAGTACAACAGACAAGCCGACTGCCTAATTGGTAGAAAGTGTTTACTATGGATAATGTATGTCCAACAACATCAAGGCTGTTACCAATGCGCTGCCGGTCACGAAGGGGGAACTGGAACTTGCTCATTGATGCCAGAACACTACTCAATGTTGTTATAGTGACATACTCTAGACCAGGGGTCGCAGCCTACAGGCACTGATTGAAACAATACCGCTAGTGACACCATGTGGAAAGATCTTATTCAAATCGGAGGAAGTACGAAAGTTTTAACTTAGAAAAATTTACAGGCAAAATGTTATAAAAACGTATTGCTATAATTATTTTCAAAGGCGCATAATTATTCATAAATCGGTCAAGTATGAGTTCGAGCACAATGAAGGACTGCGTACTGTACCCAACGTCTGTTTTTATCATTTGGTTACCGATCTGTATAAAAAGCATTTCATGAGAGTTCAATTGAAATTATTCTTCTCATTGAAACATGTTTCATACATTACATTATTTTATAATGTTTGTAAGATGCATATAAATTAATTTATGTCAATTTTGTTAAACTTATCAGTAATAACTTACCATTGCACGGGCAATAAATACAATAACATTCTATTAAAGTAAACACAACGATAACCAATACGACAGAGTGAGAACAACAAAATGAATCATTAAAGAAATGTTGGTACTTGGCCAATTTATTTTTTTAAAGGTAATATCATGTGGGTCGCTGCCAAAATTTTATTTTTTTCTGTTTGATCTGTAAACACTTATTGTTGCTTGTTGGAATCGATAGTGTTTTTTTATCCGACGATAATATTGATAGACGATATCTAGAGAAATTCCACAGATAAACATCGATATTTCTTAATATTGTTAAATGTGATAAATGGTGTACTGTTTATTGTTTATTATGTACATAGTATTCCATGCCGGGTCTCGAGATTGGGGACTTTCCCCAAGGATTTTTGTACAGAGTCTAAAAATTTGGGGTATCGCGTCTTATACTCATATCACTCATAAGGCTATGGAACGAGCTATGTTGGGTGTTTCTCTTATGGATAGAATAGAAATGAGGACATCTGTAAGATAACCATAGTAACAGCTCGCAAAATTAGGAAGTTGAAGTGGCCATGGGCCGGCAATGAAATTTCGCATTACCGATGGCCAATGAAGCAGACTGGAGTTTACACCACGTTTAACGTAATTTGGATGTTCTCCGACCCTTGGGGGCTGGATGAGGAAGGCGTCTTAGGGAGGTATATATCTAGCCAGGAATGCGATTGGCTGGTGACGACTAAAAATTATATTGACCAACTGAATCCGTCTGCGCACTGCCATTCAGTGAAACAGTTTGCCAAAGTCTGTGGTCCTTGATTCATTAAAATAAGTGGTCTTCAAGTCATTAGTACATTGGAAGTAAAAACGGAAGCGGTCAAGTAGGTACGTAGGGTATATTTAGGTGCTCAAGCATTTGCGCGAACACAGGTGCACACACTCGTCCTTCCCCTCCTGGGCCCAATGGAGCGAGAACCGCTACGACTGGAGGAGGGTTTGGATGGGAAAGGAAGGATACTTAGGGTGTGAAGGGGATGTGGTAAGGAGAATAGGATGGAAGGGAATAAAGAGGAAAGGAAACTGGAACAAGGAGTGGTGGGACACCACTGCCACGGAACAAAGGTAGTGTGACAGTGGGGCTGGGGCCCCGGGTTCGCTTACCCGAATGCACTGCTAGAGGGACAACTGTCTATCAGGAGGCACCCCCTGGGGAAACACTTCAATAAGTACATAGGTATCTACTAGATAAGCATGTTCCAACTTAGATCGCATTGTCACTTATTAGGTGAGAAAGCTAGCAAACGCGAACCATACCATGATAGAAAAGACAGTAATTACACTCTTTTTATTTTTTTATAGCATGAGTGCAGCAGACAGGCAGATGGCCTGATGGAAAGTGGTTATCATCGCCTACGGATATTTGCATCACCAAAGGTAACTACCAATGTGCTGCTCTTTAAATGAAGACTAGAACTTGTATCTACTATAAGACCGTAATTTACTTGTTGTTGCCAGTTGCTATCAGACAAGCAAAAACGGTACCGATATTTTAAATCAATGATCAAAAAATATTACCTGTCTTTGGAATATGATCATATTCAAATGTATATATATTTATCTATAAACATTTATATATTTATGTAGATATGTATATTAAGTATATATCTACTTAATATATAACACATCTGTATATACTTTATTTATATATTTATTATTAGAATGTAAGAAATTGTATTATGTATACCACCATCGTCATTATAACCTCAATTCATTCCTGGACTTGTCTAGAAGTCTGGAAGATGTGGCTTTTTGGCGATAAGACCGCTCTTTGTGCATAATGAGATGCAGTTTTAGACTGTATGGTCTTTTTTTGTATTGGTGTACAATAAAGAGTTATTGATTGATTGATACTTCTATATAAATTTCAACGAAACGTAGACCTGATAAGCAAATTTTGATTATCAAAATTTATTTAGGCATTGATATCATGAAATATATTTGTACATCTGGTTCATTTAACACTTATCGATGTAGGTATAGCTTCTATTCTAGTTCTTGATAGGTTTGTTTTTTTAAATAGATTTCATTCACTCTGTCCGGTTTATAATCTTACGGATTTTTCATAGGCTTTCTGCCGGACGAATAGAGCACTTAATTAATCTGTTATAATAAGTACTTTAAGTATATTTGTTTTCTCAAAAATGACACGATATTCAAATTTCCTTTTACATATTTTAAGAAATTTGATTTTGTTGTCCAGGAATAAGCTAGGTTACAAATTATGGGAGCTGCCTACGTCTAGTTATCGCAGCGGACAACGAACTATCTCGCTTGCACATCATTCGTCCCGCTCACACATTGTGCTATATATTGTACTAGCTGTAGGTACGACTTGTTAATATTTGTACTTAAGGTTATCATCAACAGTCGACAGTAAATACTACTATGCCATCTGCAGTACGATTTAGCCTCCACATAACGCTACTACAATATCTTGCTAAGAAATTTTAACACAAACATATTTTCATAAATTCAGAATTCCATATCTGCTTGATTATTTGTAGTTGTTTTCATAAAGCCCGGCGTGAGTTATGATTACGGTATTTCCCTTAGATAGAAAAAAGTTACAGAACTCTGTATTAGTCACCGGTGGTCAGATTTTTTGGATTAGTCTCGTACATATTTCAAGATTGTGGAGATCGCTAATGACTAATGGGTTAATAATATTGAAGTCATTTGATGACTAAGATTGTTATAATCTTATACTAATATATAACGCTAAAGAGTTTGTTTGTTTGCTTGAACGCGTTAATCTCAGGAACTACTGGTCAGACTTAAAAATTTATTTCAGTATTAGATAGTCCATTTATCGAGGAAGGCTGTATATCATCACGCTAAGATCAATAGGAGCGGAGTGCCAATGAAGAATGTTTCAAAATCGGGGTTTTTTTAATCTTAAACTTAAACTACTCCACGCAGAAGAAGTCGCGGGTAGAAGATAGTAAAATAATAAGTTTACTTTGGGATGAATAAGGTGTTAACTATTCGATGAAATGGTTAATTTTAAATAACCGTGATCACATGTTGGGCTAGTTTTAATAGTATTTTGATTACATTTGGGCATCTTGGAGGTATATTTACGATGTGTTTTTAGCTATTATAATCAACTGATGCGACGCGGTGAGGATTCGATCGAAAGCATTGTTGTCCGCGGAAAGATCTATAGGTTCCCCAGCACTACATTAACATATAAAGCAATTCTCAATTCTCCATCAATGCATAAGTCAAAAAATCAAGAGGAATGAGAGGTCCCACACGGGTTCAAACATCATGTACAGTTGCGAAATGAAAACGTTCGTCATCTTAAAGTCGACTTCTGCATGCACGAGTACAAGAAACAATACTGCCAACATTTTAATAAATGTTACGTTAATAAAATATAGAAAGGTGAAAAAAGAAAATTGAAATGTTGACAGACGCTGAGATTAAGAAAAAAACCAAGAGGATATAATAACTACTCTTAACATAAATATTAAAACCAATAAAAAGGTTTTACGTCTCTAAACAATCTTCTTAGACAATATAGGAAAACAAACAATTTTGATTTAAGTAATTTTAAACTTTATTGTCAAATAGTTTTACACAATTTATTTTTCTGTGGAACAGTCTGTTCTGTGACTTAGTTTGAAAAGGTAACATGTGCTCGCGGAATGTTAAATGAATCATTTTAAAAACTGGCGTACTACATTTTCATACCACGACTGTATATTAAAGTAACTTAACTTATAGTAATGTATTTTTCTTTGTAAGTGAACTCTATTTTTGTATTTTTAAGAAATAAACGATTAAACCTTTTTAAAACCTTGATAGGGGGAATCCAGTCAATATTATAATTATTGTCACAGAAAGAAAGATAGACTTTTTGGTTTGAAAATATTAAATTAATAGGTATACTATATTTAAAACAAAGTATACAAAATTCAATCAGTGTTATTGTCCATAAAACAAATAAACTCACCATTTTGTTATTAAGTGTTCAGCGTCCACATGTTTAGAAGTTTAGCCCACAAAGGCCTGAATACAACTGGCTGGTTATCAATGTGATAAGAAACTGATAAGGCGGACATCTCTCGGGCGCTTATTCTGTACTACGTAACTATTATTAGAATCCTTTATTGTATTTTTTTGTTTATTGCCTGAGTTCAGCAGACAGGCATACGGCTCTCCTGATGGAAACAGATTACTATTGCCTATGGAGAATGTAACACTAAAGGGGCTACCAATGTGCTGCCGCTAAAGGGAGATTGGAAGACTAATGCTGGAACACAGCTCAAGGTTATTATGGCGGCATACTCTAAGCCAGGGGCGGTAAGTAGGCATCCAGACACGCGTATACCCTACCACCTGGCCTGTAATATTTTTTATTAAAATTATTTTTAATAGCAGACCTCTACTGGAAACTGAAATTCGCGCTTACAAAACTGTCAATGTCACAGAGAGGAAACCTTCCTCAAGAAAATCTTGGACCAACAATAAAAGGAGATAGCAGCTGGAGGGTTCGAACCAACTCCGAAATAGAGGACCTCATGGCGAAGCCCAATTGGGGAGATAAACTCCCACTATCTCCGCTGGCTGGGTCATGTAGGACGGATGGAGGAGGGTCGGGGAGTGAAGGAAGCCTACTTGGGGCGACCAGTTGGTCGGTGACAGGTTAGTCGAGGACCTGACGCTCTGCACTGCGCAGGACAGAGGAAAGTGGCGTGCTCTCATTTCGGAGGCCAAGACTCACTTTGAGACGCTAAGCCAACGGAGTTAGAGTTATAGTTGGACTACTGCAGACAGGATGACAGTATGTAATGATAAAAGGTTATAGAAATTGCAGCAGTTTTGGCATGCGGTGAATAGCCCCAACAGCCCCACTATAAACAAAAATAGGACGCTATCAAATTAACCGTAACCAAATTACAAAACAGTGGATGACTCTCACCTCTTCGGAAGCTACTTTTTAACTATCTAAAAGAAAAAAACTAGTCAACTATCGTAAGGTTATTTGCAGAGATATTTTGAATATACCTATTTTGTGTTATGCATTTCAAGTAGAGAGGTATGTAACCCGATTGCAGCGCCACCTACAGGGTCTAATTCGGTAGTTGTCAATTTTTGAGAAACAGGTTTATTTTGAGCCTTATGGTCTATTTTAGCCAAAATATTAATATTTCAGCAAAAAAACAACATTAACATATTTAATTTAGCAATTTTATAAATATTTTGACATTTCGTCATAAAAACACGTCAAGCTGTCATGGCGTCTTGCATGACGTCACAGTGTGCAAAACAAACATCTGTTTCGTTGAAGTGTTATCTGAGAAGTCATTGATAACTTCTTGTGTTTTGCACGCTATGATGTCACGCGCTCTGACCGGCGTTCATTGTCACGTGGCTAATGCCTGCAATATAACATTTTTATTTCGCAAAAATATCAATTAATATTTAATATTTAAGTTAAAACAATTTATTTTTGTCGTATTTAGATCATAATCTACGACATATTAAAATCAGCCTATATTTTTCATACTGTCATGTACCGTATTGTGAAACTAAACCTGATGAAACATCTCACATACGCACATATGATACGTCAAGTAATTTTTTTTCCTGTGACATTCTACCAGCCAGTATTTTTTTTATTACTGACGATATATTTAGCTCAAAATCTAAATTAAATAATAATTAAGTGAAAAGTAATTTATAAGTATACTAGTTGTCCCGGCAGACGTCGTGCTGCCCGGAAAAGCTTCAATCGTATAAATAACAAATAAGAAATAGGGGTTGATCGTAGAGGGTTGAAAATTTAGGGTTGTATGTATTTTTTAATGTTGTATCTTAAAAAAATAATCTAAAAATTAAAAAACAATTTAGGGGTGGCCTACCCTTAACATTTAGGGGGATGAAAAATAGATGTTGTCCGATTCTCAGATCTACCCAATATGTACACAAAATTTCATGAGAATCGGTCAAGCCGTTTCGAAGGAGTTTAACTACAAACACCGCGACACGAGAATTTTATATATAAGATAATGATTGTACAAAATTGTTGATATTTTTTTACAATTTATGCCGCGATTTAAGAGTGACTGTAAAAAAAGTTGGGACATGAGTCGCATGTATTATCTATGGTTCGCATAGTTTTTCAAAATGGACAGCAGGGAGAATCGCTTCCCAGGGACGAAAAGTGCTGTTTTCATCCCTGTGATTAGGCTTTAAGCTTACTTTCAGAATATGAGAATTGAAAAAGTATTTAACACATGTCTGCCCCTAGTTCATTCCCCAGGCTCATCACCTCTATGCACTCCTAAACGTTGGCAACGCGTCGTTTTCACCTCTGATGTTGCAAACTTCCATAGTCGACAGCGACTACTTTACCGTCTGTTTGCGTATTTCTGGCCATAAAGAAATACTATGACAAATATGGGTTTATGTAGACAGTGTTTAAAGAATAGTTTCTGTAATAGCGTCTTTTTTGAGGCAGTATTGCGAAGTACCCACGGTCTACTGATAACCGAGATTACATATACGATATGATGTCGGCGATAACGAACGTCCGTAACAATATGATCTTTGTATATATATATTTTAAAGTTTTCTGTCATTACGGCTGTTGTGGTTGAGCGAAAGTGGCAGATTTTGGAGGGGCGGCCAATTTGAGGCCTGATTTTTTTTTATGTCTAATAGAAATTATGTTTTAGTTAAATTCTAAGATCCGCTGATTCACATTGTACTTATTACGGGATAAAAGATTGTATAATTAAGACGATATAGACAAAAAAATCTAATTAATATGACTGGGACTGAGACTGGAACTTGGCCACCAATACCGGCACGCAACTCAAGGTTGTTATGGCGACAAGCTCTAGACTTCTTTTGTTTACTTTGTGTTTAAAATTTGGAAGTAGAAAAACAACCCATTGTGTATTGTAATCTTTTAAGGTAGTCATTAGCCAGGTGTGATTCTAAGAAATTCAGTCTACGCGGCCGAGAAACACATTGTATTCGTGCAGTATAAAGCAATACCCCAATGGAGAGATCGGCAGTCAAGCGATAACCACAAGCGTGGCAAGACGTGTTGACATTCGATAATCTATATAGTGACGGACTTTGTACGTGTTATTGAATCGTGCATTACGTTTGTACTGGTTCTGTTCAGTTATATTTGTACCTGTGTTATACGTGTTTGTATAGTTTTAATACATAGTATAGTTTTTCCACCGGCATTTTAATTCAAGTCCCGTAACTCGTAACAATATTTTAAAGTTTTCTGTTCATCAAGATCCCATGTTTTATTTTTTAATATTTCTTAAACAGACAGCTGTTTTGGTTGAGCGAAAGTGGCAAATTTTGGAGGGGCGGCAAATTTGGGGCCTGAACTTTTTGTCTTATAGAAATTATATCTTTCTTAAACTCTAAGACTTAATAAGGTAATTCTTATCGATTCTCTGATTCACAACCTACTAATTAGGGGATAAAAGTTGTATAATTAAGACAATAGTGCAAAAAGTTACAGTTTCATGGACAAAAAAAATCTAATTAATATGACTGGAACTGAGACTGGAACCTGGCCAATTATACTGGAACACAACTCAAGGTTGTTATGGTGACAGACTAGACAATCTAGACCAGGGGTGGTAGCCATCCCCCGAGCAAGTGCCTACCACATGGCTGTGGGTTATTTTCTACATTCCTGCACGGATAATTTACTTACCAACAAAAAAACGTTACTTCTCGAAACATATTATGAACTTTATACGATGTTTATATAACAAGCGTGTGCGAAAATTATGTTGTGGTAATTAAATGAGAAAAAGAACAAACCAATTATCCAACCTACTAATTGGTGTTTTCGATATTTTTGAGCATTTTTGTAAAGGTTTTTTTTAAATTAATTGTTCTTTGTGGCGTTCCGTAGTCAAATAGGAACACGGAACTGCGTTTTTATTTTTAGTGGCTTTTTCCCGCGGCTTCTCTTTGCATTAATATTATTCCACGGGGACCGTACATTTGGATAGATAACACTATTATACACATACATACATACATACATAACTTCACGCCAGGTCCCTTGCGGGGTAGGCACGAACAACAGAGCGCCATACAGGCTTATTTTTACACACCTCACTTGCTTCTTTGACATTCATAGCTCTTGTCATGCACGCTCGTCTGTTCTTAAGGCTCCTGACATCACCTTCTGCTAATACACGATCAATTTGATCATGGAAGGTGTGTCGTGGCCTTCCGCGACTTCTGCATCCATCCACTTTTGCATTGTATATATATATTATACACCTAGACAGAAATGAACTTTAAGACTAAAATTATATCTAGTGTGACAGCCTTGTAGAGATTTGGGTAAGAAAGTACCATATATACCAAATGTTAACTTATTTGGGCAGGGTTTCCCCTTTATTGTTCAGGCTTTGGTGTGACTATTCACACCACACAGTAAGCAATGAACACCGTGTACACGCCACACACGCCTTTTTATACGAAAATACTACGAAAACTACCCTACAAAACAATAATATTACATCATTGCTAAAAATAGCAATTACTTCATAGTGTTGCCAGGATCATAAACACAATTAATAATAATTAGTTACAGACGCACTCAATTATCTGGATAATTTTGTGGGCTTATAAAATTTACTAGCCCGTAGAAATAGTAATTTCATTATAAATTGAACTATCTGATAAATCGACTAAAAATATTATTATCTATGACGATTGTCTATGTGATACTAATATACTCCACGGTTCTCACGACTGCTGTGATGGACATTGCGTAACACTAGTTATGTACAAAGGGCGGTCTTATCGCTAAAAAGCGGTCTCTTCCAGACAGCCCCAGGAATGAATTAAGATCATAATGGCGATGGTGGTATACCTAACATATAGTACGAACTACTTACTTTTTTAATAATAAATACATAAATTATATACTTATGCAGAAATTTTATATATTACATACATATATACATACCATAAAACTGCATATATACAAAATATATAAATGTTTATAGATAAATTTAAATATATTCCAACGACAGGTAGTATTTTTTGATCATTATAATATGCACTACTCTCAGATATTTCTGTATTCTGAGGCACTACTATTCCAGACAAAAATTTAACTCTGTGCCAAATTTCATCCAAATCCATTTAGTCGATCTGGCGTGATTGGAAAAGAAATAAACGTCCAAACTAATAGTATACATAGTACTGGTAGAGACAGCAAAACTTCGTTCGCGTAGCCATTGTTATAAGTAAACGTCAGCATATTTTAGTGTTTGTATAGAGTATTGTTATGTGGAAATCAACGCACTAAAATAAGGTCAATTCATATCACTGCATCGGTCACCAAACTGTAACATGCCTAAATAGATTAAGGGCCGCTTGCATAACGATCGCCTTTAAATAAAATTAGTTAATCATATTACACTGTCTAAATAAGTTTTACACAAAACGTTTTGACAGTTCTTTAAACATATATAATAACATAATTAGCAGAGTGAATGTTATCAAAGACTTGGGTGTCCTGCACGACAGCAAACTTATTTTCGATAACCATATAAACCTTATCATTAACAAGGCATCTAAGTCTTTGGGATTCATAATGAGAGCTACAACATATTTTCGATCTTTAAAACCGTTAAAAGTTCTTTACTGCTCATTTGTTCGAAGTCATCTTGAATATGCATCTCAAGTCTGGAATCCGAAATATAGCATATATATAAACAGAGTAGAACAAATTCAAAAGAAATTTTTAAGATACCTAGATTACCTTGCACAACGATCATCTAACAACTACTTCGATCGTTGTAAAAAATATCATTTCTTACCTCTAAATTCCAGGCGCAATATAAGTGATATTTGTTTCCTGATGAAGTTGGCTAGAGGTGAGATTGATTGTCCAGATATGATCTCGAAAGTATCATTACGGACTAATCAACTTGGCCTTAGGCAGAGAGGATTACTCCACACACCTATCGTAAATAGCAACTACAGACAAAACGCGTTTATCATACGAAGCTCAAATTCCTTTAATGAAATAGTAGTAGAATCTAAACTTGACTAGTATTGCACGCCCATAAATTCTGTTAAGCGCAATTTGGCTCAGAATTTCTTCGATACAATAAATAGCTTAAAAAAAATATTGTTACATTAATATCCCTTAATATCGTGTATGCACGTGTCTTTTGTTTTTTTTTTATATTTTTATGTCTTTTATATGTTTTTTTTTCTTTACAAATAGGCGGAGGCTTATTATCAGCATTTTTTTTAAATATTGTTGTTTCTATATTTTCTATATATTAGACTGTAAGCCTTCCTAAAATAAAATAAATAAATATTTTTAGAGGTAAATTTTGCGTTGTGCAAAACGCTAATTGTATTTAAGAGTGTTAAATACGTTTTTTGTCTCTTAAATAAATTTAAGCAACCTTATGCAAGCGGCCCTAAAAGAGAGTATTTAATCAATGTAAAAATGAAAAACAAGATATTAGTCTTTGTATTTATATGCTCAGTGGTCACCCGTGCTCGAAATTCGGCCATAATAATTAATGTCAATGACTATAACTTCTATAATCACAGATATCGCCAAGGCTACATACACTATTATATTTGACTTGAACAATAAACAAAATAGTATATATGTGTGTGTGTGTGTGTGTGTCAAATACATGGTAGCGTGTGTAATGTTTTTTTATTGATTTAATGTATTTTTACTCATAATTAAAAAAAAATATTAGCATTCATCGCTCCTTCTCTATAAGTTCCTATAAGTGTGCGAAATGTCATATTCCTCCGTACGCGCAATTTTTGTAAAAAGGGGTACAAGGTTTTGAGCATTATTTTGGGAATAATCTTAGTTACATTTGGAGTACCTTGGGTGTTTAATGTTCCAAGGTACTGCATCTCATATTTTTTTACATTTTTAATAAAAAAAAAACTAGTATTACTTTAGGAATTAATCTATGAGATTCTTATTTTACTTAAGGAAAAAATTGAGTACTTTTGGAACCAGCTTTGGATTAACGATTTTTGGTTTTGAAGCTAAATGACAACAACACTAAACATTAGTTGCAGCTACGGAACTCTTCATTATTTGTAGAATAACTCGCACTTGGCTGATTTTTTTTTTGGACTGACTGGTTTAACTTCAAATTTTTGATAAATTACGTAAACAAAAACAAATAACTGGCTGTTATTGTTCAGAATCGTGGTATCACAATACCTGAAATAAAAAACACTAGTATGAATAATTCATAAAGCTTATATTTAATGAAATCGTGGTAGCGTAATGGCTAGGGGCGGGTTCGATTCTGGCCGGAACGCATGCACCACTTAGGCAGTTTTCTGACCTGATGTGTATAATTTTACAATTACCACGTGCTAACAACGGTGAAGGAAAACATCGTGATGCAACTTGCACATCGAGATAGTCGATGTGTCAAACCTGCCAAGCCGCCTTGGACAATGCAAAAATGAGAGGCCCGAGCCCAGCAGTTATGGGCTGTTTTTAATAAAAAAATGAAAAATATTTTAATTAAGTTCTGACGTAGAACATTTTTTATAGTAACTTTAAAATTAGCCCGTGAACGGGCCGGCCATCGGCCGTCCGGGATAGAGGTGAATATGCGAGCGAGCCCACAGCATGGACATAGGACGCAACGAGGATCAGCCAGGGGTTTTAGTGGGTATCCCCAACCGCGGTTAGGCAATAACATTCTTGCGGGACAGCCAGTGCCACCCCGACGAGGCGAATCTCACACGCCCCACCACCCTTCCCCCGCGGTGGTTTGTCTTCAAACGTTTTATCCGTGCAGGAACGAACAAAGAATACAATTTCCTGCCTCCGGGCGGCCTGTCGTAAGAGGCGACGAAACAACCAACCCACAGCCAGGTGGTAGGGCATTTGCCCGGCTGGATGGCTACCATCACTAGTCTAGGGTATGCCGTCATAACAAACTTGAGTTGTGTTCCGGTATTAGTGACCAGGTTCTAGTCTTCCTTAAGAGAGCAGCAGCGCATTTGTAACACCTTCGGTGTTAAGTTTATTTTTTGTTTTAAAACGTACCTTAAACTATTATTTTCATCTACGAATAACAGTTTTTGGTTCAATAAGGTTTTCTAACTAAAACTGAAAGTCTTAAAACAAAAATATAGTTTAAAATACGTTTTCCAACAAAAAAATACTTAGGTCCAAATGCAATGCTCGAGGCTCGATATACAATTACAAAAACAGACCATATTTACAATATTAAATCTATTTAAATTAATACTTGGTTTATAGTTATCGTTTATATCGCGTTGTTTATCGCTGTCCTGGATAATATATTTAAAGAAATTGATTGGAGAAATAAAGGCATAAAAATAAATGATTCATTCCTAAGCCACCTTAGATTTGCAGACGACATTGTAGTACTAGTTGAAACACCAAGCAACTTAGAGACCATGATTCAGACCTTGGCTCGTGAAAGCTCCAAAGTAGGTTTAGAGATGAATGCGAACAAAACTAAAGTCATGACTAATAGCCAAAAAACACCCATTCATACCAAAGAAAACAACAACATAGAATATGTGGACAACTATATTTACTTGGGAAAACAAGTTTCATTCAGCAAATCCAACAATGAAGAAGAAGTAGATAGAAGAATTAACATATCTTGGAGGAAATTCTGGTCGCTCAAAGAAATCTTCAAAGGTGACTACACTATCGACTTGAAAAGAGTTGTTTTGGATACATGCATCTTGCCAAGCCTGCTCTATGGGTGTCAAACATGGATTTTTACAAACAAAACTAAGAAAAGAATATTAACAACACAAAGAGCAATGGAAAGGAGTATGTTGAAAATCAGAAAAATTCACAAAAAGAGTAGTGACGCTATCAGACATATAACAAAAGTAACTGATGCACTTAACAAGGCTTTGAAATTAAAGTGGCAATGGTCCGGACATGTTGCTCGGCTACAAGATAAAAGATGGACAATAAAAACTACAAGATGGAAAGGTCCAGTAGGAAAACGGAAAGTGGGAAGACCGGTAAAACGGTGGGCTGATGATATATCGGAAACAGCAGGCAAGGATTGGATGATACTAAGCCAAGACAAAGAAATCTGGAAGAAGCTGGAGGAGGCCTTCACCCGAAGAGGGGTTCAAAATCAACACTAACCAAAAATCACTAACATTTTACTAACTTAATTAACCACAAACATATACTACAACTAACATCTAACAAAACTAACAAACCACTAACAAGCTATATGTATGCACATGAATTATCAACTGTTATTGTAAAAAAAACAAGTTAGATTTTGGAAATAAAAGGCTTTATTATTATTATACTGTATGTCTTTCAAGACCACGGGCCATAAAAATGGCCCGGACTTTTGGAGGGCTTGCGCGGGGCCATGAAAGGGCCATCTAAATGTGGCGTGACACTGACCGGCGATTATCCCTGTCTACACCATATAATAATAATGCACCCAAGGACAAGCCCCGGCCAGTGTAGGACTATTGTGGAAAATGAGGACAAAAAGTACCGGGCTATTGGGGTGAACTGCTTGTGGTACTGGGGTTCTGGGAATATGGGAACTATGGCGTCTGCCCGTCGCAATGTTCAGGGAACATGGAAAAATGGGCAGACGGTGACTCGCCACTCCCTGCATGGGCCTCAAAAAATGCCATAAAAGGCAGGGGCAACATGGGTGTGAGTGGCTAAGGGGTGTAGAGAGGTGGGCTGCAGGTTCACCGAAGCTACTTCCGACGTTAGGCCATTTATCACTTCCACCCCTGGAGCTTGAGTCTTAGCTCTAGCGACCTCCACTCCGTGCCGGCTGGCTAAGGCAAGCACGGAGGCCTTGTCTTGGCCCCCGGAGTCAGGTACGAGGTGTGGCTACTCACCTAAGGCTTCGCCACAAAGCCCCCCTGCGAGATTTTTATTATTATACATGTATGTCTTTCAAGACCACGGGCCATAAAAATGGCCCGCACTTTTGGAGGGCTTGCGTGGGGCCATGGGGAGGCCAACACGTAGAGGCCCCTTGACAAATTTAATGTAAATATGTGGCGTGACACTGACCGGCGATTATCCCTGTCTACACCATATAATAATGCACCCAAGGACAAGCCCCGGCCAGTGTAGGACTATTGTGGGAAATCAAGACAAAAAGTACCGGGCTATTGGTGTGAATTATTAGTGGTACTAGCGGTCTGGGAATATGGGGACTATGGCGTCTGCCCGTCGCAATGTTCGGGGAACATGGAAAAATGGGCAGACGGTGACTCGCCACTCCCTGCATGGGCCCCAAAAAATGCCATAAAAGGCAGGGGCAACATGGGTGTGAGTGGCTAAGGGGTGTAGAGAGGTGGGCTGCAGGTTCACCGAAGCTACTTCCGACATTATAATTATTATTATAGTTATCGAAATACAAACAAAAAACCCTATTCATACAAAAGATTTATTACAATTAATACAAAAAATCATGTTAATATAGCCGTCAATCAAATCGGACCAAAATCACAGATTAATAAATAGTTACTACGTAACTAAATAATATATTATTGCTCTGGAGTGTCGACAATAGGTGCATAAGAAATCAAAAGTTCAAGGGTCATCCGTTGTTGTGAAATTTATTTGTTTAAGGTGGTTGCAAATATCCATAGCTATTAAGTTATTTGAAAGAAATAGTTATAGTATTTTGCATATTACGAAGTAGTAAAATAGTAAGCAAGAACCGTTAGCGTCGGATATATAAGAAATGACTATATTATACCTACGTATTTTTTTTATATTTATTTATCAGAAAAGCAAACAGATACAATATATATTTTATAACTAAAGTGATATTCTATAATTAATGATATGGTATCCAACAGCACTTTTCACATTTTATTTTAGGACATAATAACATTTTTTTACAGTATTACATAATACATTGTTTTCCCTAAAAGATAATTTTCGTACCTCAAACACACGATTTTGTAATCAATTACACTATTTAATGATGTTTCAATGTTATGTGTATACACACACACACACACACACACACACACACACACACACACACACACACACACACACACACACACACACACACACACACACACACACACATATATATATATATATATATATGTGTGTGTGTGTGTGTGGGGGGGGTGTGGATGTCTGGGTGTGTGTGTGTTTAGTTAAGATCTGATGAACCAAGGAAATTACTTTAATATAAACTTATCCTTCACTGTACTTTTCAAATTTGAACTTCAATACCTAACCAAAATTTTTGATTCGATAAACCATAAAAAAATTATGCCACTAATGAGTTACACTGCAATATCTCAGAAAATATTGATCTAATCAATTAGATCTACGGGACTTTTTTGTAGGAGATTAAATTCCCAAAAATTTGCTGTTTACATTTTTTTTGTAAAGTCCATTGCTTCTAAGCTAACAGCAAAAATACTACAATTTTAGGTGAAAATCAACTTTTTTCGAGCAAAAGATACTTCGTTGAAGACTTCCTCCGCTTGAGTAACTTTATATAAGACTAGCTTCTGCCCGCGACTTCGTCCGCGTTGGATAGTTAAAAATACCCCCCGATTTTGAAACATTCTTCATTGGTGCTCCGCTCCTACTGGTCTTAACGTCATGATATTATAGCCAACTAGCTGCGCCCGCAGTTTCACCCGGGTGGTGATGGAAAATAGTTATATTTTGGATAATTCACACTATATCTTTATAAATTATAGCCTATGTGTTATTCTGATGTGTAAGCTATATTACTGTAAAGTTTCATCCAAATTCATTCAGTAGTTTTTGCGTGAAAGAGTAACAAACATACATCCATACATACATTCTTACAAACTTTCGCGTTTATAATATTTATAGAGCTTCTGCTCGACCCCCCCTAAAAGGCCTCACGTAATAATTAACGCCCCCGTATTTTAGCATTGTGATATTATAGTATACTTAGATTATTTTCTCAAGATTATCATAAAACTAATATAAATTAGTAGCGTAAACAATTTCGGCGCCCGCGCACCCACGCACCGGCCGACATGTGACGCTCTGGCCTTGGCGGTGCAATATTAACCCAATCTCATTATTTATATTAAGCGATTTGGTCTGGTTACATAATATCATTATATTAATTCGTGAAGCAAACACTTTTAAAGGGGTACCCTTTTTATCTTAAGTAAATAAAAACTAATTTAAATAAATAAAAAAAACAATAAAAAAAAACGTTTGCGTCTCGGGACGCCCAACCGAAGTGATAAACTAATCTAAGTTGAACTATTTAATATTGAAATTTTTTAACTTGAGAAAAGATTAGGTTAATAATTAAATTTTATGTGCGTTAATATGATAATGTCAGGAAAGGTTATTTATTAAAAAATCTTTTATTAATTACAAAATATATTTTATTCTTAGTTACAATTCTTGAATATGTGCATTAGAATTTTGTGTATGTAGATTATTAGTATCATTGTTTAACCTAATTTTATAAATTTGGCTAGCGTTGTAGGTTAGAGTGAGAGAGAAGGAGGCTGCCTACCGCTGCCGTGTGCGTGAGAGAAAGGGAAGCCAGACTGGCACCGTAATACGTTACGTAACGAATCGGTTTACCTTCCCATAAGAATTTATTACTTCAAAAACATAGAAACACAATACCATGTATTTGACACACACACGCATATATTATATACTCTTTTGTTTATTGTTCAAGTCAAATTAACAGTGTAGCCTTATATATATGATTATAGAAGTTAAACTCTTTGACAACAGAACCTTAAAAATGTAAAAACTAATAATTTAAATTAATGATGGTCGAATTTCTACCACTGGGCGACTACTAGTATTTATAGTTTATTGATTTTATGTCAGTCTTGTTTTAAGATATTTTAAATGGCAGCAGCTGTGTGAAATATTATTGCTTTTCTGAAGACAAATCCAGAGAAAATTACTTTTAGAAGACTTGGCATGAAATTCGCCAGGTGGTAGGGCATTTGCCCATCTGGATGACTACCACTCCTGGTCTAAAGCATGCGGACATAACAACCTTGAGTTGTATTCCGATATTTGAGGCCAGGTTTCAGCCCCGTCTACGAGTCCGGTAGGACATTGGTAGCACCTTTACTGTCGCTAATGTTTATAGGCGACGGTAACCACTTACCATCACAGTTGGGCCGTCAGCCTGTCTGCTGTACTCCAACAATAAAATAAAATGAAAGAAGAATATGAAGGAATGTCAATAGCTTAGCAAAAAATAGAATCTCATAACTCACTCTGCATAACTTACTCTTATCTAAATTTTCAATTGATGTCTTATTGCTTAAAGCTAGATTCCCGATTCTAGATGTGAGATTCTCGGGACACAAAGTACCGTAAGATTTAAAAAATAATGTAAACTTAGTGGAAATTGTGTCAGAATAAGCTAATTTATATACACCCGAAATTTTTTGCTATCGATCATTGAAAAAATCCCATTGAAATTCGTTTTTTTTAATTGGCCATTTTAAATCATTCCCAGAAAATTCCTGCGGGTTACTTAAGATAAAAATTAGCGCAGATTTTAAGTCTAAGAACTTGCTATCCATCACCGAAAACCGCATCGCAATCGATCCAGTAGTTTTTAAGTGAATCCCGAACTAACAGACAAACAGACTAGAAATCTTAAAAAAATGCATCGTGTTCTCCGTCGACTTTGGTCTATCATCCATAATATAAAGGTCTCCTCACCTTCATATTATGTTTTTGATCATCAGTAACTTACAGAGATGCTTATAGTATTTTTAATTAAGGAAATAAGATTGCGTTCGAGCTGAATATGATGTGGTTTGTGGTTGAAGTATAAAAACAAAGGCTACCAAAGTGCAAGGTTAGGGCAATATGCACAACATGAGGCGGCTTCATTAATACCCATACTACTGGCAGACGGACTTGCGAAGTTAGTTCTATTATTGTGAATTAACTACAGAACCTCGAAATTAGAATTAGGTAGGACATGACTTTAATATGAGTTTGTAAAAGTAACATGACATTTTGTACTGAACCAGGTATAATTCACCACTTCAAATCAGGCGAGGAGATTTAGATGGTTTGTACCGCGGAGGTACATTTGAAGCGATGAGTCCGGTGAGGCGGTGAGTAGCATTCCCTCATTTGTCCCGTACAAAACTTCTAGTTCGGAAATGTTTGTTAAGAATCGGATGTGAACGGCCTCGGTCACCTCATTTTACCAGCAGTCGTACATGTCATGTTGCCCCTCTTTGTCATGTGAATATCCGTAAAGACGTTATTGTACTGTTGTAGCATAAGCCTCGTTCCGTCCTTCTCCTTACTTTCGAGTAGTATCGGGACAACATTTTTGAAGTAGTACAAATTTAAATTTTGAGCCGTATCAGTACAAATCTATTTTTAACACGCTTTTATTAGCTTCACCTGTATGTATGTATGTATGTTTGTAACTGACCCCTTTGAGCTCGATTTTGTCCTACTTTGAACGATCAGATTTAATTCAAACTTTGCACACCTGTCAAAGGTTGATGACAATGCAATAATATGGTACCATGGAGCTGATCTGATGATGGAGTCGGAAGGTGGCCATAGGAACTCCTGTACTAAACAAGATAGACCCGTCGTGTTTGGGCTCGTTTTACTTGTCTCGGCTAGCATTCTGTTGCTACATGATATGCAGGATCTCAAAAGCTTTTATTAAAAAAATCAACTAAAAAATGAAAAATAAATAATAGTTTAAAAAAACTAAAAAGACACGCTTTAATAAAAAATCCAACTAAAAAAACAGAAAATAAAATGTAATAAATTTGGTTTCTGATGAATGGGGTCTTACCGTGGAGTGCAAAAAAGAAATAATTAACCAATTTGATTAAGTACAGTGTAAAAAAAATGAATGTACATTATCGTATAAAAGCGTGGGGTGTATTCAAAGCGCTTTTAAAGATATTATAATACACCCCATGCTTTTTAACAATAATGTACATTCATTTTTTTACACTGTACCTACTTAATCAAATTGATTAATTATTTCTTTTTTGCACTCCACGGGAAGACCCCATTCATCAGAAACCAAATTTATTAAATTGCATTTTCTGTTTTTTTGTTGGTTTTTTTATGAAAGCGTTTTTTTTTTAGTTTTTTTTCAAACTATTATTTATGTACGGGACAAATGTACTGCTTCATACGTGTAATACTCATCACTACTAGAAATATTCAATTTTCTAAAAAATAAGGAAATCCCTTCTTCCTATCCCTCTATCATACCCTCTATACGTCTTGCAACTTAAAGACCGACGAGATATTGCTGACTTTTTACTTCTAAGAATTATCTTATCCGATATTAACTGTCCAGATCCAAGCAAGGTCCATTTTAATATTCCAGCGAAGTCTATATGATTTAACATTCAACACATTAATGTACCTTTAAGTTTTACCAATTACAGACAAAACTCATTTCTAGTGCGAGCAAGTAATCATTTAAATAATGTAAGTAAATATGATGACATCGGCCCGTTTGTAATCAGTATTTCAGGAGCCAAGCGCTGTCTAAGCCTTACATTTTTCAATAGTGACTAAGCATCTGGGTGCCTTTTTTATGTCTGTGTGTTACTTTTAACCAATAGCTTATTCGTGAAAACCTGGAATTGGCTTTTTTTGTTAATTATACTTATCTAATCAAATGTCAAAAGCGATAGGTTATCCATAAATAAATAAACATTTCTCCTATCTCTTTCTATCCCTCGTATCTCAAAGACTGGCATTCCAATGGCAATAGTTCCTGGTGTTCATCGACAATTTGGGATTTACTATTTTCTAAAAAACAGCAAACACACCCGTTGTATAGATAAGCAATTTTGAAATAAATGCATTCATTTTGTCTGATTGCTGTTCCCCAGCTATAAAATTGCTTAGATTTGGCTTCTAAAAGTAGCTTGAAGTTCTTATTTCTGGACCTTCTCCATCCGTATGAAAAATAGTGTGTGCAGGTCACACGCAGTAGACGTGTAAGTTCACAGAATATACTTAGAGATAATACTTCTCTAATTTTTATTAATACCATCATTATATTAATACGTGAACCAACAACATTTTACAAAATTGCGCGGACGGAGGAGTATGAAAATTCGCACACTAGTTTATACAGAACAAGGAGTGCAGAATGCTATTTTTTTAAAAATTATGCATAATAAATACATTAAGGGCCGCTCGCATAAGGTTGCTTAAATTGATTGAAGAAACACAAAACGTATTTAACCACCCTTAAATACAATTAGCGTCTGCACAATGCAAAATTTGCCGCTAAATATGTTTAAAGAACTGTCAATACGTTTTGTGTAAAACGTATTTAGGCAGTTTAATATGATTAACTAATTTTATTTCAACGCGAGCGTTATGCAAGCGGCCCTAAATCAATAAACAAACATTACACACACTACCATGAATTTGACACACACAAATTAACATTGTAGCCTTAGCGAAATATATGATTATAGAAGTATACTCTTTGACAATATGTTCAAACTTATAATTTAAATTAATTATGGTCCACTTGGCGGCCACTGATAAATATAATCTATTTAGGCTACATCCGTCAACATATTATAATCCAAAATAAAATTGTTAGTATCACTTTTAATGTTTTAGTCTAAAAAATATTATTTGAAAATCGGACTTATGTTTAATCATGGGTCTTATTGATTTTCTAATCTGTGGTGTACAATGTAAAACTCGTGTCTCATTCTCTCGCAGGATTAGTCTTAGTAGTTGTTAGTTTTTAGTGTCGTTTTTTCATTGCGTTTCAATCCACAACGATTCTAGAGAAGCTTCACTTAAAAAGAAAATGTATGTAGCTAGAATAGCTTTACGAGAATCGTTATGAAAACCGTGGTAGTGTTTTGAAACTATTAGAAAAATATTAACCCAAATATAGTTTTGCAAGAATCTTAATATATTTTTAATGGTCATCTTCAAGGAAAAATATAGTTTGTGTTACCTTCATTTTTACTGTAATTACAACGAATGATAAAAACCAAATGATTCAAGAACTTTAAAAATAGACATAACGAATCATTGAATTTGTTGAATAATTTTTTTTAAATTTCTTGTATGCAAAACTCTACGTAAACTAGTCGATAGATTGACTTTAAACTTATAGCCAAGCCAATATTGCATTTTAATAGAAGGGTGTTCTCATAGGTATAATTTTTATTCTGTAGTTTCCAAAAAAGATGGCGAATTCTAAGTACTTGTCTTGCGAGGTTTAGATAAAGTTAATTTGATAAACAAAAGATTCAGCAGCAATTAAAAAAATGTTGTTTCTTCGTTTTTATTAAAATTAAATTTAGCCAAGAGATAAATATGAAAATAAAATGAATAAATATAAATAATATAATATAAATAAATAAATATATAACTTGTGTATGTATTATGTATACTGGTAAAAAAAGAAAACTTGTGCTGGAGGCGCCGGGTATCGATCCCGGTACCTCTCGCATGCTAAGCGAGCGCTCTACCATCTGAGCTACGCCCCCGGTGAAAGTTGATGTGAAATTATGTAATATAATGAAGTTGTATTGTCATACGAAGGTGAACTAGTTTTGTAATATGTATCTATTGCATTTAATAAGTTTGACAAGTTGCCAAGATTTGCTTCCGAATTTTACAATGAATATTGTTTCAAGGAAATAAACTTGTTTAACACAATAACACGCATTTTGACAACATAAAAATTGACCTTGTATTTATTGTTGCCGGTTTAGGAAAACATGAATTGTCGCTGTAAAAATAAATAACAGATGACGCACAGATATAAGACTATAATCACAGATTTCGCCCAGGCTACACTGTTAATTTGACTTTGACAATAAACAAAAGAGTATATATGCGTGTGTGTGTCAAATACATGGCAGTGTGTGTCAAATACATGGCAGTGTGTGTAATGTTTTTTTATTGGTTTAAGATATTTTTATGAATAATTAAAAAGAATTTAGCATTCCGCACTCCTTCTCTATATAAACTATAAATGTGCCAAATTTCATACTCCTCTGTACGCGCAATATTCGTAAAAAGGGGTATAAAGTTTTTACTGTGTTTTTTCTTCACGTATTAATTTAAAGACCATTATTATATTATAAAGATTTAATTAATTAATATTAAAATATACGCAATCTTAAGAAACAGACATAACCCACCGGAAGGTCGGATTCCTTACACGCAATTTCCTTACATTGCAACATAAAAAAGGCAATTAGAATTATTGTATGTATGTAATGTACATTACGAAAAAGTTAATGTGTTATGCATTCAGTTGTATGTTAATTAAGTATTGTGTATTGATTCTTTTGGCTATGCTGTGGATTCGGAACTTCTGCAAAAACTTTTTTTTACTAAAATCTTAAAAATAACATTAAAGAATGACAATTGCCCAGTTAAAAACGTTTTATTTATTGCTTGAAGCAGGCAAACAGGTAGGAAGGTCCACTTGATGGAAAGTGGTATGGATACGATTGCGTTTTATTTTAAAATTTATTTGAATTTTGTTGATATATTTAATCGATTACTTATTAATATTTGTCACCTTATTTTTAAATTCTGTCGTCTTACAGATATAATTCATTCAAATTATACTTAACGCGTTTTAAGCGATATCTCAACATATTACAATTCTTCGGACCAAAAGTCCCGTCTCTTTTACAAGCGAGCGAAGCCGTGGGCAAAAGCTATTTGTTGATAAATTGCTTTTCGTGTTTTGAAAAGAACATCTTGTTTTCGTAGATTGTAATCTAAGATAAGAATAATATTGTTTCATACATAACAAAGCCGAGGTCCACAGTCTATTTGCTCGCACAATAGATATTTATAAAGAAAGCAAAACAAAATGTTTGATGAATCACATCGTAACAATAAAAATGATTGATTGTTTGTTAGTTTACAAATATTAACTTTATTTTAATTATTAAAATTCTAGCACTAGGCTATCTTATGAATCATACGTTCCGTGTAAAGTATTGTTACGAGTTAGTGCGACTCGAATTAAAATGCCGTAAGAATTACTATAGAGTTTATTAGAACTATACAAACACGTATAACACAGGTACACATATAACCGAACACAACAAATTCAAACATAATGCAGAAGGTCGTAATTCAAGAATACGCGCAAAGCCCGTTCTATTAGATTCCCGAATGTACACACGTCTTGCTTCGCTCTTGGCTATCGCTCGACTGCCGCGTCCCTCAATCGGGGCTCGCTCCCTCGCTCAACTGACTTCCTCTCTCAATCAGGCCGTCGTTTTATATTTCACAAATGCAAATGTGCCCGCTCGGCAACGTCGACACGATTTCCTAGAATTAGTTTGTACTTGTGTTCTGCAACACATGGCTAATGATGCTCCTGAGCGAGTACAATAGGACAATAGGCTGTTCTCCACAATAACTAGAAACGTAGGTATGCTAATAAATAAGTGAACAAAAGAAGACGGCGGATGGGTGATCTAGTTGTTAGCACTTTGCTTTATGCGGATGATGCCGTGCTTTTAGCCGAATCGCCATCAGAACTGCAAACACTAGTCACAATGATGAAAGATGACTGTCAGGCGAGAGGCTTACATTTGAATGCGAAGAAAACAAAGGTTATGGTGTTTGAAAGAGAAGAAACCAGAACGAATGCAAGGATAATGGTCGATGATGTTATGCTGCAACAAGTGAATGAGTTTGTATATCTTGGATGTGCTTTTAGCAGGGATGGAAAGTACACCGCTGACATAGAAAGAAGAGTAAATTTGGGGAATAGTGTGAATGGAGCGTTAGGTTAACTTCTAGGCGCTAAGAACCTCAGCCAGAAAGCCCAGCTTGCCATACACAACGCGGTGCTGGTACCTACGCTCACGTATGGAAGCGAGAGTTGGGTATGGAACAGAGAGCATGAAAGTAGAGTAAACGCAGTCGAGATGCGAGCACTGCGCAAAATCTGCGGAGTGACGCTCGCGGACCGCGTTCGTAATACTGAAGTAAGAAAGAGAGTTGGTCTGAAAGAGAGTGTCGGGGTGAAGGTAAGGAAAGGAATGCTCCGATGGATGCAGAAGTCGCGGAAGGCCACGACACACCTTCCATGATCAAATTGATCGTGTATTAGCAGGTGATGTCAGGAGCCTTAAGAACAGACGAGCGTGCATGACAAGAGCTATGAATGTCAAAGAAGCAAGTGAGGTGTGTAAAAATAAGCCTGTATGGCGCTCTGTTGTTCGTGCCTACCCCGCAAGGGACCTGGCGTGAAGTTATGTATGTATGTATGTACAAAAGAAGACGATCATAAAAGGATTACAATTAGTTCAAATGCCGACAGGTAGTAAAATGTGCTTTTACAGATCTGTACGCGGTATTTGTCTTTGTCGGGGCCTAAGTTGTAACAGTATTAATGACTCTTTCAAAATTGGTCAAGTGCACAATTATCCACGCGAAGTATTCTGTCAATCTCAACAATGTCAATTGTTTGATTTTTGTATTTTTTTATTGCATCTGTTCAGCAGACAGGCAGACGGTTCACCTTATGAATGAATGAAAACCGACTTCAAAAACGAAAATGTATAAAATAACTTATTTCTAAAGCTATTATTATTAATATATATTATCTAAAACATCTTAGTCGGTGCTTAGTAATTTTCAAAATATAGTAATTTTTATGTTTTACTTTGCACCGACTTCAAGATGTTTTAGATAATATATATTAATAATAATAGCTTTAGAAATAAGTTATTTTATACATTTTGGTTTTTTCGTTTTTGAAGTCGGTTTTTTTAAACGAAGTTTTTAAATTTTATTTATTACTTTTTAGTGTCTAGCTATGTATGAGTGGACCTACGAATGGTGCCGCGCTTCTTAAAAAATATAGGTCCCAAGAACCGGGAACAAAAAAATGTTCGTAGAATGAAAACTACTGGGCCAAACTATGTCAAATTTTTAGGGGACCACATGGCAGCTATTCCGCGTCGAACAAAAAAGAATCGCGTAAATCGAATCATAAATCTCAGAGTAATCGGTGTACATATGGAACGGAGTGAAAATTATTCCCATGAAAAATGTTCATAAAATGAAAACTACTGGGCCAAACTATGTAAAATTTTTAGGGGACCAATTGAAAGCTATTCCGCGTCGAAAAAAAAAGAATCACGTAAATCGGATCATAAATCACGGAGTTATCGGCGAACATACATAAAAAAAGCAACAAAAAAAAAAGATCCCGACGAATTGAGTACCTACTCCTTTTTTCGAAGTTGGTTAAAAAATATTTTTTGTTCACCATAACTTAAACCTAGACATTTAATATGGATACATTTCCGTTAGAACAATGGGAGGCCTTATCGGTTATAGCAATCTCTTCCAGCAACCCGGTGTCCAAGGAGACATTAAAAGAAAAAATAAATAATATTTGGTGGTAAACTACTTAAAACTCACTTAATACTTACTTAATTCAATCGTAATTAAAAACAAAAACAAGATAGTAATAATAATAATAGACTAAGAGTGTGGAGTGGAGTGGCGAGTCACTGTCTGCTCATTTTTCCATGTTCCCCGAACATCGCGACGGGCACACGCCATAGTCCCCATATTCCCAGACCTAGTACCACTAGTAGTTCACCCCAATAACCCGGTACTTTCTCTTCTCATTTCCCACGATAGTTAGTCCTACACTGGCCGGAGCTTCTCCTTGGGTGCATTGTTATATGGTGTAGACAGGAATAATCACCGGTCAGTGTCACGCCACGTTTAAATTAAATTTCTCAAGGGGCCTCTACGTGTTGGCCTCCCCATGGCCCCAGGCAAGCCCAAAAGTCCGGGTCATTTTTATAGCCCTTGGTCTTGAAAGACATACAATAATATAGACTACTGTAGATACGTATAATTAAATCTTATCTTATACTAATATATAAAGCTGAAGAGTTGTTTGTTTGCTTGAACGCGCTAATCTCAGGAACTACTCGTCTGATTTGAAAAATTCGTTAAGTGTTATATCCCCATTATGAAGAAAGGCTATATAGGCTATATATCATCACGGTAAGTTCAATAGGAACGAAGCAGCAATGAAGTATGTTTCAAAATCATTTCGTTCAAGATTTTTTTGCAAATAAAGTTTTTCTTACTTCAAAATCGGTTTTTTTAATATCTTTTTTTTAACCTATTCCACGGGGTCGAAGTCGAGGGCAGAAGCTAGTAAATTTTAATAATTACATATATGCGAACAATAATATAATTCTATTTACTGCAACAAAACTTTATTTAATCGACAAATAATGGTCAGTGATCAAGTGTTTGATTGTAGAAATGCATGTAGCTTGTCTGATTTTCAAGATGGAAACCTATCTGTTGGACGGCGGATGCTATCGTCTATGGAAATGTTTGATACCAAAGGTGTTATCAATAGGCTGCCGCTCTCTAAAGGAGGGCTGGCGGCTACTACCACTAACGGCGGAACACAATGCTGATATTTCAATAACTTATTAGCAGTTCCTATTCAAACTCTTCATAATTTTATCAGGAACGGGGACGGATTACAATTTTCTGTCGTAACAGGCTACAAAACTTCCCACAGCCAGGTGGTACTTACTTAGGACAAAAAAACTGTATTCATTATGAAATGTAATATAAAATGACGAAAATACCAAAAATGACCAAAATGCCAAAAATGCCAGAAATGACAAAAGTACCAGAAATGCCAAAATGGCACCACACTCTAGACCAGGCCAGACATTTTTTATTTTTTTCTACAATAATAGTAGCCAAAGCTACTTCTTATAACATCAGCTATTTGTCAGCGAAAGTCCCGTCAAAATTGGTCCAGCCGTTTTGGAAATTAGCCGAAACATCCAGACAGACAGAGAGACAAAAATTTCAAAAATTATATGCATTTAGTAAAAAGCTATTATTTTGATATAACAAATAGACAATAAGCAATTATATATATTTGTATATATTCCCATGTTATGTTGTAATAGATGTTCATTTAAACAAAAAATTCAATAATCATAACTCGTGAATGATTACGATATACACTTGTAATTTAACAAATTGTATGAATGTAATTGAGCTTCTAATGATTGAATTTCTTGCTCGCACCTTTGTAGATTTTGGTGTTTTTTGTCTGTAATTGCACGTGTTCTTTTATTTGGTATTAGGCAGCAATTATAATAAGCATTCAATTAAATATAATAATCTATAATATTGTTACGAGTACGAGATTCGAATTAAAAATGCCGTTAGAATTACTATAGAGTTTATTAGAACTATATAAACACGTATAACACAGGTACAAATATAACCGAACACAACAAGTCCAAACGTAATGCAAAAGGTCGTAATTCAATAAGACGCGCAAAGTCCGTCACTAAATAGATTACCGAATGTACACAAGTCTTGCTTCGCTCGTGGCTATCGCTCGACTGCCTCATCTCTTAATTGGGGCATTGTTTTTTACTGTACAGATGCAATATGTCTGCCCAGCCGCGTAGTTACCGAATTTCCTAGAATCAGTTTGTACTTTAAACCCTGAGACACCTGGCAGTGATAACAATACAACACTAGGCCGTAAAGGATTATAAATCACAATGGGCTGTTTTTTTAAACACAAAGTAAACAAAAAAAGTCCAAATGCAGAAAGGTAATAAAATATGTTTGTACAGATATGCAGGTGTGAATTTGTCTTTGTCGGCGTCTAGGTCGTAACAATATTATGTAAAACATAATCATCATATTAATACGTGAAGCTAAAACTTTGTTCCCCTTTTTACAAAAATTGCGCGGATGGAGCAGTATGAAATTTCGCACGCTTACAGTTTATATAGAGATGGAGTATAGAATGCTTATATATTTTTTTAAATTATGCATAAAAATACATTAAATCAATAAAAATAACAGTACCTACACACACTACCATGTATTTGACACACACGCATATTATTACTCTTTTGTTTATTGTTAAAGTCAAATTAACAGTGTAGCCTTGGCGAAATCTGTGATTATAGAAGTATATATGACAACAGAACCTTTATAATGTTCAAACATAATTTTAATTAACTATTATTGTCGAATTTCCACCACTGGCGACGACAAGTAGAATAAAAATGCGAAAATGTATGTGTGCAGTTCACACTTATCTAATATAATTTTCTTTTTTTAAAATTATTATACTAGCTGACCCAGCGCACTTCGTACCGCCTATTTTCTGAATTCCTAAAAGACTGTTCCATGACACAAAAACAAAATCACCAAAATCGCTCCAGGGGATGAGGATAACTCTAGAACCCGATCTCAACGACACCTACCGGTTCCAATTGTGGCTGTAAACCATCCCGGGACACACACTCAAATACACACACAAAAAGTCATCAAAATTGGATGTATAGTTTACGATTCTATAAAGGACATTCAGACAGACATTCATTTTTATATATCAAGATAATTATGGTCGCCTGCATATTCTCTGAAGTTTCACTTCTACTGCGTGTGAACTGCACACACAGACATTTTTTTTTAAATAGTGGTATAGGTTCGCGTTTGACCATGATCTTGTTCGATGTGGAGCGAAGATGTGGTCTAAGGTAGCGTACGCTTGCCTAGAAGGTACCTCTTCACACAGGACTTGAAGACACCCAGATTGTAAGTACATACTCCGGCAATGAGTTCCACTCCTTGGCGGTGCACATAATAAAGGTAGAGGCAGAGCGCTTCGTTCTTATAGGTGGAGAATCCACCATATGTATCGTATTGTTACATACCGACAAAGAACGCACACCTAATTGTCGTAAAACGCAGTTTATTGCCTTTCCTGCAATCGGAGTTCTTTTGTTTAATTCGTGTTTAAAATTTAAAAACATCCTATTGTTATCGTACTTATTTTATGACCTTCATTAGTATCGAGCTAATCCTTGTTTTTAAAGCATTGCGTCGAAGCTTGCCAAAAATGCGAATTAACTTGGTCCTTTCTTCTATTATACAGTTTGGTATAAAACAATACCCGGACGGAGGGGTGAGACAGTCAAGCGACGATTACGATACTAGCAAGACGTGTGTTGTACTTTGGATTAGCGATATAGTAACGGACTTTGCGCGTGTTATTTAAATCGTGCAGTTTGTACTGGCTGTATCCAGTCATATTTGTGCCTGTTTTATTTGTGTTTGTACAGTTCGAATAAACTCTATATTCATTCCAACGGCATTTTAATTCGAGTCCTGTGTAGCTCGTAACAGTATATATTGCATGCCGGTACGTCTGGTAGTCCGACGATGGAAAGGAGACCGCAGGGTCAGATCCAAGAGCTCAGTTGCTTACTAAATGACACCACAGGATATTATCTCGTTATTTAATATCTTATTATTTGCATATTTTAGACCAAACTAAATAAATAATAATATTCTCAATATGAATTTAAATTGTACCGATTGACTTATTATACACGTCACTGGTCACCAACTTCTGCCTTATGATGTCCACTATAGTCCACTTAACTCCATAAATCTATACTTTGTTATCTATCTATTTTCTTTTGTTTTAATTTGTAAACAAAAGTCGGATGCGGTGTTGTACGGGACGTGAAGCTGTAAATCAGGGGTGCCAGGGTCGAAGAACTACATATTGTGTAGGGTGACCAGGTTTTCCTGTGTCCTGTGATAGTAGTGGAAACTGTTAAAACAGAAACAAAAAGTTATACATATCATTGTAATATATCAACGAAATATAAATATAGATAACCCTCAGGTATATAATAAAGGTAATATCCCTCAAGGTACGAAACCATGTACGACCCACCTGATGGAAAGCGGTTACCATCGCTTATAATTGCCTATAAACATTTGCAATACTTAAGGCGCTACATATGCGTTGCTGCTCTCATAAGGGAGACTGGAACCTGTGCACTAATCCCGGAACATAACGCATGTTTATTATGGCGGTATACTCTAGCCCAGGGATGGTAGCCATCCAGACGGCAAATACCCTACCGCCTGGCTTATTAATATACAATAACTATTAATTCATATCTGTTGTTCGTGCCTACCTCGCAAGGGACCTGGCGTGAAGTTATGTATGTATGTATGTATTAATTAGTATCAACTATGAGCTAAACTACTTTAAAAACGACTAAATAAACTTAAGATTAAAAAGTACTATAAACATATTTACAGGTAGAAAATGTAGAGCAGATCTTTGTTGTTGGGGAGCGTTCCCCAAAAATCTGTAACAATTTTTTCGTTGTGTGGCAACGCTGAATTACCCTAAATACAGGACAACTTCTTTCAATCAATTATTTAATTAATTCTTCACTAAAAAATACATATGACAAATATTGGAATTAAAATTGATTTATTCAATGCTTAATTTGCACAATAAACTTAAAACCATGGTCTACCCATCGTCATTGTCATGGGCTTGCGCAAGCTGCTAATTGTTCCATTATTCGCGGCCCAATCGACCTCAGATTCTGCTCGGATGTTGAGAAACACGGTGGTATTCGTTCCACCTGATACCTATCCCGATAAATGGACACCCTGGTTACGTACATTTCATGTCTTTGTTTGGTTGTGCTAATTTATGCCTGTATTGTTTAAGCCATTGCAGGCTAGCTAAGGCTCACTAAGACCCACTTTTGAATGTTATTAGTAGGTTTACCACAGTATAGTGCTGATTTGCTATTGTTTGACTGATCCGGTCTATGTTATTGTCCTCGGCACGATTCTTGAGCCTTGGCTTAAGCACAGTAAAATTTAGGTTATTTTTCCAGGTATACCTCGGACATACAATACTTTATAAAATATTGTCCCTGTCGAGTAAAGGGACAAAGATTTAGTATTATTGATATGTCGATAAAAATATGTCGGTAAATGTAGCGTGCAGTGTCGCCGGCGATTATCCATGTCTACAACATTTATAATAATGCACCCAAGGACAAGCCCCGGCCAGTGTAGGACTAAGGTATTAAGGGTACTATGGGTGTTATGGGGACTATGGCGTCTGCCCGTCGCAATGTTCGGGGAACACGGAAATATGGACAGATGGAGTACTATTATTACTAAAAATAATATTCGATATATAGTCCTACACTTACCGGGGCTTGTGCTTGGGTGCATTATTATATGGTGTAGACAGGGATAAACGCCGGTCAGTGTCACACCACATTTAGATTAAATTTGTGAAGGGGGCTGTACGTGTTGGCCTTCCTATGGCCCCACGCAAGCTCTTCAAAAGTTCGAGCTATTTTTATGGCCTGTGGTCTGCAGAGATATTCGATATTATTATTACTGATGATTCGTATATAAATTTATATATAAAAATACAAAATTTTAAATTTTCTATATACTCTACCGTAGCATATAGTCCATAACTGGATTTGCTCGTCAAGTTTCGGTGAACGGCTGGAGGGAAGTCCTACACTACTTTTGCCGAGACGCAGTCTCTACTTCACAGGGCCTAAAGTGGTTGCTTTTGGTGAATCACTTAGTGAAATTGACACGTGGCTGCGATTTATCAAAAACTCGATAGTATTTTATCGATAGTTTTTGCCCTCTTACTACAAAGGATAAATACCTCATACTTCGCTAAAGATATGAAATTTTATTGTGTGTTGACCAAGGTGACTGCCCAGAAATCGTGCCGGAGTCTATAGTCCCATTAATGCCAGTAACAGTAATTTCGAAACAATTTGCTCATATTATTAAAGAAAGATAGTAATCTTTAACTTTATACTGTTACAGTTAATCTAATTATTTTTTAAATGTTAATGTCCAATTAATAAATAATTTAATTAAAATAATTTTGTAAATAAAGCCATATTAAATTGTAAGAAGGACAAGAAATGTACGCAAGCAAAATAATTAATAATTGTTTAATATGCGAATAGTGAGCATGATTTTAATACAATAGAACAAAAAACTGGGAAAACCCCGCAGTTATTTTTCACAATAAGGTGGCTCGAAACGTTCTCAGAACGATTTTTCCTAAATAGTTTAAAATACCATTCGTTTATAAAAACATCTATGTAGTGTAGTAACTACTTATTTTCTAGGGTAAGCAAATTGTTAATATCTTTCTATCATCTTCACCTTAACCTAGTTCTTTGAGGTTGTTTTAATTCCGATCGAACGTCGGTCGGATCGATCGCCACGAAATGAATCTGTCCTGCTTTCCGGGGCATTCTCAAGCTGATGCGCAGGATTAGCGTGGGCTTAACTACGTTGTAAGTCTCACGCTCTTCCTACCACAAGCGCGGGGGGGGGGGCACATGGGAGGAAGGACATATTAGTGGGGTATTAGCACAGCTGATCACAGCTCTCCACATAGAGGGAGGTACCTTGCTGAGTCCCCAAACATGCCGGCAATCGACTCTGTTATCTGCTCTATCTTTAGTGTATAACTCTCATTGCTTTGGTCTAATCCCAGTAAAGAACCGGTTAGTGTACGACATATTTCCCCCTGTAGAAAAAAAATGGCAGGTATATTATCCGTTTTAAATATTCAAAGTAAACAAAGTTACAAACAAGATGATATAAACTATGTACCTAATCTCTGCTAAAGGGAAGCGTACCCAGAAGGCTGGCTATAGTGCCGCGCTGTATAGCAATGCTCATTCGTTGCGCGAAATACGAACCAGCCTTCAAATCATGGGTGGTATCAAAGAGCTCCTTACAAATTGCTTTGTAGAAACCCTTTGCCGATGGACACCACGGAAACACACGGCACCAAAATATAACCCCATCCTAGCATACCATATTTACGCTGTTTGAGGGCTCCAGCTGTTGAAGCAGCTTTGCCAGCCCCTGACTCTGTCATTGGAGGATATAACGGTGCCAGCGATGGTTTAAATCCACGACTTGAAAACTTACAAAATAAGCACTCGGCCGAAGAACTTGTTCAACGTATTAATATAGAACACAATACGGATAAACTTGTAATTCAAGGCATGTCATTTATTTTTGCATCAACCAGCGAACATTCAAACGCATTGAAAAGCAATCTGACAAATGGAATTGAGTTATGAAACTGGGTCAAAATGAATAAACGTTTATCTTATTTATATTTAAGAAGCATTGTTATACTGTCGCAGATTTTTACCTACTGAAAGCATTAACATTAAAGGCGACGGATACGCTTTCATAAATACATTTTTAGGATTGTTCAAAAAAAAATTACCCTCTGATTTTATATTTTTATTACGTAAAATAGGGTATTTTAAGATACTGATTTAAATATTTTTATGTTTTAAGTGATAATTTTTTATATTCGATATTTAAAAAAAATCTCCTGTGACGTCACAAGGGACACGTTTACATTAATTTCCTTTGTCTATATTTATTTTATTTATTTATTTTTATTGCAGGAGTTCAGCAGACAGGCAGATGGTCCACTTGATGAAAAGCGGTTACCATCGTCTATGAACTTTGTAACACCAAAGGTACTTCAAATGCGCTGCTACTCTCTGAGGTAGACTGGAACTGGGTCACTAATGCCGGAACACAACACAAAGTTGTTATGGTGGCATACTCTATACCAGTGTTCCGCAAACTTTTTGTGTTCAAGGTACATCTAGGAAATTTTTGGAGGTACACACCAAATAAAAATCATTTTTAACCGACTTCGAAAAAAGGAGGAGGTTCTCAATTCGTCGGGATCTTTTTTTTTTGTTCCTTTTTTTTATGTATGTTCGCCGATAACTCCGTGATTTATGATCCGATTTACGTGATTCTTCTTTTGTTCGACGCGGAATAGCTGCCATGTGGTCCCCTAAAAAATTGACATAGTTTGGCCCAGTAGTTTTCATTTTACGAACATTTTTTTGTTTCCGGTTCTTGGGACCTATATTTTTTAAGAAGCGCGGCACCATTCTTAGGTCCACCCATACATAGCTAGACACTAAAAAGTAACAAATAAAATTTAAAAACTTCGTTTACAAAAACCGACTTCAAAAACGAAAAAACTAAAATGTATAAAATAACTTATTTCTAAAGCTATTATTATAATAATAATAATGAATTGACTGAATTAGACGCCCTGGATAGACGGGTTCGTTGTCTACTGACAACACATCGGATGCACCACCCGCGTTCGTCTGTGATGAGACTGTACATCCCGCGGAAGTGTGGAGGTAGGGGGTTTTTAAATACCAAAGACCTCCACAACCGTGAGGTGTACAATCTCAGAGAATATTTTCTCAAAGTAGGCGAGACAGCGGGTATGCATTACGATGTAGTGTCAGTAGACAAAGGGTTCACCCCGCTATCCCTATCAAAACAGAACTCGTTGGTAATGAGTGCTTCTGATCGTATAGACGTATGGAAAAGCAAGGAGCTGCATGGCAGGTTCTATCAGGCTTTAACAGGGCCTGATGTGGACCTACTAGCCTCGGTGAACTGGCTACGTTTCGGAGACCTATTTGGGGAAACCGAAGGGTTTGTCTGTGCAATTATGGACGAGGTTATCAAGACGAACAACTACCGGAAGTACATTCTGAAGGACGGCACGCTTGACATATGTCGGGCGTGTCACCGCCCTGGTGAGTCTCTCAGACATGTCACTTCTGATTGTTCTCGTCTTGCTAACAGCGAGTACTTACACAGGCACAACCTAGTAGCCAGGATCATCCACCAACAACTTGCTCTTAAATACGGACTTGTCTCGTCGGAGGTACCTTATTACCAATACAAGCCCGAGCCAGTTCTTGACAATGGTCAATATCTGCTCTACTGGGACCGATCAATTATCACAGACAGGACTATTGTTGCCAATAAGCCTGACATTGTCATAGTTGATCGGTCTGCGAGACGTGCTTTAATTGTAGATGTCGCGATCCCCCATAATGGTAACCTAGTGAAAGCCGAGAAAGAAAAACAAATAAAGTATATTGATCTCGCTCACGAGGTTACTGCCATGTGGAACTTGGATTCTACAATCATAGTACCGATAGTGGTGTCAGTGAATGGATTAATAGCGAAGAGCCTTGACCGCCACCTTGAAAGGTGGCGGTCAAGGCTCTGACCGACGCTTGGTATCTGGTTGAAGGGTCGGATGCAGAAGGCAGCTTTGTTGGACACGGCCCGTATTGTGAGGAGATTCCTGTGTCTGGAGCCTTAACCACCGGTAGTCTGGACCCGAGGCCCCACTGCCGGCGAAGATCAGTTTTTTATATTTTTTTTATAAATAAATGTATATATATTTTATAAGCTAATTATAAAAAAAATGTAAAAGATTTGGATATTAAATATATATGTGAATAATAATAATAATATTATTAATATATATTATCTAAAACATCTTGAAGTCGGTGCAAAGTAAAACATAAAAATTACTATATTTTGAAAATTACTAAGGACCGACTTTAAGATGTTTTAGATAATATATATTAATAATAATAGCTTTAGAACTAAGTTATTTTATACATTTTAGTTTTTTCGTTTTTGAAGTCGGTTTTTTTAAACGAAGTTTTTATGAAGTAATATTATTCAACATTTATTTATTAATTATCGAAATGATATCTATTATTAATCAACAAACCTAAAGTTTAAATTGTAGCATAACCTTATTTTTCCGAGGCACGCCAATTAATGACCACGGTACACCAGTGTGCCGCGGTACATCTTTGCGGAACACTACTCTAGACCAAGGGTGGTCGCCATCCTGTCGAGCAAATAAAAATAAAATCAAATAAATATATAAAATAAAAAGTAAATAATAAAACCTATTAATCATAGTGATCTGTGCTACTATTTAAATGTCACTGTCATTTCTCATTACATATAGTAACTCATTACATGTAATAATAATAATAATTTCGCTAGAGCTAAGACTCAACCTCCGGGGTGGAAGTGATAAATGGCATAACGTCAGAAGTAGCTTTGGTCAACCTGCAGTCCACCTTTCTACACCCCTTAGCCACTTACACCCATGTTCATTTAAGTATTCTTCATTTTTTTTAGCAAGATACTTTTTAATTTGGTGAAAGGCAGATCTAACATTTCACGGTCTTTCCACCACATAGGTGTTCCACTTAATGACAATCTACCTCCAACAGGTCTACACTAGAACTTGGCCGGCGAGTCCAACACGCCTTGACTGTGATTTCCACACGATTACAAGTCCATAAATGAATTCAATCTTTGCAAAAAAATGTTTAGGGAATATGAATTGTGTTATCGCAATACGATGATTTCCAGCACATACGAGTATACGTAACAATGTCCAATTACTTATCTAAGATCGTTAGGATTTCTCCAATACCTCTTGCTCATATTCAATCAACTTTTCGAGGAGTTAGGCAATACTTCAATGTTTCTAATTTCGAAACATGTAGTTTCTTTGAAATACCTATACAATGTGTAAAACTCTTTCTTCCTTTTGAGAATTCTTTATGTTCAGGTTATAAAGTTTCTTGAACTTGATTTATTGACATTTATTTTGTAGATATTTTAGTTACAAAATGAATTGTTAGTTGCAGTTTTTGGACGTCCCAAACGTTCGTCGTCTCCCAAGCTCTTTACGGCCACGTTTAAATTCAGCTGCCCAAAATTGTGGTAAATGATGGTGCACAGTCCCCATACACAGAATTCAACTCATCTTTGACTTGCGTAGGCGTATTGCCTTTCAAAAACAAATATTTAATGACTGCTCGATTTTGTCCTTTTCATAAAAACACTCTTATCAATTCACACAAACGACTGTTTCATAACAACTGCGCGTCCAAAATGGCTGAAACTTAGTGAGCAGCGTTGCCAGGTGACTATGTCAATTAAACCCCAAATTTTTTTCAAAAACCCCAAAGATAAGCTTTTTGAGAAAAAAACCCCCAAAATAGTTTTTACTTATTTTAAGGGAGAAAGAAAAAAGCAAAACCACCGTCGTAGCGAAAACGTCACTAATGACGTCATCATTTTCCCTCACGGGGCGCTCACAACGACCCGTGTCAAAAGGTGCGTTAAATAACCATTCCACTTGAGTATACGATTGTGATGCCAGCAATTAAGTGAAACGGGAAAAACCGCAGTTGTGACCGTGATCATTGTCAGTCTCTAACGGAAAGTAGCCTATGGGATACGACGCATACAAGTAGAGACGGCATAATAAATAAATAACTTAAATGAACGAACGAATGAATTGAATTATTAAAATGAACTATTGAATTATGATTCACTAGTAGAGTATAATTCTAAGATAAAGTAATAATACCGTATTGTGACTTAGATATAATAATTGTAGTGATGAGAATTGTGTTTGTAGATGAATTATTGATACTTAAAATATCTCTCCAAAATTTCTCACAACAAAATATTTCCCCCCGAAAGTCCCCCCAAAGAATCTTTACCCCCGAATCTCCCCCCAGACGTGAAAAAACCTCCCGAATTTGCAGGGAATCCCCCCCATCTGGCAACGCTGTTGGTGAGTAACTGTCAACAAATGAACAACGAAATTCACTAGCTTTTATTTACGAGTGCTGCTATCTTCATGTTGAGGTCGGAAACTTTTCAGACACCCTCGTAGGTATGTATTTACATGACACGTTTTGGAGTATAGTAGCAGCAACGTGTTAGTGTGCTAAAGTGACACTTTTGATCATAATTTTGCATGCAAGTATGCAAGCTGGATAAAGTCCTAAAATTAATACGGTTTTATTAGCTTCATACGTATGTTAGTTAGTATGTAACGGAATCTTTGAACATGATTTTGACCCCCTTCAAAACGTCGGATTAACTCGAAATTTGGCATACTTATTAAGGACCGATGATAATTCAATATTTTAAACAGTTTGATCCGTTATCCTTACTAGGATAATCAGGATTAGCGATAATTGCAGAAACCGTCAAGGTGAAACACCGCTCTTCTATGCAATAGCTAATAGAGATGTAAATATCATAAAGCTATTACTAAATAATCACTAAAAAATGAAAAAAAAAGTTTAAAAAAACTAAAAAATACGCTTTTATAGAAAATCGAACTAAAAAAAATAGAAAATAAATTTTAATAAATTTGAATTAAAAATAGTGAAATAGAAAATGATTTAAAAAAGAACGTGGGATGCATAGTATCAATAGTTATAAATATTTCATGAATATATATAGAAGGAGAGTAGAAGAGTAGAAGGATTATTTTGATAATATCCTGAAAAGCACCCAACGCTTTTTTTAAAGTGACACTTTTGCTCATAATTTTGCATGCAAGTATGCAAGCCGGATAAAGTCCTAAAAGAAGTGGTGGGTGATCGCCCAGATATGCCCAGTATCATATATGGCGTTAGAGTAGTAACCATTGGGTAGCAGTATTTTTTTAAACTAGGATTACTTCACTTACTGTTCCAAAAATACTGCAAGAAATTGTACGAGTGGTTCAATTATACGGCAGGTTTAGTAGTTTCCAGTGTAGCCTTTTTAATTTTTTGTGTAAAACGCAATATATACATGATTATTAGCTTTTATCAAGTCTTTATTTAAATATTAAATTAAAAGTATCTTCATCATCTTCAATTGCAAAAATATATTTCATATAACATTATATTATATATTTATTTCTATTGAATACAGAAGTTCTTTTGATTAGGCGTGCACAGATACGTACGTTGATTGTATGCGCCCACGCATACCTTGCCCGGCGCTAATGACAGGCGCCCTCGGCGCTATGAAGAGCGTTATTAATCTATATTATTATTTTATATTCAATTTTAATTAAAAATTTCCTTAAATTTCTGCAACTATAACTTGATTTACATTTCCATTACTTACTAACATTATCGACACTTAATACTTAACCATAAAATTTTTTGCTCAAACGTTGATAAGGACATAACTCGCTAGTTTCGCAATTTAACTAAATACTAAACTAGTGCAAATGTAATTCCAGATCAGTAATTATGTACTAACTAGTGTACTGTATTAACAATAATTACTTGGGTAGTATATATAGGTATAAAAAATATATTTGTGTATCTATTAAGTACATTTTTTTGTTATGTATAAGTATTTTGACAAAATTAAAACACTCGTCTTTTCGTTACGTTCGTTATTTCATTTGACAGTTTGTCCATCTGTCCGTCTGTCCTATATGTCACAATCATTATTCCTAAAAACTACTGGGTGTAAATAGATAAATTTTTCAGGAAGATTAATAAACGCAAATTATGCTAAATTTAAAACCAGAGGTAATTAATCAAGTAATAGATTTTTATCACAGCGCTTGGAGATTGCTGAAAGTGTCAGACATCAATTAAATCTATTTCAACAGGTCTATTGACCATATAACCATTAGGTTTTTACCGTGTCAGAGATTTTATCTTTATTTACGATATCTCAACGTGTTAAAAGTTCTATGTTACTTGACTCGTGCTACACAGGCGATAGTATAAGGTCACGTTTTTAGGACGCTACAAACTTCCTATGCGGTGTATGTTCACTGCATGGATTAGAAGCCACGTCAATGGGATAAGATGGCCGGAAATTAAGAAAAAAAATCAATGAATTCGATGCTCTCCTATATTCTTCTCTGGATCGCCATGCTGATCTGCTATCTGAGGTATGTACCAGCCAAGTGATCACCTGAAAAGTCGATTGAGATCAAAAGGCTTTTGGCCTCAAGATCTCACGGCCCAAGCATCTCAACAACAAATGGCACAAACAAATAGGTAGCTTTTATTAAGGGTTGCATATAAATGTTTCATATGATATTCAGTTGTGTGTGTCACCCAACTGGCTTATCTAATAATTTAGTCTGTAGAATCAGATGCATCTCCTCCATGAAACTATTACACTTTTTATGACTTATGCACACGAACTGAGTTACTTGTAGGCGGTCAACATGAAAGGACCGCTTGATCAATTATAAACGTCTTCGAATAACAAAGCTCACTTTGCAAATGTCAGTTCCCATAATCTCACTGCACTTTAGCAACGGTGAAGAATTATGCAACTGGCATTATTAATGACAACACACTGATTTTTATGTGAGCCCAGATTGGCATCGCGCGACGCTTGAAACGGTTACACTCGATGCTCTTAATGTTTTACCAATGAGGTCAATTATTCTTGTACCTAACTATTAATTACATACACCATCATTCTTCGAAAATGTTTGTTGTCAATACGACTGTTTGGTACGTCATTAATTATTTTTAAGACAGGTAAACGAGTAGATTGTACATCAAATGATTAATGTACTACTAATGCTTGTATATCTGTGTAGATATATCAAAAACGTCAAACATGCCAAAGTCATGCAGAAACAGAGAAAATAGCTTTTCCTGTGACTGGGCTTATTGTAAGAGACGATAAAGCAACCCACAGCCGGATATTTTACAAGCCGCAGGAATTGGCATTGTTACTATTTACATGGATTAAATCTTTTTCTGTGGTTCTTTAGTGATCACATCTATCTGCCTCGACAAAGGCAAAAAAAGGAGATAATTTAATGAAACTAATAGTCACAAGGAGGAAAAAGATTTCGTGGCCGCAGTCCGATAAGTTGATCCAACCAGATCTGCACCATACTCAACGACTTCGTGTATGACCATCGATCTATGATCGATGTGTATGACGCATATTGCCGCTGACATCGCCTATGGCGAAAAATAGTTTAAGAAAAAGTAGTGGGGAAAGATGACCCTCAGGATTGATGAATACTTCCGAAGGAGGAGGATGAGCTGATGATGAAAACAGTAAATATCTGTCGCCCTTACGGAATTCTTTATTATTTATAGACTGCGTTTCGCTTGTCTAATTTCTAAAAATGATAAATTCATAATAGGGGTATATGGATGGAATGGATCTATGGAATCTTTATCTAGCGGTAGTACATTTGAACAATATCCCTTAAAGAATGAGTAACCATGAATTTTGAATGATGCATTATACCGATTTCTCAATCCTGACTCATGGATGCCCTAAGGCTGTGTTAGCGATAAATGTGACTATCCTTCAGTAACACCCGACACTTGACACATGGCCTAGCCGTAACGAGCTTAACACCAATTCGTGTTAATATACGTCAGTTGTCTTTGTTCAGACTCTATTCGGCATGAATGGGATTATTCAAATAGTTTATGTGACTCTATACGACGAACATTAAGCAAAACACCGTTAAATTTCTTTGAGGTCAATAACGCATTGGTGATGCTTCTGGTGCTGTGTGTTCACACTTCAATAGAGAATCTTGTGAGAACGCGAGACAAACATCTTTGGATCTCGTATCTTTCTCTACTGACTGAGGTAGAGTCTGGCAACGCTGCTACAAAAGCTGACACTCTCAAACGGCCCAAATATGGAACCTTAAGAAGGGTCACATTTTTGTAGCGTTTGGAGTCGAAACATTCTGTCTGTGGGGTCCATCGGCAAAGAGTTTCTTTAAAAAAAATGCAATAAACTCTTCGATGCCACCCGTGATCAGAAGGCTGGCTCTTATTTCGCCCAACGAATAAATTTCACTAGAGCCAGCCTGCTGGGTACGCTCCCATCTGGCAGCGATTTGGTTCAGTCCCTTGTACTGTTTATAACTTGGTTTATTTTTAATTTTTAATAGTAGTTTTTAAGTTAGTTTTAGTTTCTTTATTTTTATTTTATTTCTAAATAGGAAAGATTTGTATAGAACTCAGTCGGCCCTTTATCAAATAAGGGTCAGCGATGCGTTCTTAAGCTCTTTGAAGTCAACGAAGTATGTACTAATTAAAATCATCTCCCAGCATATTTTATTATAAAATGTGCTGATCAGTTAACACACCCAATATCTATTCTATTTCAACGCTCTTTAAGTGAAGGCATCGTACCGTTAGTTTGGAAATCGGCATTTATCTCACCCATCCATAAAAAAGGGCCCAAAGACAAAGTAGAAAACTATAGGCCAATTTCCAAGCTTTGTTTAATCGCCAAGATCCTTGAGCGAATAGTTTACAATCAACTATATAATACTTTGCAACCACATCTCAGCTCTCATCAGCACGGTTTCTTAAAAGGTAGATCTACCGTCACTAATCTAATGCTATTTACCGATTACGTATCTGACAGTTTGGACAGTGGTGTACAATGCGATGCTATTTACACAGATTTTAGCAAAGCTTTTGACAGAATCGACCACAATATATTGTTAGACAAACTTCTTGTATTAGGTATTAGAGGAGACTTATACCGCTGGTTTTCTTCCTATGTTGCCAATAGGTCCCAAGCAGTTGTTCTTTGTGGTTTCACTTCTTCGTGGATTGAGATCCCGTCAGGAGTCCCTCAAGGATCGCTTTTGGGTCCCCTGCTATTTGTTCTATTTATTAACGATATTTATACCTGTATGCATCATTCTCAATTTCAGCTATTTGCTGACGATATGAAAATTTACAAGTCCATCACTACTTCAGCTGATGCATCACACCTTCAGGATGATATCATACGTGTATCCGATTATTGTAAACGTAATAAATTAGACTTAAATATATCCAAATGTTCTGTAATTACGTTTACTCGAAAAAGTACGACTATTAATTATCCGTATAGTATTAACAATGAGCCTCTAACCAGAGTTACAGTAATACGTGACCTTGGTTTGTACTTAGATAGTCGTCTTACTTATGATCACCATATTGATCATATAGCCAAAAAAGCTTCATCGTCTTTGGGTTTCCTCATTCGCAACGGTAGCTCGTTTAAGGCAATGAAAACCCTCAAAGTTCTTTATTGTGCTTTTGTCCGCAGTCACCTCGAATATGCTAGTCAAATTTGGAATCCATATTACGAAATACATTCCACAAGACTAGAAAGCATTCAAAAAAAATTTACAAGATTTATAAATTTCAAATTTAAATTACCACTGAAAAGTTACGTTGAACGCTGTACTTTATTTCACCTTTTACCTCTCAAAACTAGGAGAAAAATTGCTGATTTACGTTTCTTGGTAAAAATTGCGCAATCCAAAATTGATTGTGCTAATCTCACTGAGAAACTACATTTGTATGTTCCTCCTTCTAATGTTCGCCCTAGGAAATTATTGCACACACCATTGACGCGCACAGCTTACCGACGTAATTCGTTCTGTATCAGAACAGCAAACGAATTTAATAAGTTAAGTAAGTTGGAAGATATAGACTTAGACTTATTTACTAATAGTGTAGCATTGTTTAGCGTTAAGTTGGTCAAATTCTATTCAAACTCGGATTTATCAGTTTAAGTACCTTATATCTATGTACATTTTATTATTGTTTCTTAGTATAATTTTTTTTTTTTTTTCTCACTTCTTAGTTTTACTGTTATCTGTGGAGGCTTATTAATAGCTTCTCTAAATTTATCTTATTTTTAGTTATTATTAATGATAGCTGTTAGCCCCCCAAATAAAATAAAAAAATAAAATAAAATAAAAGTGCAGGATAATACTGATTTATAGGAACTAAAGGATCTGAACATTCGTCCACCGTAACATCCTCATTCGACAGAACTAAATCAACAATTTTACCATATTTATTTACAACACCATTATACTCGTATTGACAAATATGTACTTTCTGTAGTTTATCTAGTTGATATTTTTGAATCTTATTTTTTTAATGATATACCAGTGTTACAAAATTTCAATATTATGAAATTTACGATAGTTTAAGAGGTTTAAACGATCAATAAAAATAACTCTACGCACAAAAAGTGCGTAGTGTATGGTAAGTTGTGGAATTTTATTTATTTCTAATGCGGGTTCAATGCTACTGTGTGTGAACTTCTTGAAGCTTTTGTTTCACATTCATCAGGTGACGAGCTTGCCGCACCTATTTGGCATTTAAATTACCAATTGAGCTGTTTCATTTAAATAGTGCCTAATTAGACGGCCGCATATGATAACATTGACAACATTAAACTCTTGAATCCGCCATGAAGGACCATCCATAAATTACGTTAGGCGAGGGGGGAGGAGGTGGTTGACGAAGTGTGACATTGTGTGACAAGGGTTGGGAGGGGTTCTAATTTCGTGACGTTCCATTTCAAACGCGAATTTCAATTTCTTGATGTAAAATTGCAAAATTGTGTTGTCACACTAGGAAGGGGAAATCTCACGAACCTGACCAGCTGTGACAAGGACGAGGTAGGCGTAAAAAAGTGACATTCGTGTGACGTGATTTGTGGATGGCCTGTTATAAAAATTCCATTAATTACTATAGCCTTTTTAGATTTGAATAGGTTCATGTTTGAATTTTCGTCACTTTTCGTTGGTTTGAAGCTTGACATTTCCTCAGAGAAATTTACCCTTAAGCCGCATACTCACTTGCGTGCCGTAACCGTTATCATTGCAATTACTGTAACCAAAAATCATGGTGTGGATGCGGCGCGCGAGTGCACCGCGAGCGGCTCGCAAAAAATGTATATATGGGCAGGACTCGATTTAAAATGCCGTTGGAATTACTATAGAATTTATTAGAACTATACAAACATGTATAACACAGTACAAATATAACTAGACACTACTAGTACAAACTGCAACAGTGACGGACTTTGCGCGTGTTATTGAATCGTAATAACACGCGCAAAGTACGTCACTATATAGCTTAACAATGTACACGTTTTGCTTGTATCGTAATCCTCGCTTGACTACCTCACCTCTCCGTTCGGGCATTGTTTTATAGTAAACTGTATAATACAATAAAGGACAGCGTCGATTGAGGTTTCCAACAAACCGTAACCTGCACACCTGCGACGGGTAAACAAGTACAATAACAATATGCTATTAATTGCAAATTTTAAACACGAAGTAAACAAAAGAACTCTGAATGCGGGAAAGGTTGCGGTGCGTTTTATGACACGTAGGTGTGCCTTTACCTTTGCCGGCATGTAACAATTTATTTTTTTTACACCATAAAACATTAAAGCCATCTATGCTTTTATAGTTTCAGATTTGGCCACAGAGGCCCAGCTAAAAATTCAACCTGTACATATAATTTGTTTATTTATTATGCTCTCTTTATGGCCTTAAGAGTAGACCCTTGAGATATAATACGTAAACTATTTACCAGGAAAATCAAGTGTCATATTAGTAAGTCAGTGACTCATGGCTTTATTAAGGAAAGATATCTTAAAGTATTACTCTCCTGCTCAGTTTGGAAACTTTTTTTTTTTGAAGGAAATAGTTAAGCCGTATAATGATAACCTACACCGTTAAAAGTTTAGGTTAATTCCAAACCCACTCGTCATCGGGAAAATATTCGCAAATTCAGTATTAGTCATACAAATAACTATTCATAACCATTAATTGATTGGAAACAATTTCCATAATTACCTATCTTGTAAAAAATAGTTGTTTTGGGAATTTCCAGACATGATTGACGTCCATTATATTTTCATAAGGATAGCAAAAAGTATAATACAACATTGTGTGCAACTGTTTAATTGGGATTGTTCACTTTTTTTCAATTTAGCTTTTTGAAAATAGGGAATAGTGTCCCTAATCATTTCTGTCTAGTTAAAATTCCAAAAAACGTATGATCTTCTTGTATTTTGTAAGAAATGCGTTTGACCTTTATTTGACCTTACTAAATCCAACATGTGGGCCGTCTGCCTGTTTGCCTGCTTCAGGTGTAAAAAAAATTCTAGCTGTACATTATTTGATTTCAGTTCTATAACATGGATTTTCCCTAAAGACCACTTTAAAAAATTTAACGATAACTTATAAGCCTAGCGACAAAAAACACTACAATGATCACGATACGACGTAATGAGTAATGACAGTGACATTTAAATAGTAGCACAGATTACTATGATTATATATAGATAAAACTTACTTTTATTATTTTTGTTTTCTAGGCAAAAAAATCAATGTAAACTTGTCCCTTATGACGTCATCGGAGAAATAATTTTAAAATCGAATTTAAAAAAAACTAACGCTTAAAATACAAAAATATTCAAATTAGTATCTTAAAATACCCTTTTTTAAGTAATAAAAATAAAAAATCAGAGGGTAATTTATAATTAAAATTTTATATTTATTACGAGTTAAGTGGGAGGCGACGCGGAGGAGGTTTTTTAAAAAGACAAGTGTATTCGTTCGAGGCGTATATTGAACTGACTTGATACATGATTTACTTACGGACTATATTGAAACCTTATGCTAATTAATCTAAGGGCTTAGCCTACGTAACTTACGTTAAAACTTCATAAGTAATACGAAAGGTAGTAGATTGTAAGTTTTCTTTAATGGTGTGTTACCTTTTTATCCGGGAGGTATATAAAAGAATGAGACGGATTAGAAGTAACAAATTTATTTCAATTTAACTAAACAATAAGAGAACAAAGGTATTTAATAAAAAGAACTTAACGTATAATTATATATAAACTTAGGTATATGCTTCGAAGATTAAAGGCTCATAATAGATTAGTAAAGTGCCAGAGGGCAAAGCAGAGACGGACGTTTTGGGGGAATAAAAATGTGGGCTGTCAGGCAACAGGCTTGAAGGTTTCTGTAAGAGATAGAGGTATACTAGAGGTATTCAGATGGTTTCAGATCAATTTACTTTCGGTGGTGTCAAAATCTAGGTGTTCAAATCAGTTTTATTTAGGGTTTTAGAAGTCGTAGAGTAAATGAACGAGCTTAGCTGAATTCCAAGCGCAGTCGGCGGGAATTACAGGAAGGCTGGGTGCGATATGTCCCGAGCCAACTATGTGGAGATGAGCAGCCTAAACGGCAGGCCGCAGATAAACAGCTCACTAGGTGGGTGAACTTCAGACCTGGAATACGCCGATGTGATGATGTTAATAGCGCGTACAGGCGGCGGTGATTAAGCGAGGGCAAGGAAGGTAGATGCTATGCCTTATGGCAATTACAGTTAAATTATGATAAAAGGGGTACGATTTACATTTATAATCTTTGTAGTTAAAATAACCAACATCGAGAGTACGTGCAAAAAGTTGATTAGACCGCGTGACATACACGCCGGGTCCTGCTGGAGAAAATACCGACGTGTCAGACCATGTTGAGTCGGACACGTGAACAATAGTTTGTTAGGAGAAAAAGAGCACTTACTGGCTTAATATATTCGACAGCAAGGCAGGCAAAATGCAGGAGACAGGCGAGTAGTTTTACTCGGGCGGACGAACCGCGTGGCCAAGATCAGCTAACACCGTCCAGATCATGGTACTGAAATGACGTTTGACCTTCAGGTGTGGTAAGAAATAATTCGCCAAAGAATAAGAAAGATGTAAGGTTACTTACAAGAAAGGTAGATGTGCGTCGCTCCCTAGTAAGGTAAAATCGACGCGTGTATCACTGCGGACGACCGGCAGCAGAAAGAAGCTATCAAAATGGTTGCCGTTGCACTAGGATAAGCACTTCACTATGATCGCTGGCCCAATCGCAAAGCGACGGGCTTTATTGTGCCAATCCCGTTTTGGGAAACACTTCATAGAATTCAGAACGAATCAGAAAACAATAATATTGTCGTGTCACGACATTGACATAACTCACCCTCAGATAGGCAGGCGAGGTAACCGATTCATACCGCCTTGTTAAGGTTGTATGCGATGAATGAACGATATTCCATAGTGAATAACTATCGTTTGAATGAAACAAATTAATAGGTTTAGAATGTGAGAAATGTTTTATTTCTAAAAGAAACGAGGTGGTTTGGAAAAATAAGTAACTTAACGGTGGGACGTTGTGTACGAATGGTAATAGAATCGTAGTTTAAAATGGCGGGAATTTGAATGGGGATTTTAAGTGAGTAGCGTCGCAAACCGCTACGTCACAGGTGTGCAATAAAGAGATTATCGATCTATCTAAACTAGTGGTCGCCAAGTGGTCGAAATTCGACCATAATTAATTTAAATTATAACTTTAAACATTATTATGGTTCTGTTGTCAAAGACAATACTTCCATAATCACAGATTTAGCCAAGGCTACATTGTTAATTTGACTTTAACAATAAACAAAAGAGTAATAAGCGTGTGTGTCAAATACATGGTAGTGTTTATAATGTTTTTTTTATAGATTTAATATATTTCTTATGCATAATAAAAAAATATAGCGTTCTGCACTCCTCTATATAAACTATAAGTGTGCAAAATTTTGTACCCATCCGTCCGAGCAATTTTCGTCAAAAGGGGTACAAAGTTTTTGCTTCACGTATTAATATAATGATAGGTATATTTTTTTTAGTAGCTGCAGTATGGCAAACGGTTGCCGGTTCACCTGATATAAGCCCGGTTCCTATATTTTGCCGACCGTTCATTTGCCTTACTATCCATTTAAATTTGATATAGACTTTATACAAATAATGTCAAAAATTTACCTGATGGTAAGGCAAGTGAAAGTACAGTAAGATATAGGAACCGCCCAATAAAGAGGTTACCGTCGCCTATGGATGTTTGTGATGCCAGAGATATCACCAACGTACTGCCGGCCTCTTAGAGATTTTATGAGCGGTTACCAATGCCTATGGATGTTTGGGTTACTAGAGATATCACCGACGCGCTGTCGGCCTCTTAGGGATTTTATGAGCGGTTACCATTGCCTTTGGATGTTTGGATTACTAGAGATATCACCAACGCGCTGCCGGCCTCTTAGGGATTTTATGAGCGATTACTATTGCCTATGGATGTTTGGGTTACTAGTGATATTACCAACGCGCTGCCGGCCTCTTAGGGATTTTATGACTGATTACCATTGCCTATGGATGTTTGGATTACTAGAGATATCACCAACGCGCTGCCGGCCTCTTAGGGATTTTATGAGCGGTTACCATTGCCTATGGATGTTTGGGTTACTAGAGATATCACCAACGCGCTGCCGGCCTCTTAGGGATTTTATGAGCGGATACCATTGCCTATGGATGTTTGGGTTACTAGAGATACCACCGACGCACTGCCGGCTGCTTAAGGACTTTATGAGTGGTTACCATCGCCTATGGATGTTTGGTTTCCTAGAGATATCACCAACGCACTGTCGGTCTCTTAGGAGTTTTATAACACTCATTTTGTACATTCTCAACAATAAAACTTAAAAATGTTTTACTTATAGGCTAACTTAAAAATTTAAGTTTAAAATTTAAAATATTTGATGTCATGCTAGGGAGGGGAGGGGCCCACGAGTGTGACCAGCTGTGACATATACAGGGGTTAGAAATCATGAAATTCGTGTAACGTAATTTGTGGGTGGCCCCAAACAAACTCACATTCGAATTTATAAAATTAGGATGTGTCATAGATACTCAATTGAATAAGATAATTGACAATTTATTCAATGAATGCAGACATTAAAATAATGCTTTAAAAATAATTGAAATACTTCGGAGCAAAGTAATTAAAGCACTTAATTAACAAGTCGTTTAATATGAAACTTCATATGACAATAAAATCTGTTATAATTGCTAATTAAAAACTGCAAATGGTCTGAGGATAAAATCGGTTGACAATAAAACGACACCAAAAATGGTTCTGATCAATGTCGGCTAATAAAAATATGTAACTTCCTCTCACTCCTACACTGTGTATACCTACAAAACACATTATAATTATAGCAACAATGTGTAAGTAGATATTAATAAACTAAACCCCGATTTAAATTTACATTAGTTGTGTAGTTACTTAGTTTGAGAATTAAACCGGAAATCAAATTGAAAATCGTAAAACCCGGTTCCAGTACCAAGTATTTTGTTTAAATTGATAGGTTACATTATTGAAGTTTCAGTAGGGATCTCTAATTTTTTATATAGCCTATATTAATCAGGGATAATGTATCATTCGAATGGTGAAATAATTTTTGAATTCGGTCCAGTAGTTTTTGAGTTTATTTGACAGCAATCTGGATTACACCTTTTAATTGTAAATATTGTTACACGCCGACAAAGTGAATGCAGGCCTGTAGTTTATTATCTTTCCCGCATTTGGACTTCTTTTGTTTACTTTGTGTTTAAAATTTGTAATTAAGAAAAACATCCTATTGTTATTGTACTCGTTTATGGCCGCAGGTGTGCAGATTACTAGCATAGATTATTTTAGTATAAAACAATGCCCGAACGGAGGGGTGAGTCAGTCAAGCGACGATTACGATACGAGCAAGACGTGTACATTCGATAAGCTATATAGTGACGAACTTTGCGCGTGATATTGAATCGTGCAGTTTGTACTGGTTGTGTCCAGTTATATTTGTACCTGTTTTATACGTGTTTGTATAGTTCTAAAAAAAATTATAGTAATTCCAACGGCATTTTTATTCGAGTCCCGCACTCGTAACAATATATTTATAATAGTATTTAATTTCTAAGTTTTTTTATAGTGTAGTGTGTTGTTTATAATTTAGTTTATTTTAAGTATTTAGTTTTAATTTCATATTCATAGAAAGCTATAGATAGATATAGATAGCTTTGCGAAATGTATTAAAATTGTTTGTCATGTTGTTGTGGCATCCCATAATGCCCACACCTTAAACGACCGCTTTAAGCTCCCAGACAGTTCTTATGATGTTAATCGAGTGGAACAATCGATTGATTCACATTACATATTCATTATAATCGATTTTATCTAACTGCAACTGCAGACAGATGTCCAAGTATTATCTGATGAAGGTATCTATTTGGCCTACATAATCGATTTTGATATGTTACGTAACGATTTCTAAACCGATTTGTGTTTTTAATAGACAGCTATTGTATTAGGAAATGTATATCGATTTCAGGGTTTCCAGATTGAGAATTATCCCCTTTTGGGGAGATATTTTGCTGTTGGGAAGTTTTATAGACAACAATTTCTTAGGGTAATTTTTGGGGACGAAAATTTCAGCGCTTGGGAAATTCAGGAGTGTTTTATCCCCCTACTATAACCATAAATGCCATAAAATGTTCGACAAAGCAAGAAATTGATAATTAAAGTTAAATCTAAAAATGTCTGTAAAATTGAAAACTATTACAGTTATTGTAATAACTGTAATAGTTTTCAGTATTGTATTTAAAAGGATAACGTAAATTTGTCACCTCTACGAAATCTTTTAATTTTGTGTTGCGACACGCATTTGTCCATTATTTTCATTCAATAATGTGTATGAGGAAAATTTTCTGAAATAGTATCAGTTTGGGGATATTTTGGCAGATATGGGGTATTTTCGTCAATTCAATCTGGAGACCCTGATCGATTTTAGATTGATAAGAGTTTTTGGCGGGAACTGAAAGGAGACGTTGTGCTGTGCAGTTTTATTTTCTAAAAATGTGTATAATTACTCTAAAATGAACAATAGTTGCAGGATATTGATAGTTTTTGAGTACAAATTATGTGTTTTTGTGAGAAATGTGAACTGTATAGTCAGATGTGATCTTTCGAGTTTTCACAAGAACTCCATTGAATGGCGTCGGTTGTAGCCTGCAATACAACTGCGCTACTATACGAAGACCTATTAATTAACAAGTTTCCTACTGAAAGACTTTGACTCTATGGTCATGAATAAAAAAAAAAAATAGATTATTTATTAGATTTAGGACTTATTTTGTTTCTTTCTCTATTTATATTAACTTTGTTTTATTGTTCTAAATAAATATTTTCTTTCTTTTTGTTTAGATTGATAAAGACTGTGTAATGTCATCGCACTTTCCTACTTTCTACTATCGATTATATTATGTAATAAATAGGTACTCATATTTATGTTATATCCGTTTCAAAGTATACTGAATAGGCTATGGATGTGAACTAACTGATATATAGCTTATGTTAAGACTTTGACTATGCTTTATAAACATTTCATTCACGAATATATATCTCTATATCTATCTATATATATATATATATATATATATATATATATATATATATATATATATATATATATATATATATATATATATATATACAAGACAAAAACATATTAGTTACACCATTTATAACTTAAGAATGGCTGGACCAATTTTTATGATTGTTGTAGTTTTGTAATTGACTTCGTCCGGAATAGGATAATAAGTATTAAAATATGATATTCATCAATAAAAAAATATCATTAAAAAAACATCAGTCACAACATCAGTCTAACCATTCATTTGTTATGATCTCTCCTTGCCGATTTCGGCAATTGTAACTGCATGTAAACTCATTTTTATTTGTCTAATTTAGGTGAATTATTTTTGTGTGGGGTCAAGTGGATACCGGAATGGTTAAGATTCACGATTGGACCCGATAGGTGGCGCCGCTAAACACCTGTTTATCGGTGGGGACCGATTTTGTTTTTTTTTGTGTTTTTTCAAAATTCTGGCATAGTGCAGATTAGATGGTTTAAATAGAGTTAAGAATGACATAGGACGTGTTCCTATAGTAGCTCAAAACGCCTGAAATGCTCAATCAACCCTTCCACATGGCGACCACGGTCGTTACGGTCGTGGCGAGAACGTCACTCATGACGTCATCATTTTCGAGATCACGCAGCGCTCACAACGACCCATGTCAAGAGGTGGTGGGTCGAGTGGAAGTTGACCACAGAGCATTAATTCTCTTTATCGTTTGACATTAAAAAGGCGCAATTTTCAAATCAACCAATGACATTTGAGTATTTTGTTGTTTATGACTTCAACGCTTCATATTCCGTTCCACTAGAGTTTATGATTGTTGAGCAAGCAAGTGGAATGGGAAAAATCGCGGTCATGAACGCGGTAGTTGCGAGTCTCTTGTGGAACGTAGCCATAATGGTCACAGAGAACGTATAGCCACCAGAAAATGTATGGAACGAAAATAAATATTGTGCCGACCCCAAATAATTGGGAGGAGGTGAAAGAAAAGACAGAGAGAAGACTGTAAGTAATATTAGCTTAGGTCACGATCTTCTATAGTGCTAGTATATATAAATATATTTTTCAGTTAGCATTAAAAATATAAACAAAATCTTAAAAAATCAAGGTCCTTATTAAACAAGGAAATTTTCTCTAATTATACCAATTGTCGAGCAAAAACTAGTCAGACAAATAAACAAAAACCTCATCAGCGTATAATGTACATCTGAGGCTGGGGTCAGGGTTGCCAGTTGTCACAGACGTAATTATGGCCGATATTTGCCTAATGACAGGCAACAACAGATAAATTATATTAATGTTTACTCAAGGCACATTAATCATACTGATATTTCATATTTTGCTCGTATGTCGCTTAGATAATTTAGGTCAATTGATGTACAATATTAAAATATTGTGGCGAGTGATGGTTGAACAATCTAGATGGTTTAAGAAGTTTTAGAAAAAGGTAGAAGATTCTGGAAGGAAAAGACAGGGACAGATACATTTTAGAAAGGGATAGATGATGAGCGAGTCTCGGGAAGGAGCTGTGTAAGTTATTAAAAGAGATTAATTAAAAACTGGTGATTCCTTCCAATCTAAGTGCGTACCCCCGCTCGCACGTAACTATACTGAGTTTTTTTTATTTTTTTTATTGCCTGAAGCAGGCAAACAGGCGGACGGCCCACTTGATGAAAGGTGGTTACCGTCGCCTATGGACGTTTGCAACACCAAGGCGTTGCCAACGCGTTGCCGGCCTCTAAGAAATTTTATAACGCCCTTCTTGAACGAACCCATGTCGTAGCGCAGACGGAAAACCTCGGCGGGAAGTTCTCTCCAGATCATTGTTGTACGCGGTATAAACGTTCTAGAGAACCGTTGCGTAGTTGAGCGTGGGAGCTCCAGGAAATGGGGGTGAACATCCCGTCGATGGCGAGCGGTGCGGTCGTAAAAATTAGGTGTTGGCACCAGATCAAACAGTTCCTCGGAACACTCTCCGTTGTACAGGCGGTAGAATACGCAGAGGGACGCAAAGTCTCTCCGAAGACTAAGCGATTCTAAGCCGCCTGTTAGTATGGGATCGTCGACTATACGAACGGCGCGACGTTGCATGGAGTCAAGGGGGTCGGTCTGGTAAGCGGGTGCTCCAGCCCATAGGTGTGAGCAGTATTCCATATGCGGCCTAACTTGTGCTTTGTAAAGCACAAGTCTTTGTCGCGGGGTGAAATACTGCTTAGACCGGTTTAGCACGCCAAGCTTTTTTGAGGCAAGTTTAACCTTGCCTTGCCTGACAAGATTTTGTCTTCCCCATTCAGAGACTCGCTCCAGGGAGATCTCCACTTCAGACACAAGGCTGACTCGACTTTCTTCCACTAGCGACCGAGGGGTATTAGCCCGGCTGGTATATCTAGCGTCACCTGTACTGTCATCCGCATAGCAATGAATGTTCTCTATAGAGAATCTCTATCATTAATATGCAGGATAAACAGTGTAGGTGACTGCACACAGCCTTGAGGCACACCAGCATTGATAGGCTTTGTGGTAGAGCAGAAACCGTCGACGGCGACCTTAATGCTGCGCCCACCAAGAAAGCTGGATAGCCACTTGCAGAGCCCCTCAGGTATCCCGTATGATGGCAGCTTCGTAAGAAGTGCCCTATGCCAGACCCGGTCAAAAGCCTTAGCGATATCAAGGCTGACTGCCAAGGCTTCACCCTTGCTCTCAACGGCTTCTGCCCAACGGTGGGTTAAGTATACCAAGAGATCCCCTGCGGAACGACCATGGCGGAAGCCATATTGCCGGTCGTTGAGTAGCTGGGAATCTTCGAGGTAACCCAGAAGTTGTCCGTTGATAATCCGCTCCATCACATTTGAGAGCAAGGAAGTAATCGCTATAGGCCGGTAGTTGGACGGGTCAGTTCTATCACCTTTTTTTGGGATAGGATGCACAAGGGCAACCTACACGAAGACGGGACACAGCTAGTGGTGTAAGAAAGTGTAAAAAGACGGGCCAGGACTGGAGACAGCTCTGGAGCGCATGTCCTAAGCACAACTGCAGGTATACCGTCAGGCCCGGACGACTTTTTGACGTCGAGGGAGCTAAGAGCTCTACGAACCGCTTTTTGGGTGAAGCGAATCTCTTTCATAGAGCTTCCACACCGCGGTATACTGTAGGTGGGGTTGCTCCCCCGTCGTTAAGTGTCGAGTTGGCCGCAAAAATGTTGCCTAGTAGTTTGGTTTTATCTGTTGCGGTATGAGCCTGTTGGTCGTCCGCTGTGCGCAACGATGGAAAGGACGGCCGATAGAAATTGCCCTTGATAGCTTTAGCGAGCGACCAAAATGCTCGCGTTCCAGAAGGATAGCGAGCAAGTCGTTCGCCTATTCTGCCGATATGCGCAAACTTTGCTCTCGCCAGCCGCTTTTTGAGGGACCAGGTGGCAGCATTGTATTTCTTTCTCAGATCGGAAGTCTTCGGATCCTGACATTTTTCAGCTGCCTTCCACGTCCGATAAGCTGCCTGCTTCTGGCTAACAGACTCAGCATACAGCTTATCGAACCATGGTTGGCTTGAGCCCCCGATGGGATTACAGAATTAGGAATGTAACATTCCATACCCTGTAACACCACTTCGGCGACTAAGTCTGCACAAGTATCAGGATCGTCCGTGGAGAAACAAAGCCGCCTCCAAGGGTAGGATGCGTAGAACTCGCGCAATCCATCCCAATCTGCCAACCGATATCGCCACACTTTCCTTTTCCCATTGGGATTAGCCCGTTAGGGAGAAGGAATGGGCACTTCGGAGGATACCAAACAGTGGTCAGAGGATCCCAGAGGAGCTCTGACCGAGATTTGATATTTCTCCGGGTTTGTGGTTAGCAGAAGGTCCAACAAAGAGTGCTCGTGGTCCACTCGGTCCGGTATACGGGTAAATCCCGTGACCAATTGAGTAAAACCATAGGCGAGAGCAAAGCCGCGGGCAGTAGTACCTGGCAGATCAGTCCTCGGTGAACCCAACCATTCGGTATGGTGGGCGTTAAAGTCTCCAAGGATGATTATTTCTGCCCGAAAACTCTGTCGGTCGCGTCTTGGACATGCCCGAAGAAATGAGCTATCTCAGTCCTGTCGCATTCCCTGCTGTGGGACCTATATAGGCACGAGTAAATTCGGGTGGAACCACCGAAATCGACCCGTACCCGCAAGGTGGATAGGTCCCTGTTTTCAAGGCCGTGGAGACGTCGACAACAAATATCCTCACGAACTCATCAACCGGCACGACAATGCTCCCCAAGATTATGTGCCAGTTGGTGGGTAGCAGCCTCCACAGGACCGGTCAGTCCGGGTTCGGGACCCCTACTACCTGGCAGGCGGCCAGCGGGCAACCGTTTCACCGGGTCTCCCTGACCCCCGCCCCACCTCATCACGCCTACAAGGTTAAAGTGTCCTTAACACGAATTCTGATCCAAATTACGCTAATACTGACTCACTTCGGGAGAAGGGGAACTGGAGCCTGGCCACTCATACCGGAACACAACTCAAGGTTATGGCGGCATACTCTAGACCAGGGGTGGTAGCCATCCAGTCGGGCAAATGCCCTACCACCTGGCTGTGGGTTGTTTAGTCGCCTCTTATGACAGGCCGCCCGGCCGCAGAAAATTGTATTCTTTTCTCCGTTCCTGCACGGATAGAAAGTCCACGGAGTCCCAAGTCTGCTATTAATATCTCGTCGAAACTGCCTGACACAATTTCAATCATTGGTATGCCTGATTACAGTATTCTATTAAGTCCAATGATGACGTTCCCTTTGGCACACCACTCTTTCTTTAAATTTTTTTATAAGTGAAAACTCACAAAATAAGTGTCTAAAATTTTTGGTTGCTTTTCAATTTTCATTTCAGCTAATGACATTTCTGCTAAAATTAATTCAATATCAATTTTTTTTAACATTATTTTGCCGAGACGATTTCGAAAATATATTGTAGATTTAGAAGAATACGATTTATGACACTATGGCAATGGAATCGTACTTTAAATATCTTCCCAATACCAAGAAATTGAAATAGTAGAATTAGACCCCTGTTCTATTAAACTGTTCAGAATGGTTTCTTCGTCTTCCTTCTACCACCGCAGCGCTCGCCATAAGCTGGACGTTCTGCCACACTTTTTTGAACCGCTTCTCTTGTACTCAGCCTTTTTCAAGAACGTATCTTTTACACGGGCTTTTTTTGAGGTCAACACTGATGTCCCGGATGAACATGATATGTCCGGGTCAGCGGGGATTTGGAATAAAGTCCTAGCCGAAGTTAACAGATTTTTTAAAAAGAGTGCCAAAAATCTCATTGAGGCTTGCAGCACGATGGTGCCATTTCTGCTGTCTCAAACGTCTATAGGCGATAATAACCACTTTCCACCAGGTGGCCCGTCACCTTGTTTGCTAATCCAATTTACAAAAATAAGAATAAACATTAGAAATATACTAACAAAATAACTTTTTCATTTATATTAGGTCTTTACCTATGAAATTGGAGATTTTTATGATAATTTTAAAATATAAACAATTCTTTTTTTTTTTTTTTCAGCTAATCAAAGTACTGGCCCAAATTATCTACACAATTTTGCCATTTTGATGGCAGCTTGTTAATACCTTTACTGTAGAAGTCTGCCGGACGGTAGGCGATGAAGTCAGCGAAAGCGTTTTGTATTGCCTCTCGGGTATTGATTTTTTTCCCACTTAAAAAATTGTCTAAATTTTGAAAAAAGTAGAAATCTGTTGGGGCAACGTCCGGTGAGTACGGTGGGTGACGGAGAGCTTCCAGTTGTAACTCTTGTAGCTTTGCCATGGTCTGTATGAGCTCGCGCGTTGTCGTGGAAAGCAATGGGGAAGAGCGATTGACTAGTCTTGGTTGTTGAATTGCGAGCTTCTCCATCATTGTTTGCAATTCTTGGCAATAGACATCTGCCGTCACCGTTGTGCCATTCGGTAAGAAGCTGTGATGTAAAAGTCCGGCACTGGTCCACCAGACAGTCAGCATCATCTTCCTATGAGTAATCTTTTTTTTAACGCACTGATTAGGTGCTGTACCCGTGTCCACCCACTGAGACGAACCCTTACGGTTGTCGCAGGTAACAATTCGATTAAGAATTCCGTCGTTTCTATGGCGATTCAGTAGTGCTATGCATGCGTCGACGCAAAAATCTCGCTGTTGGCCGCTTTGTTCGTGTGGCACCCACTTATCTATCTTTTTAATCTTTCCAATTTGACGCAAGTGCTTCAATGTTGTTTTGACACTAACTCCAAGGCCCGCAGCAAGCTCAGCCGTAGATTGAGTTGGATCCGCTTCCACTATCGCCTTCAATTCGTCGTTGTCGACAATGGTTACCGGCCGACCGCGAGGCTTGTTCTTCAACTCAAAATTTTCAGATTTAAAACGATTGAATCAATAATGGACCGTATTTATTTAAGCAGTGTTAAGCCCGTACACGTCGTTAATGTTTCGTGTTGTTTGCGCAGCGGTATTTCCACGTAGGAACTCATATTCGAAAATTGTATTAATTTTCAGTTTATCCATGGCGCCAAAAACTACCACAATCTCACAAAAACAAAAAAGTATCTAAAAACAAATGACTGAATTTGAAAGTAAATTAACACATCTTTCAAATAAGATTTATTTGAATTTTGAGTTACGCGCCAATCCACAGATAATTAAATCTGAAAATGCTGGTTATAGAATCTCCAATTACATAGGTAAAGACCTATTATATTAGTAATGATATACACGCTGTATAAAGATATACAGTCGACTTTCGATAATTTGACAATTAAAGTACCAAAGAATTATTTTAAATTAACGAGATAAAAATAACAGAAGTTTATAAGCAAGAGAAGGATTGAGGAAAAGAACAAATCAACAAGAGTTTGATCAAAATTCGTGATTTATTATTTTAAGCATTTGTATAATTATTCATTTTGAAAAGAAGTCCGTAATTTTATGTTGTGTTCAGTGAATTTTCAATAGTGGTGAGAGCTGAGAAGAAATTGTCTCTTGTGTCGGTTCTGACACATGAGACTAGTCGGTTCTGTACCTTCTGTGGGCGTAGAAGCGTAGGGCAACACTTCGAACTATAGAGAGTACGGAAACCCGGACTTCAAATTATTACATACTGGTGGACAAAATACAATTCTTTCAACTTTAAATTACCTAAAAATAGTGAATGAGTAGTAAGGAACATCAATTTAGGCTGCCACAACAACATTCTATATAGTGGATAAGACGCAGCAATGTATAAACTAATATTTATGTACATTCTATTTAGAAGCAATCTTAAGAAAGTAGATGCATACAAGCCCTGTAAATTTTTATTTTTAAATTACCGTGGGTAGCAATTAATATTGAATTTATTCGATTTATTGAGTACTAGAGTTTGCTCCGAGGCTACTCCGCGTGTCAAACTCTAGGCAGCACCTTTATTTTATTTATGTAAAAATGTATTTTGGTTTTAGACATAGATGTCATAATTACATATATAACAAAGAAACTAAGTCCTTAAATTCTACACAACAGTCCAGCAAAAAATAGAGGAAATCGTAACCGACCTAATTAGAAGTAATACAACGAAGGACATGTTATATATGACAACGTAGGTATTTGTTAGTGAACTGAAAAGCATGATTGCAGCACAATCTATTTAGCGAATCCATCTATTCTATGGTAAAGATATCATTTATCGGGACAAAAAGTAGCATAAGTGTTAATTCAGGATATAAGTCAGCTTTGTGTTGAGTTTCATTCATATAAGTTCAGTAGTTTTCAAAACGGATGTAATTATATAGCCATATTTTTAGTAATTTCGTCTTTTCTACGGTAGTGGCTTCGGCATAAAATGTATCCTAAATTACACTCCGGGACATGAGCTTGCCCTGTGTAGAGTTTCTAACAGACAGATAAAAAATCTAAAAATTATATTTTCTAAATCTGCTGGTACGAAATAGCCATTTTTTCACATTTTTAAACACATTTTACAAACTCGAATCTTTTGCGGATTTATTATAGTATAGATTTTTCAAGAGACCAGGAAAATAACAAATTATCAAATGGTTCAAATTAAAGAGTGTTAAATTATCGAGAGCTTCAATTTAACGAATGTCAAATTATCGCGAGATTCAAATTATCGAGAGTCAACTGTACCTAAATACGTAAGTATAATACTTGCCTGTAACAATAAATATATGAGCAATGAGAAATGTATGTAATGTACAATGTAAAGAAGAAAAACAATATTTTCGTTACACAGTGTAGACAGAATGTAAGTTATTAGGTGACCTAGTCATGCTAAGACCTAATTCCGGATTTGCAAGATTCTTAACAACTTAAATAAGATTGTGTCATAAATTGTCACCGCCCACTGGCGACTTATAAGGGAAACGAGCATCGTTTGAAAAAAATAAAAATGCCAAAGTGACATTTATGGAGCTATACAAAGATTAACAATTTATCATAGATAATACTATATATATGTGTAAAAGATTATTGTGATATTATGCATGAAATGGGTCATAAATTTGTTTTTTTGTAATCATGTGTTTGGTTTCATCTAGAAATTAGTTCTATGGATTGGTAGTATAGCTAGTTGGTATGGACTTGTGGAAAAACATCAAAAAAATGGGTCAAGCGCAAGTCCACGAAATAAGCAGGGTTCCACACAGGTAAACAACGTTCACTGTTTGTATAGTTTATAGATAGACTAGCTGTCCCGGGAGATGTCGTCCTGCCCGGAAAAGCTTCAATTGATATGCCGACAGCACCGCCACCTACCGGGTCCAATTGTGAACCAACTCAGAAACCTTCTCTGGCTCATGCACAACGGCTTTGTTAAAGATCATCACATGATCAAATGTATAGTTTACGATTCTATAAAGGACATACAGACAAAGATTAATTTTTATATTATAGAACATAACACTTTATTATATACCAACTAGCTTCTGCCCGCGACTACGTCCGCGTGGAATAGTAACAAAAGAGTTTGGTCTTAGCCTGATGATACTATACTTATTTATTTAGGAAGGCTATACGTAAAGCGTATAGCCTTCCTAAATAAATAAGTAAAAATAAATGGCCCATCTATTACTGAAAAAATAATCAAATCAGACCCGTACTTCCTGAGATTAACGCGTTCAAGCGAATAAACGAATAATTTCTTCAGCTTTATATATTAGTATAAGATACAATAAAAATAAAAACTTCGTTTAAAAAAACCGACTTCAAAAACTAAAAAAACTAAAATGTATAAAATAACTTATTTCTAAAGCTATTATTATTAATATATATTATCTAAAACATCTTAGTCGGTGCTTAGTAATTTTCAAAATATAGTAATTTTTATGTTTTATTTTGCACCGACTTTAAGATGTTTTAGATAATATATTATGAATAATAATAGCTTTAGAAATAAGTTACTTTATACATTTTAGTTTTTTAGTTTTTGAAGTCGGTTTTTTATTTTTATTTGTTACTTTTTAGTGTCTAGCTATGTATGGGTGGACATACGAATGGTGCCGCGCTTCTTAAAAAATATAGGTCCCAAGAAACGGGAACAAAAAAATGTTCGTAAAATGAAAACTACTGGGCCAAACTATGTCAAATTTTTAGGGACCACATGGCAGTTATTCCGCGTCAAACAAAAGAAGAATCACGTAAATCGAATCATAAATCTCAGAGTAATCGGTGTACATATGGAACGAAAAGGAAATTTTCTTCATAAAAAATGTTCATAAAATGAAAACTACTGAGCCAAACTATGTAAAATTTTTAGGGGACCAATTGGAAGCTATTCCGCGTCGAACTAAAAAGAATCACGTAAATCGGATCATAAATGACGGAGTAATCGGCGAACATACATAAAAAAAGCAACCTTTAAACTCCTCCTTTTTTCGAAGTCGGTTAAAAATGAACTTAAAGACTAAAATTATATCTATATGTATAAAGGCTGGTCTTATTGCTAAAAAGAGTTCATCATCATCATTCAAGCGCTAAATCCCGGTTGCAGTCGGAGCGTTCGCTTCTTTGCCCAGGTTCCGCTTTGCTACTTTTGCCTCTACAGACAGGCCGACGGCCCACCAATGGTAAGCGGTTACCATCACCTATGGACATTTGCAACACTAAAGGCGTTACAAATGCGCTGCTACTCTTGAGGGAGTTTGAAACCTGGCCATTAATGCCGGAACACAACTCAAGGTTGCCATCCAGACGGGCAGATACCTGGCTGTGGGTTGTTTTGTCACCTTTTACGACGGGCCGCCATGCCCCAGGAAATTGTACTCTTTCTGCGTCTCTGTATGGAACACACACACAAATGTCATCCTTCACAGCTTCAAGCCAGCATTTCTTGGGCCTCCTTTTTCGACCGGGATGTGACGGAGGGCTAGGCAATTGTTCACCACATAACTAGCAGGTCAGCGTAAAACGGGATCATATTAGCGTAAGCGACTCTGTTGCACTTTGTCTACTATGTCACGGACTTTCCAACATGGAGACGCGGTCTGTTCCCGTGACCATCCATCGCAACATATTCGTCTCCGTAACACACAGCTCTTGCTTATATTGCCTAAGTACAGAACCATAAAAAGTTATCAATCCATAATCCAAGAGCTGTGTTCTTCTTGGTGCAACGTCCTCCATCGCTTCTGAACATAAGTTGTATCATGGTTGGATCGAATGATTTTATTTGGTACATACTTTATTTAAGATTTAATAATATATTTATTTGGTTACTTTTGAATCCATTTTTTATAATATACTAGCTGTCCCGGCAGACGTCGTCCTGCCCGGTAAAAAAATAGGGGTTGATCGTAGAGGGTTGAAAATTTAGGGTTGTATGTATTTTTGTATGTTGTATCATAAAAAAATAGAAATTAAAAATTTTGTCTAAAAAATAAAAAATAAAATTGGGGTGGACTACCCCTAACATTTAGGGGGATGAAAAATAGATGTTGGCCGATTCTCATAGATACCGGATAAGCACAAAAAATTTCATCAAAATCGGTCAAGCCGTTTCGGAGGAGTATGGCAACGAAAACTGTGACACGAGAATTTTATATATTAGATTGTTTTGAAGTCGGTTTTATTTTTTTGCTTGTACCTAAAATTATTATTACTTTTTAGTTAGGCAAATACATGAATAGCTTTAGAAAAAAAAACACGCTGTACATGCCAGTGCGTATAATATTTGCAGGTTTTTCTCAATGGCATCCACTCATCGGATCCTGACTTGATGACAGTTGGGCCACCTCAGCAATATCTTTCTCTCACTTTCCAATAAACTTTTTTTTTAAAACGGGTCCACAATTGACGGAGAAATCGCGTAACAAATATACAGTCAAATTAAGAACCTCCTCGTATTTGAAGTCGGTTAAAATTCGATATATTTGCTCCCTTATTGAGAAAATTGTCTCTGATCGATAACATTAACATGATCGACTTCCAATAGTTAGCCTTGAATCTAAATATATTACAAACTTTTTACTTGCAGTCTACCTATATAAATGATGAATAAAAAAAATGGATGTATATTTCCGCTTCCCGTAATTGACATTAGCTTATCCATTCAGATATTAAATCAGTGTCAATCGAAAGGATGTTTACAAATTAACATAATGGACTTAATAAACAATCAAATTGTTATAACAAGCGTTTTACTTGAAACACCAAATTAAAAGCACAATAAAGTAGACATACCAGACGAACCGTTACCATATTATTGATACAGAGCATTGTCTAGTCAAGGACGCGAATTCCGGGCAGAGTAGGGGGCACAATGCTAGTAAACTAAGCCTTTGAAGAGGCTCGCCAAATGTCAACCAGTGTGCCGTAGACCGCAGTTCCTTACGCGCGTGATTCGATACAAGCCGACCGATAACCAAAAAACGATTTAAAATCGAATGAGATTTTCAAATAACGAAATTATAAACGTCAAAGTGACATTCATGGTGTTGTCAAAATTATTTAAGAAATTATCGATAAATTAAAAAATTAATACGTTCTATATGTGAATGTACGGTCTCTTAAAAAATCTGTACAGATAAAAACATTGTAGTACAATTAGATTTTTAAAGAAAATAGTGAATAGGGAGCTATGATTTTTGGTTTATAGTGTGTGTTTACAAAGTGCAACCATGTTTGAAAGAAACTTTTTGTTTTGTGTAGTCGCATGCAGTGTTATAGCCGTAATTATTGGACAGGTGAGTGTAATATACCTAAAGTATTACTCTCAGCTAACTATAGATTTATTCATTGAATTTAGCTCATCTGTTACTTTTTGTGATGGGAGACTGCTTTCAAACTGCAATATTGTTTTCTATTTAATATAATCCTGGAGATTGAAATCACTAACTGGAATCAATTGGATTTCGAACTTTGAATTATACAGTGTTTTTGAGTGAACTTTTGTTAAATAAATAGTTAAATGTAGCAATGTTTTATTTAAATAACGACCTAATAGGCTACTGCCTACTCATATTACACATAATAAAATTAGTTTTTACTTCAAATGTTTTTATTAGAAGTAATTTTTATTTTATTAAAAATAAATCTAAGTGAAGCTAAACATAAAATTATGTATGCTATCTATTATAATCGCTTATATATTACCATAAAATTGTTATAGCATATAAATGACATAAACAATTCAGTTATCCAATATTAAATTAATTTTTATAAATAACGCAGAATAATTTTATAATTTTAAAACGGATGAATTAATGAAACTAAAAAAAACTAGTCAGATAGGTAGTTTTGTTATCTCGCAAAATATAAAAAAAACTTGTTCTATTTTTGTATCACGTTTTTAACCTATGACATGTATTGTGCATATTTTGGTTTATTATTACTTTAATTTCATAATTAAATTCAAATTCTTATCAATTCATTGAAATAGTGACGAGACGATTATTCATAATTGTTAATTTGTCGGCATTTAGCAATTTATCGAAATCAACTGACAGTTAATTGACGAATATGCATATTATATTATACAGTTTAAACTCAAATTACGTTATTATCATAACGTTGTATTGTTTATTTATCTTCTATGTCATGGTAATCAAGTGCTAATTGTCGTATAGTTTTCAGTATGCTTTGTTCGGTGTCTACTAGTAGTCCATTTTCGTCTTCATCCAAACACAGGTTCAATCTGCATTGCAACTCGATCCAGTCTTTAAAAATATTTTCCTAATAACATACGAAAATTTATGTAGATCTATTACATTGTGAATTTTTAGTATGTAATATCATTATTACAACGAATTTTGAAGTGATAACTTCTTATGGGAGGGTAAACCGCTTCGTTACGTAACGCGTTACGGCGCCAGTCTGACTGCCTTCCCTTTCTCTCATGCATACGGCAGCGGTAGGCAGGCTCCTCCTCTCTCATTCTAACCCACAGATTTGATTAAATAATGATACTAATAATGTACGTACATACACAAAATTCTAATGTACATATTCAAGAATTGTTACTGAGAATAAAATATATTTTACAATCAATAATTTTTTTTATTAATAAATAACCTTACCGTACATTAGCATATTAATATTTGTTACTCTTTGTACACTGTATGCTGCAACTCTTTTAATTCTTGGAGAAGTAATTTTATAACGTAATAATATGTAATACCCGTAGGGGGGCTTTGTGCCGAAGCCTTAGTTAAGTAGCGTCACGTCATGTCTGACTCCGGGGGCCAAAGCAAAGCCCCCGCCTCCGTGCTTGCCTTAGCCAGCTGGCACGGAGTGTAGATCGCTAGAGCTAAGACTCAAGCTCCAGGGGTGGAAGTGATAAATGGCGGTACCTGCAGCCCAACTCTCTACACCTCTTAGCCACTCACACCCATGTTACCCCTGTCTTCTATGGCATTTATTACGGCCCATGCAGGTAGTGACGAGTCACAGTCTGCCCATTTTTCCATGTTCCCTGAACATTGCGACGGGCAGACGCCATAGTCCCCTTATTCCCAGACCCCTAGTACCAATAGCAGTTCACCCCAATAGCCCGGTACTTTTTTCTCATACACATACATACATAACTTCACGCCAGGTCCCTTGCGGGGTAGGCACGAACAACTGAGCGCCATTCAGGCTTATTTTTACACACCACACTTGCTTCTTTGACATTCATAGCTGTTGTCATGCACGCTCGTCTGTTCTTAAGGCTCCTGACATCACCTTCTGCTAGTACACACTTTTTGTTCTCATTTCCCACAATAGTCCTACACTGGCCAGGGCTTGTCCTTGGGTGCATTATTATATGGCGAAGACAGGGATAATCGCCGGTCAGTGTCATGCTACATTGACATTAAAGTCAAGGGGCCTCTACGTGTTGGCATTTCTATGGCCCCACGCAAGCCCTCCAAAAGTCCGGGCCATTTTTATGGCCCGTGCTCTCTAGATCAATTTATTTACTTATCCGAGCAGGAACGAATCAATAATACACTTTCCTGCGTTGGGGCAGCCTGTCGTAAGAGGCGACAAAACAACCCACAGTCATGTGGTAGGGTATTTGCTCGACTGGATGGCGACCACACCTGCTCTAGATTATGCCGCTATAATAATCTTGTTGTTTCGGCATTAGTGACCACGTTCCAGTCCTCCTTACATTGCATTTGTAGCACCTTTAGTGTTGCAAATTTCTTTAGGCGATTGTAACAGCTTTCCATCAAGTGGGCCGTCTGCTTTTCTGCTGAGCTCTTGCAATAAAAAAAACTAAAAGGTAGAAAATACAAAAAATAAAGCCGACTTCAGTAGTAATTAAAAACCAAAAATGAATAATTACTTAATATCTTCTTGAAGTCGGTGCCAAGTAATACATAACAAAACAACAAGAAATTTGTAAAATATAGTAATTTCTATGTTCTACTTCAATTCAAACATAACAACAGTAGCAAATATTGATTTGCCTAAATAGGTCACTTTCATCGCTATGACTATTTTATGCCACGATAAGAAGTGGCTGTAAGTTCGGACGTGGCTTGCGTAGTTTTTGTTTTTGATAGCAGGGAAAATCGTTTCCCAGGACGAGAAGGATGTTGTCATCTCTGTGATAAGGCAACAAGAAGCGTACTTTCGAAGTTTGAGAAATGAAATAACTAATTTTCACACCTGCAAAACCCATTAGGATGCAAATATTTACAAATTTTCAAACGTGGTAATACAATTCGTAAATCTCACACATTCTTGTTCAAATAAAGATTACTTAATAGCAAGACAGAACAATAGCGCTGCCGGGGTGCGCGGGCGCAGGTTCGACGTGAACGTGGGCACGTGACAGTTGGCCCACAACAAACACAAGTACACAAAACTACACTTAACTAGGAACTTGTGAACGGTTAATTAAAGATTTATCGTTAAAACTTCCTTAACTTGTATGTATATTTTATGTGAATTTTTTAATTATAATATAACATTGAAATGTACTCTGTGTTCATTGACGTTGACATTTGAGAGGTTAATTGTTTTTATTATTATTATATCAATCAATCAATATATTTATTTGCAAGAATGTAGTTTATACACATGTTGTACATTTGTAGATGCACAGTACATTCTACCACAAAATGAATTAAAAATTATACATATATACAGTGAGCTTATATATACTAGAGTAGCAACGTCTTACAAATAATTCTTTAAAATGCGTAGCCACTTGTGAGTTTAAAAGACGTAGCTTTGAAATCTAATGTAATGCCAACAGTTTGCCAAAGTAAACTAATTTTATCTCGTTTCTTTCATAGTCCAACCAATTACGTTAAATGAGACAAGTCATTGCTTTCGTGAAAACGGACAGAGTTGCCAGTAGTCAGAAATATCCCCAGATTGAACGTTTTTTGACTTCTTTTTTATAGAATATAAAACTTACAATATATACTTAGTACATAATTATTATAAGAGTCTGTATATCGATGTTTTTGAAAAAATATTTTTAGTAAACTGGTTTGATTTGGTTTTCACGGCTTGCTTCATATCTTACTATAACAATACGTTTTAATAAAACATGTGCAAAGGTTCAATTCACGTTGTCGGCCTAAAATCGTCTACTTTGGAGAATCGCTAAGTATCTAGATATACTAGTAAGACATCGCGTAAGGTTCCACTTTATATCGATCCTTGTCAAGTTCGTCATATAAATCTGCGAAGATGACCTCCCTCCCTTTGATAGTAGAATGACCGCCACTTTTGACTTAGACAAACAAATAAGGATCATTCTAACTGCTGTTGAACCTAACACTATTTTATGATAATTATTGACTATGTAGTATCATAAATAATTAATAAGCATATTAGAGTCGTTGCCGAAATTCTATTATTAAAGCACACCAAATTTACTGGCGCACGTTTCCATCATTCACTTCTTCATGAACTAAACTCCAACAAAATTGTTAAAAATAAAATCGTTAAAATTTTAATTCGTTTAACTGGTAACACCGATGACAAAAACAATGCACGATATATTATTTTGTTTTCTAATGTTATTTTAAATAATGCGATCAAAATTAAGCAAACTTTATTGTGAAAGCTAACGTCACTTGCTTTATTATCATTTTCGGACGTGATACACAACTTTTAACAGTACATTTCACTATTTTGAATACGTTTTTACGCCCGTCGCGGATACCTCACACTCGCTTAATGTCTAACTCACAGCTGGGGCCAGATATGCCTGCAGGCATCTTCGAAGTGGCAACACGTCGGTGCCGTAAACTGCGAATCTAGTTATTATAAGATTATTGCATATATATATATATATATATATATATATATATATATATATATATATATATATATATGCTATCGGCTTTATTACGACTGCATGCTACTGAAACAATCGACAAATACCACTCTAATTACGCGCGCTCTTTACAGTGCGGTTTGACAATATTTCCGAGAAAAAGAGATTGACGATGGAAACAAAACACACAGTTATAACGTTAAACTACCGATAAAAATAATATTAACGTAATATTTTCTACCGTTATCTGAAGTTAGCGTATATAGCGAACAACCATACCACATATTTACCGGTATTTCAAGCCCTGTTCTGGAGCTTAAACACTAGCATTCGTGACTCCCTCTGTAACAAGGGAAGCTGCTAGTTACCGGCAATCATTTCAATAATTAAATATTACATGAGTAGAATTAGTTTTATTATTTAACAAAATTGGGTCGTTTTTATTTTACGCCAAAACGAAGGTTTGCACTGAAAATCAGCGTTGCAAGCAAACCTTGTTTGCTGAAAATGCAGCTTACAAATAATGCTCTGTGTATAATAATGTATAAATATTGTAATTACGTCGCTATTTCTTCAAATAAAAAGTTTTTCTTTCTTTCATTGCGTCGTTATATAATTATTCTCTTTATATGTTCTATATATATTGTATATATATTTGTGTGTTCTATATATATTTTATTATCGTAAAATGCAGTTTTAAGTTACTACCAAACTTTAGAGTGACATTTTTAAAATACATGTCCATTTATATTATAGACAGATAACACTTTATGTACACCATTACAGAAAACGAACTTGTATTATTCTAATAGTATATGTACAAAGGGCGGTCCTATCGCTAAAAAGGGATCTCTTCCAGACAACCCGTGGCAAGAATATTCTGATTAGGAGTGGCGATGGTGGTTTGTGGTATACATATATAACTATACTATATATACATATATATCCATAAGTTATATACATATACAAGATATAATGATATAATGCAACTATTTATACATAATAAACATATATATTATATGCAATATAATATTATTTGTATAAAATTACATATCCATTATATTGCAGATAGAATTTCCTGACCATGTTCTTAAATCATTAAATGTCATTTGGGGATTTTGCTTGTCTGACAGCAACAGGCAATGTATTCCAAAGTTGGACGGCCTTACCCGTGAACAAATATTGGAAAACGTTATATTATGAATAGGAGTAATAAGCCTATGTTGATTGGATATTATATTCCATCCTTCATACCATTTGCAAATAATTTACCTATTTTTAATTAATTAGCTCAATTTACAGGATAATGAAACGTTACAATGAATACTATACAGAAGCTGACATATATTTTCTCCCTCTATGTATAAAAAGAAAATTTTATAGTTGTCAATGGATGTATCTGTTACTCATCACTAACAGGTAGGCAAGTACTGTAGTGAATTTAACATCTATTGACGACTGACCGCCAAATCTTATAAACTCAAAATGTAATTCTCAGGATAAAATAACTGACTGACAGACATACGGGTTTATTCCTTTTTTATTATAGTTGTGGGCAACATCGCCGATTGCGCCACAAGTATTATTTGCCAATAGTTTATATTTTTATTTAATCCTTTAGTGGTGTAATTGTTCGTTGTCTTAAATAAAAAAAATATTTTGCGTCATTCGTTACTTCTTTTTTCTTGATTTGGCTAGGCACGGTTTGTGCATTCAGCCAGAGTCACGTGGTAAATGTTTATTTGGCTATTATAAAACGAGGTAACAAATCACGGAAAAATAAAAAATTATATCGAAAATGTTGAATACTTTTATCAGAATAATTAGTGAATATATACAGACAACTAAAATAAAAGCTTTATTTGGTTATTTACAATAAATGAAGTTAATACTTTATATACATCAAATTTACAATCAATAAGTAATAAAGAAATACAAGTTGGAAGAGGAACGGACAGGGAAATTAAATAGTTGTAAAGAGAAGTGTAATCATGCAAAGGACAAGAAAGGCATTAGTTACTTAATTTTACTTATTATAAGAAACAAAGATAACATTTATACAGACGTATACATAATAAATGATCTTGTTTATTAGTTATCGGCTGACATTTAACCTCGAATGATCTATTTAGGTAATTATAACAGGACATTGAACGTTCAACAGTAAAACTAGGTTAGATAATCGATTTCCGTAATAATTTTAATATTACGGAAGCTAGTACGCAAATATAATGGAATATGTTTACTGTATTGTTACGAGCTACATAGGACTCGAATTAAAATGGCGTTGGAATTACTATAGAATTTATGACTATACAAACACGTATAAAACGGGTACAAATAGACACTACTAGTACAAATTGCATGATTCAATAACACGCGCAAATTCCGTCACTATATCGCTTATTGAATCGTCTTGCTTGTATCGTAATCCTCGCTTGACTGCCTTACCCCTCCCTTCGGGCTTTGTTTTATACTAACTATACAATACAACAAAGGACCCGTAATATGCACACCTGGTTATTTATTCCTGCGAACCGCCATAAACAAAAACAATAAAAATAGGCTATTGTCTAATTGCAAATATTAAACACAAAGTAAACAAAAGAAGTTCAAATGCTGGAAAAGTAATAAACCAGGTGCGTATTTCTTTGTCAGTATGTAACAGTATTGTACAAACTAGAGTTGGGTAGGACATGAGCGGAGCGCTGTAAAACGCAGATAAATGATTGAAATTAAAGAAATTGGTAGTGGAAATTATTTATTAAAAAACTGTTTATCAGATTGCTTTGATGTCATTTTATTGTAAAATGAGAAAAAAATGTTGTAACATCCAAAATAAAATATGTTCAAAATATTTCAGTTATTTTTGTTTATAACTGTTTTATTATCCATTTTACAATAAAAAATAATAAGAATAAAGTTGTAGACATTTTAATTTAATACGAATAATGTCTTATAAAATTTACTGTAGGGTTGCCAGTTTACGAGATACAGCGCGAAAACCCTTTGCACCCCTTTTCCAAGATGGCGGCCGGGGGACAAGGGCGGCGACTACACAAACTTGAACTTAAGCTTATATAACCCCCCCCCCCCTCCCTACACATGGAAAAAAATTACATCCACTGAAAAACGCATGCTAAGGCCTATAAAATGTAACATTTTAATGGATTATATATCGAGGAATAACATATAGGCGTATACGCAAAAATGCCATTTTTTGTTGTTTACTAAAATCTATGCATGAGACAATTTAGAAAGTCTTACAAGGATTAAAGTATACCTAAAAAGTAAGGTATTCCAAATTTCAGCCTTATACAATCAACTAGTTTTGTTTTATTCACAGTTTTGTCCCTCGCGTAAAACTGCACTTTTATCTGTACAGCCATTTGTTATGAAGCCTTCGATATCGTATAGGATTTCTGTCAAACGAGTATGACCCATGAAGGGCGTTTTAGACAAGTCTCAAGGGTATTGTTGCGCAGCTAATCGTGTAAGCAAAAATAGCCAATGCAAATTATTTTTGTGCAATAAAACAAATCGATTATATGCATCGCAATGTTGTGTAACGTTTGCATTCATATTCATATCCATGTCATAATTCAATTTAGAATTTCAATTTATGGGGTTTACAACAACAATCTTTATTGTACACCAACTTAAAGCAGTAACACATTTACACACAGTGCTTCATAACAAATGGGTGTACAAACAAAAGTGCAGTTTTGGACACGACAAAATTGTGAATAAAACAAAACTAGTTGAATGTATAAGGCTGAAATTTGGAATACCTTACTTTTTAGGCATCCTTGTAACACTTTCTAAATTGTCTCATGCATAGATTTTAGTAAACAACAAAAAAAATGGCATTTTTGCGCATACGCCCATTTGTTATGAAGCCCTCAATATCTTAAAATTAGAAGTTAGTAGTGCAATGGGCGGCCCTATTGCTTAAAGCAATCTCTTCCAGCCTACAACAGGGTTTCTTAGTCATTTTGCTAATTACAGAGAACTTTTATGAATGGTGCCACCACCAACGCCATACTTTCACCCCGGCACCGTTTTCGATCGGTGGGATGTTCACCCTCACTTCCTTGAGCTGTTAAGCTACCACACTCAAATACGCAACGATCGTCGAGAATGTTTATTCCGCATACAATACCGACTTGGGATACATTCCACAAGAGACTCACAACGAACACGTTCACGAACGCGATTTGTCCCATTCCACTTGCTTGCCATTGCACTTGCTGACAATCATAAACTCTAGTGGAACGGATTATGGAGCGTTGGTGTCATTAACAACAAAATACACAAATGTAATTGGTTGATTTGAAAATCGCGCCTTTTTCCATGTCTATCATTAGAGAGAATTAATGCTGTGTGGTCAACGCCCACTTCGACCCAGCTTTGGACATGGGTCGTTGTGAGAGCTGTCTGATCGATAATGATGACGTTATTAGTGACGTTTTCGCCACGACCATAGCGACCTCAGTCTCTTTGTGGAACGGCAGACGGATCTTTGGGCGTTCTGAGATACTAAAATATCGCGCTCTTGGAGGGAACTTCCCGCCGAGGTTTTCCTTCTGCGTTACGACATGTCATTTAAGAAGGGCGTTATAAAATTTCTTTGAAGCCGCCACGCGTTGCTAACAGCCTTGGTGTTGCAAACGCTTTCCATTTCTCGTCAAGTAGCCCGTTTGCGTGTTCGCCAGCGCATTGCAATAGAAAAGAAGAGAAACAGAGTTACATTCGCATTTATAATATTATCTACATATAAAATTCTAAACTTGCCGTATCTGTACATTAAAGCTATTAAAAAAAACAACTGGTAAAGACTATATAAACGATGGAGATCATGGCAGATCTAACATTTCATTCAGAATCTTATTGAAGAAACCTTTTTTTATCACGTAGATTTGCGTTCGACCATTAACTCGCTCGATTTGAGCGGAGATATGGTCTAAGATCGAGCACGCTTACCTGGAAGGACCTATTCACACGAGGCTTGAAGACACCCAGGTTGTAGGTTTCGGGAAAGACTCCCGGCAGTGTGTTCCACTCCTTTGCGGTGCGCATAAAGAAGGTGGACTCGAAGCGCTTTGTTCGTATAGGTGGTAGGTCCACCATATCGCGGTGCCGCATGGCAGTGCATCTGGTAGTCCGATGATGGAAGGGAGACGGCGGGATAAGATTGAAAAGCTCCAATGCACATTCTCCAAAATGTATAGGCGTACACCAACCCCCAAGAAAGAGGACAACACTTATTACAATCTATAATCCGTTGACAAGAAAGCGTCGTGTCTACAACCAACTCTCTATAAAAACAATAAATTAGATACATTTAATGCAAAATCTTTAGCTTTTAAAGAATTAGTAATTTCTATGCTGAAAGATCAAACTTCACTTGTTTAATATATTGGTTAATGCTTTCTCTGACGTCTTCGTCTATTATCCTTATAATATATCACTAAAACTAATTTCCTAGATTTCAAGTATTTACTGAATCATCATTACTGACATTATTTACATAATTTTGTATGCGAAAATACAATTTTAATACTAATGTGTCAGCACGCTTGGATTTCAATGTAGACGTAATAATTTACAAACAAATAAATTACAAATTTAAGTATTGCTTTATTTATAGTGTAGTTTAGTTTATTAATGTTTTTCTTTAAAAAAATTGTTAAGTAGAAAGATGTTTTAAATACTTAATAAGACACTCATTGAAAATAGAAAGATTATTTTTTGTATTTACAAACTATATTATATTAATGAATTACTGATTTTTATCTGTTGTGTTATCCAGATAAATAAATAAATCTAAAAAAAGGCAACATCAGACTATTACTATGCCTGGTGTTGAAATTGTGAAAATCCTTATATTGTTTATAGGCACACAAATTATTACGAATATAAATTATATTATTGAAAATATATTGGCAGGCGACCGTCATAATACCGATTTCCTTAATTCTCTAAGACTCCTTTGTCTGTTGTGAATTGACCTTACGGCTCTTTTATGTAAAACAAATATGAACTCTAAGTCAGCAGCGTTGCCCCAAAAGTAAAATATTGTTACGAGCGTGGGACTCGAATTTTAAATTATACAAACACGTATAACACAGGCACAAATATAACTGGACGCAACCAGTACAAACTGCGCAATTCAATAACACACGCAAAGTCCGCCACTATATATAGCTTATCGAATGTACATACATCTTTCTCGTATCGTAAGCGTCGCTTGACTGACTAAACCTTCGGGCATTCCTTTTATCCAGTACAAATACAATATGCCTCGACACAATACTCGACCGCATAACAATAATTTCCAAGAATCACACCTGGCTAATCCTACCATAAAGGATTACAATACACAATAGACTGTTTTTCTAATTACAAATTTTAAACATAAAGTAAACAAAAGAAGTCCAAATGCCGACGGCGGGTAATAAATGAGCTTTGTTTATAAATATGCAGGTGGCTTTATTGTAACAATAATATGGATTTGGATCTTTAGTTTTGACAAAGGCCATAACTCAACAACGGAGAAGGGGTTGCTTCTGACGATGATAGCTACTGATGACACATCCGCTAGTTTGCCAACCTTGCAGCACTCAATGTATAAAATAACAAAATTGGCAAGCAATGTCTGCGACGAAATATTACGTAAACAGCGTAAACAATTTATTTCATGTGTTAATGTTGTAACTTTAGTAACCTTTCAACTGTACAAAACTTTAAAATATAGTGTAGGTTACATAACCTATTGATCTCAATAAATGTCTGTCATTTTAAGATCCACACCTTTCACTGCATAGATAAGTAATGTCGAGTAATTAATGTTTGCTTGGAATTAATGAAATTGAAAGAAGAGAAAATTTTAAACTGAACAAACCTATAAAAACAGCTTTTTCTTAATATACTAGTTAGAATAAGTTCGCGTTTGACCATGATCTGTGGAGCTTTTTTTTATTTTATTTAGATTTATGGCTTGGCAGCTAGGCCTTTAAGCCAGATCTTAGTTTACAATATAGTTTCTTCATTTTCTTAAGCCTATGTGTAGCACAGCTGAACTGTAGGTAATCAGCAAGTGCCATTCAACGGAGTTCTTGTGACAACTCAAAAGGCCACATTTGACTATACAATTCACATTTCTCACAAAACACATAACCACTACTCAAAAACTATCAATATCCTACAACTATTGTTCTTTTTAGAGTAATTTTACACATTTTTAGAAAATAAAACTGCACAGCACAACATCGCCTTTCAGTCCCCGCCAAAAACTCCTGTGGAGCGAAAATGTGGTCGAGGATGGACTACGCTTACCTAGAAGGTGCCTCTTCACACGGGACTTGAAGACTCCCAGGTTATAAGTATCGGGACAGACAGACTCCGGCAATGAGTTCCACTCCTTTGCTATACGCACGATGAAGCTAGACAAAAAGCGCTTCATTCCTATAGTTGGAATATCCAGCATTACAGTAATCAATGATCTATCTCTCCTATCCTATCTTATAAGATGGCAACGTGCTGGTTCTTGGTGTTGCAAACGTTCAAAGGTGACGGCCTTTCTATCAAGTGGGCTTTCTATCTGTTTGTCAGCTTCAAGCAATAAATGCTCTTGTCACCTTTACATTTTAGATTGAAAAGGGACCACCATTGTTCGTCTCGAAACGTCTTTGCGTGAACTAGTCGTGACAGATCTCAATCATGTTTTCTAACAAATAATTCACTATTTATAAAAGGAAATGAAAGTAAAAGAAATATATCGAGTAATACAAATGGGCAGTCAATGGCGTTCGGTCTCTTTCAAAACCAAAATATTTTTCATTGTCATAACTTAAAGGAATATATTGCAGTATATTATATAATCAATTGTTCGTTTCCTTTATACAGTTGTCTGGATATTGTTTACATAGATTCTGTATTATAACACCCGCACACAAAAAATACAAAGTGGTCTGTACTTTTGACCAGACATCTGTTCTTATGTATTTCGATGTGTTGATCCGAATCTGGGGTCACTAGACCATACAACAAAATTTCTAAAAGAGTTTATATGCGTGTGCGTAACAGGGAGAGAGAGTATGAGTGTGTGTGTGTGTGTGTGCGCTTGCGTGCATGCGTGCGTGCGTGCGTGCGTGTTTGTGTGTGTGTGAGGTTAGAGTTCATAATTTTCTGTTTTTATACATAGTTATAGGCAAGTTACTTTTAAAAATACTACGTATGTATGGCAATAAAAAATTTATATAAAAAACATGTAAGATTCAATGTTGAAATTCAATGTCAATAATAATTATATTTGTTATTAAAATATAAGTATATTATAATAATTTTTAACTTTTAACGTAGTTTATTGTATGAATTAGTTTTAATAATAATAATTATAATGGTATATATTAAATTCCATGAAAATCGGTTCATTTTTAGGGTCGCTAAGAATAAATAAATCAAGAGAAACTTATCATAATTATTATAGATAAACATACTATTATATGGAAGCCATTTTCTTCGTTGACAGAATAAGAGCTGTTAATACAAACAAGTGATGTGCATTGTACGAAACAATCAATTCAATTTCCAACTCAAATTTATAAAAAATCATATCTTTTAGAACCTATAAAGAATCTTTTTCAAGTTTCTATTTTAAATGAATTTGTTTTATGGATATTATAAAACTGTAGGAAACACATATAGGCGTCCACTTTCGTTTGACGTGAAGTGATCACGTGCAGCATAAAATGACCTTAACGAATCTGTTGTTAAGGACTATTCAAAAGGCAAATATCAGCAATCAGTCCACAATGATTACAAAATTTGAAGAAATACACATCGTACATACCACGTCGCATAGATGAAGGTATAATTACAGCATGAGAATAAAATAAGCGCCATTGTTCGTATAATAATTTGGCGCAACACGATAATCGGTTCGATTCCCTCGAAGATGGGTTGCCCAACTCCTGCGCAACGCGTGATCTGATATGTCATATGGCTGTGCTCTAGATTACACTACCCAATCTAAAATATCATCCGATGAGCCCAATGTGGTAACTTTTATGTAATTCTTAAATCGATAGGATGTTTCGTAAACAATAAACAGCTGCAAATTAATTGGCAGATGTGCTCTTTTTAAAGCCAGCTTTCTATACCATCCGTTCCGTTATCTTACTTTCTATTTCTTTCTTTCACCTTCTTTGAATTATTTGATATGTCTTTTAATTCCACGCTCTTCTATTCTGGCATGCGTCCAGTCACAAGATAACAACCTTGAGTATTGTTTCGGCATTAGTGAACAGGTTCCAGTCTCCCTAAAGAGAGCAGCAGCGCATTTGTAGCACCTTTGGTGTTCCAAACGTTCATAGGCGATGGTAACCGTTGTCCATCAAGTGGGCCGTCAGCCTGTCTGCTGAACTCCTGCAATAAAAAAAACACCACAATTCATCATGTCATCCTTCATATTATCCATTCATATACTTTTTGTCTAACTATACATTTTTATCTATCAATCTTCTAATTAAACATTATTTTTGACACGTGACTTTCAAACCTCCTTAGATGTTTATATCACCTTAGTCCCTCTCCTCTCAATTTTTCAGTCACGCGTGGCACTTGCAAAGATCATGTTTTACCCTCATTTCTAGATTAGGGGTAGTAGCTATCCAGGTGGACAAATACCATACCACCTATAATATCACTATAAGCGTATATAGAATTTATAGTTATTTAGTTTTGCTTCATGCAGTAACGGAGAAAGAGTATTAATTCCTAGGGCTGAGCTGCTTCCTCTCGTAAGAGGCTACAACAGTGCTTTTCAATCTTTTCGACCCCTTTACAGGTTGAAAAATCCATAGACAGACAATAAGCTTTTTTAAACAGATTTTTAAATACAAGCTTTTGAGATATCATGTAGCAGCCAAGACAAGCAAAACGAGCCCAAACACGACGGGTATATCTTTAGTACAGGAGTTCCTATGGCCATCTTCCGACTCCATCATCAGATTAGCTTTATGGTACCATATTATTGCATTGTCACGCGGTATACATATGCGTGCAAAATTTCAGCTCAATCGGAAACCTTGAAGTTGGTCAAATTTAACTTGCAAGATTCCACCCGAACTTACATACATCCATTGCAAGTTAAATAAAAGCTTGCAAAAAGTTAGTAACTTAAAAGACTACGTATATGTTTTTGTGTCTATTTTGTTACCCATATTCATTATTAGGGCCTTATACTTTGCAAAAAGCTGCTGAGCTTAGAAAGTACCTAATTGCGAGGTATAAATTTAAATTGCCTTGTCGCTTTTGTCGGCGACCCCCCTAGGGGTTGCGACCCAGAGATTGAAAAACACTTTGGTACAAAATAAGCCACAGCTAGGTGGTAGGGCATTTGCCCGAGTGGATAACTACCATCCTTGTTTTAGAATAGGCCGCCATAACCTTGAGTTATGTTCCGGCATTAGCGACCAAATTTCAGTACCCCTTCAAGTACGGCACCATATCGATAGTTCCTTTGGTGTTGCAAATCTCGATAGGCAACTGTAACCGCTTTCCATTAGTTAAGCTGTCTGCCAGTAAAAAAAACACAAGCGTAAAAGTGGACGCATAGTTAGTATCTAATAAATATATTTCAAAATGTTTATAAGTAACTAGCAACCATCGTAACGGACTAAAACTTAAAAGCATTAAATCAAACAAGTACATATGAACGTAAGAAGCAGCCGAGCCTTGAAAGTAAATAACTCAATGCATTTATAATATTTATGTTTTGATTTTGACAGATGTTACTAACAACATTAGATGCACTTAATTACACTTGTAAATCCACTTAAATTACTTTCGGCCAGTGAATATACAAATGAATGGCACGATTTGAATTGAACATAAGTCACGAATTTCGAAGGTATATAAATATATAGACGTATATATGAAATTTTCGAAACCGAAAAGGAGCTAAGCACTTAAAAATTATAGCTGATTAAAATTTAAACATTTTGTTTTAGATTACAAGTCGTCGATCGAAAGTTTAAAATGGCATTTTCTATACAATCAAGAACGGGCTGGTAGTGCCTAGGGTTGCCATATGTCTGGAATTTTCCATACATGTCCAGTAATATAGGGATGAGGGGTGGGGTAGAAGAACATGCTCCACTTCTGCTCGCATTCATTAAACAATGTACACAGTGTAGTGTACGGGTACGAGAATATTCTAGAGCAGAGATGCCAGTAATGGTTTGGTCGAAAAGCGAATACAGAATATTCGGCAACGCTCTCCGCCCGAGCTCCGAATTTTCGGCTACCGGATGTTCAGCGTGAAATGTGTACTCGTATATTCACGCGTATCACGATTCTTTATTTAATTCTGACATTTTAAAAACTGGCCGACACATAAGCTTAAAATGAAAAAAAAAGTGTATTTGTACTTATGTACACGCGTTAGAAGTTATACTTCTTTGGCCTAACAAGATAAAAAACGACACTAACAATAGAAAAATTAAAATGTTGACTATAGCTAACTTCAAGGTGTCGGTTGACTATAGCTAACTTCAGGGTGTCGGTTGACTATAGCTAGCTTCATGGTATAGCTTTTTCGTGTGACGGTGTGTGCGCGCATCGTAAAAATTTACTCTCATCATTTTTCCCTAACGCGCCTAAAGAAGTATAACTTCAATAATTAAAATCATATTTAACGAAGTTTAAGTCATCTATTTGTGATTGAAATTTAAACATTATGTACGTTTTATTTTCATTATTTGGTATTCGGAACGAATAGTTAAAAAGGTGGCAGAGTACCGGAAAGCAACCGAATATTCGTCACATACGTCAATTCTAGAGTAAACTTCGTTTTCACACATATATATTATACTAACTGTCCCAGCAAAAGGTCGTTCTGCCCGGAAAAGCTTCAAGCGATATGCGGACAGCAGCGCCACCTACCGGGTCCAATTGTGAAGCAACTCAGAAACCTTCTCTGGCTCATGCACAACAACTTTGCTAAACATCATCACATGATCAAATGTATAGTTTAAGATTATATAAAATACAAACAGACAAACATTCATTTTTATATATAAGAAGAATAAGAAATGTATTGTTTTCACATTCCGTCGCAAAACGGAACGGAAGCAAAGCTCTCGAATGAATGAATTTGCAACCCGACGGAACGTGAAACACTTTTAACAAAACCTGTCGGAAACACATTCTCGAATGCGTTCGTTTCACGTTCCGTCAGATTACAAACTGATTCGTTTGGGAGCTTTCCCTTCTCATACGGAAACTTTTCCGACGTTTGTGAATAAACCTACAGAAGTCTCCTGATTGTACTGAAGTACAGTTGAGTTGTGCTCAACTACAGACGCGGCTAATATGAAACTGTGTGAAGCGCGTTGCGTGATAGCGAACATATCTGTCGCCGCCACACATACGTACATAATTATGACAGTGAATGGCCGCTGTACTTGTCGGATTCAATTGATAGACGTGGACAGAGGATGATGTTGGATGTTGTAATGTTTGAAATACGCGGTGCCTTCAATTATAAAGTGATGGTAAAGAATAAACTTCGCCGCCCACGATGCCCCGTCACAAAATATGCTACGTTATTCGGAAATATTTGCTTTATTTTACGTAACTCTATCCATTATGTTTATCCACTTACAGTTTTCTTATAGACTCTGTTAAAGTGAACACACTGTTCGTGTGGTTTCTATTAATATTTAAAATGCTTAACTTTGAAAATAAAAAATCAACATTCGGTTATATGTTGGTTGCCATTCTTAATTTTCAATCGTTTCGCGGTTTTACTAAGCGATTGTGATACCGACAAGCAACCTTCTTTCGCCATATACAAACATTTCTTTTATTATATTATAAATTCTTCGTCATAATCTGACGGCGTGTTTCTTTTTTCGCACGCACGTCAATCATTCATGTGATCGCAAATAAATTAAATAAAATAATAACATATTATATGTATAATATATTATTTTAATATACCGCACCCGGCCGCGTCGCTTAAGCATATGTATAATATATAATTTCTTCTTCTTCAGTCAATCTCAGTCCACTGCTGGATGTAGGCATCCCCAAGTACGTGCCACATATCCCGGTCTCCTGTCTTCCTCATCCAGCCAATATATAATTACATTGCTGTAAATAAAATATATCTCGCTCGTCTTATAAAAAAAAAAAAAAAACATATATAACAAATAATATTCCTGAAATGTATGTGAAGTAAAGTGAGTAGCTGCGGAGCAATGCGTCATCCATACTACATAAACCAGATACGTGCGTGATTTTTCTTTCTTACTTCCCTTCGAAACAGCTCGCTTATTATTAAATCCATCGCCACCGCATCACATTGCGTAGAGCCACATAGACTACGTATTCCTGTTAAATACCAATCATATAGACCTTGGAAAGGGGTTTGGGTAAATTTGTTCGGAGGTTGGCATGATTCTTTTTATGAGCGGCCACTTTTTTAGCTATTGCTATTTAGTAGTTCTATACTTGAGATACAAGACTATTAAAAAAGCTTGGTCCTAAGTTACATCGGAGCCGAGCTATTTAAGATCAAAATCGTGGTGCATCAACTTAAGATACCGTAAAACGGGGTTAATAGAATTCACGGGGTGATTAGATACATTGGGGTTTGGGTAAAAATGGCTTGGTTTTTTAGGTTTGTGGCCAGCGATTACATTTATACAGTAGATAGTATACAGTAATAAAAACACTTTTTGTTTTAACGTTTTTGTCTAACATACATCGGAGCCGAAATATGTGAAAAAATTGAACCAATTCAAACATACATTATTTTTTATTTAATTTTGTGTTTTCATGCAAATTCATGCATTCATTTATGCCCTGGGCACATATCAAGTAACTATGAGCAAACACGTAACTATTATGGTGAACACATAAAAAACGGAACCTATTTAATTGATATATTTGAAGAACCCAACCTGGAAGATTTCACAAACGTTAACTTAGATTATAACTACCCATGGCTTTTGAGAGGAAGAATCCAATCCATGCATGTATCGAGCCGAACTTACTATGTCTATATTTTGTTAGAACGAAGGCTTCATGGTCGGGATGCTATTTTAGGTCATTATTGCTCAACAATGCATGTTGGAAAACTTACATTAGATTGTTGTTCCCATGTCATGTTAATCGTGTGGTATTTGGGATGGGGTAGGCACCAAAACCATTTGTCTTCTCCTGCTCAGTTCCTAGATACAATAATCAGGCATGATGTAGAGAACGAAGCGTATGAAGAACCCGATATCCAAAACTAAATAAAGTGCACATTTAATGCCATTATAGTGAGCGTTTTATTTAGGTTTCTTTTTTTCGCGTGTGATTATAGATATATAAGACCTATTTAGTGGATTAATAAATATAATTGTAAAAAAGTTTTGTGTATTAAATGTAATTATAAGAACAACTACTTTTTATTATGTGTATAAGTACCTATGTTTTAATAACAAACATGTTCAATTAGGGTAATAGTTCACTTTAATTAGATATGTTATATTATTTCAAAAGCCATGCACAAAAACATGAATCTTGCAACAAATAACCTTGCATAAAACTGATACCTTAAGATCACGCAGCACGATTTTGAGCTTAAATAGCTCGGCTCCGATGTAACTCACGGCCAAGTTTTTTTAATAGTCTTGTATCTCAAGTACAGAACTTTTAATTAGCAATAGCTAAAAAAGTGGCCACTCATAAAAAATCATGCCAACCTCCGAACAAACCCCGTTATATTTTGTCAATTTATTTCTAAATGCATGAGTAAAACCAATGAAATTATTATAAAATTAACAATAAGACTCATTTGGAAATAACGTAAGCCTTTATTCAGACATAAAAATAATTAAAGATAATCGAATCCAAAATTACGAAACGTGCCCATCGACCCCGTTTTACGGTATCAGTTTTATGCAAGGTTATGTGTTGGAAGATTCAGGCTTTTGAAATAATATAACATATCTAATTAAAGTGAACTATTACTCTAATACTACTAACGAATAAACTGCAGATTAAAAAGTTTTGTGCATGAAAACCCAAAATCTAATAAAGAATAATGTATGTTTTAATTGGTTCAATTTTTTCACATATTTCGGCTCCGATGTATGTTAGACAAAAACGTTAAAACAAAAAGTGTTTTTATTACTGTATACTATCTACTGTATAAATGTAATCGCTGGCCGCAAACTCAAGCCACTTTTACCCAAACCCCTTTCTATGGTAAATTACCGATGACACAGGGATAGTTCCATTTCATTCAATATAAATACGGATCCTAAATATTTTTTAACCGACTTCGAAAAAAGGAGGAGGTTCTCAATTCGTCGGAATCTTTTTTTTTTTTTTTTTTTTTTTTTGTTCTTTTTTTTATGTATGTTCGCCGATTACTCCGTCATTTATGATCCGATTTACGTGATTCTTTTTTTGTTCGACGCGGAATAGCTTCCAATTGGTCCCCTAAAAATTTTACATAGTTTGGCCCAGTAGTTTTCATTTTATGGACATTTTTCATGGAAATAATTTTCACTCCGTTCCATATATTCGCCGATTACTCCGTCATTTATGATCCGATTTACGTGATTCTTTTTTTGTTCGACGCGGAATAGCTTCCAATTGGTCCCCTAAAAATTTTACATAGTTTGGCCCAGTAGTTTTCATTTTATGGACATTTTTCATGGAAATAATTTTCACTCCGTTCCATATGTTCGCCGATTACTCCGTTATTTATGATCCGATTTACGTGATTCTTTTTTTGTTCGACGCGGAATAGCTGCCCTGTGGTCCCCTAAAAATTTGACATAGTTTGGCCCAGTAGTTTTCATTTTACGAACATTTTTTTGTTCCCGGTTCTTGGGACCTATATTTTTTAAGAAGCGCGGCACCATTCGTAGGTCCACCCATACATAGCTAGACACTAAAAAGTAACAAATAAAATTTAAAAACTTCGTTTAAAAAAACCGACTTCAAAAACTAAAAAACTAAAATGTATAAAATAACTTATTTCTAAAGCTATATTATTAATATATATTATCTAAAACATCTTGAAGTCGGTGCAAAGCAAAACATAAAAATTACTATATTTTGAAAATTACTAAGCACCGACTTTAAGATGTTTTAGATAATATATATTAATAATATAGCTTTAGAAATAAGTTATTTTATACATTTTAGTTTTTTAGTTTTTGAAGTCGGTTTTTTTAAACGAAGTTTTTAAATTTTTTATTTATTGCTAAAGCACAGCAGGCAAGCTGACGACCCAACTATGATGGAAAGTGGTTACCATCGTCTGTAGACATTAGCAATACCAGAGGTGCTGCTAATGTGCCTTGAAGGAGAAACTGGAACCCGGCCACTGATGCCGGAACACAACTCAAAGTCGGTATGGCGGCATACTCTACACCAGAGGTGGTAGTGATCCAGGCCGCAGGAATTAGTATTATTTTTTCGTTCCTGCACAGAGAAAATAATTCTCAAAATACCCTTAAATCTTATAGACGCTTTGAACAGAACGATCAAATTATTCCATAATTTAAAGTCCACATAGAGATATTGTTCGTATGTTCGTATGAGCAGTATTATACAGCTTAGTGTACGGTATAATTAAATTGTTCAATATTATTGCGTCCTAGCAATGGCAATAATATTGTGTGTATGCGGGTAGCCTGAGATTATTTACATATAAGAAACAGAAGTTATAATGACATCATCTTTTAAAATATCGCGATAAAAATGTTTTTTATTACTGTTTAAATAACAATTAGAATTGAATTTGCGTTGGTACGCTTGTACAAAATTTAGGAGGATGCGATATTTTACAAGGTGATAAAAACTTCGTTTAAAAAAACCGACTTTAAAAACTAAAAAACTTAATTCTAAAACTATTATTATTAATATATATTATCTAAAACATCTTAAAGTCGGTGCTTAGTTATTTTCAAAATATAGTAATTTTTTATGTTTTACTTTGCACCGACTTCAAGATGTTTTAGATAATATATATTAATAATAATAGCTTTAGAAATAAGTTATTTTATACATTTTAGTTTTTTAGTTTTTGAAGTCGGTTTTTTTAAACGAAGTTTTTATTTGTTACTTTTTAGTGTCTAGCTATGTATGGGTGGACCTACGAATGGTGCCGCGCTTCTTAAAAATATAGGTTCCAAGAACCGGGAACAAAAAAATGTTCGTAAAATGAAAACTACTGGGCCAAACTATGTCAAATTTTTAGGGAACCACATGGCAGCTATTCCGCGTCGAACAAAAAAAGAATCACGTAAATCAAATCATAAATCTCAGAGTAATCGGTGTACATATGGAACGGAGTGAAAATTATTTCCATGAAAAATGTTCATTAAATGAAAACTACTGAGCCAAACTATGTAAAATTTTTAGTGGACCAATTGGAAGCTATTCCGCGTCGAAGAAAAAAAATCACGTAAATCGGATCATAAATTACGGAGTAATCGGCGAACATACATAAAAAAAGCAAAAAAAAAAAATTCCCGACGAATTGAGAATCTCCTCCTTTTTTCGAAGTCGGTTAAAAATATATCTAGTTCGCTATATTATTGTTACGAGTTGCAGGACTCGAATTAAAATGCCGTTAGAATTACTGTAGAATTTATTAGAACTATACAAACACGTATAACACAGGTACAAATATAACTGAACACAACCAGTGCAAACGTAATGCACGATTCAATGACATGCGCAAAGTCCGTCACTAAATAGATTACCGAATGTACACAAGTCTTGCTCCGCTTGTGGTTATCGCTCGACTGACTCGTCCATCAATCGAGGCATTGCTTTATACTGCACGGGTGCAACATGTTTGCCCGGCTCCGTGGACCGAATTTCCTAGAATCACACCTGGCTAATGACTGCCATAAAAGATGCCATACACAAAGGTATGTTTTTCTAATCACAAATTTTAAACACAGAGTAACCAAAAGAAGTCGAAGGTAATAAAATGTGTTATACAGGGCTGCAGGTGTGAATTTGCCTTTGTCGGCACCTAGGTCGTAACATTATTTAATGGTTAAGTGATTTACCATCAGATAGAAATGACAGAGGATGTGTGATGTTGACGACCTTGACGCAATCTTGAAACAAAAGGTTATGTAAGGAGCGGTTCATTTCATCGACGCGTGCGCATTGTAATGTGCTTTGTATCAAGATTAAGTTAAATTACTGATTAAGATACTCGAATAATGTAAGTAAGTCATGGTAGCGTAATGGCTAGCACATGCGTTCCAAACGCAAAGGGCGCGGGTTCGATCCTGGCCGGAACGCATGCACCACTTACGCAGTTTTCAGACCAAACGTGCATATTGTTACAATTACCACGTGCTAACACCGGTGAAGGATGAAACCTGCACATAGAGATAACGCATGTGTCAGACCTGCCAAGCCGCGTATACTGTCCGTTTCCCCTAAAATGTGAGGCCCGAGCCCAGCAGTGGGACATTTGTGGGCTGATATTGTTATATTATTCTTATAATTATGTAACTTTTGTAAGTTTCTAGGTTAATTATTTACATTATTATGAAAGAGAACTTTAAATTTCCTATAATTATCACGAAGAGAGGCAAAGAAATTGGGCCCGATTTTGATGAAACTAAAGTAGCGTCATGAATGAATGAATGAATGAAAAATCCTTAATGTTCACCATAATCTTAAATCTAGACAATTGATATGGATACATTTGCATCAGAACAATGGGCGGCCTTATCTTATTATAAGGTCATTAGGTTTTTGAAAACTCAATTAGGAGTAGGTACATTACCAACAGGTAGTATATAGCTAAGAACCTCAGCCAGAAGGCCTAGCTTGCCATACACAACGCGGTGCTGGTACCTACGCTCACGTATGGAAGCGAGAGTTGGGTATGGAATAGAGAGCACGAAAGTAGAGTAAACGCGGTCGAGATGCGAGCACTGCGCAAAATCTGCGGAGTGACGCTCGCGGACCGCGTTCGTAATACCGAAGTAAGAAAGAGAGTTGGTCTGAAAGAGAGTGTCGGGGTGAAGGTAAGGAAAGGAATGCTCCGGTGATTCGGGCATGTGGAAAGAATGTATGATGAAAGAATGACTAAACAGATATACAATGCAAAAGTGGATGGATGCAGAAGTCGCGGAAGGCCACGACACACCTTCCATGATCAAATTGATCATGTACTAGCAGAAGGTGATGTCAGGAGCCTTAAGAACAGACGAGCGTGCATGACAAGAACTATGAATGTCAAAGAAGCAAGTGAGGTGTGTAAGAATAAGCCTAAATGGCGCTCTGTTGTTCGTGCCTACCCCGCAAGGGACCTGGCGTGAAGTTATGTATGTATGTAGTATATAGCTTGTAAGGATTGATGTTTGTGATGATCGAGGTCCATCTAGGATAATGTTATAGTTATTGACTGTGACCAGACGCGTTTTATTTATATCGTTAATAATAACACCGTCAACGAATAGCATACATAAATTAATGCTTATATATATACACACACTAATGTATGTACGTTACCGTGCAGGAACGTCGTAAAAGGCAACAAAACAACCCACAGCCGGGTAATAGGGTATTATCCCGACTGGATGGCTACCACCTCTGGTCTAGAGTATGCCGCCATAACAACCTTGAGTTGTGTTCGGCATTAGTCATCTGGTTCCAGTCTCCCTTAAGAGAGCAGCAGCACAGTTGTAGCACCTTTGGTGTTGCAAATGTCCATAGGCGATGGTAACCGCTCACCATCAAGTGGGCCGTCTGCCTGTCTGCTGAACTCCTGCAATAAAAAAAATTATATAAGAAATGAAAATGTTATTTTAACGCCTATTTTTTATTAATATTAGAATGTAGATAGATAGATAGATAACACTTTATTGTACACCAATACAATCATGAACTTAAAGACTAAAATTATATCTACTTATGTACAAAGGGCGGTCTTATCGCTAAAAAGCGATCTCTTCCAGACAACCCCAGGAATGAATTGAGATGATAATGGCGATGGTGGTATACGTAACATATAGTACGAACTACTTACATTTTAATAATAAATACATAAATGATACATATACATATATAAAGAAATTTTATATATTACATAGATATATACTTAATATACATACCATACAAATACATATCTACAAAATATATAAATGAATTTAAATATCATATTCATATTCGTATTGTAACTTGTGGTCGCCCGTGGTCGAAATTCGACCATAATAATTAATGTCAAAGACAATACTTCAATAATTACAGATTTCGCCAAGGTTACACTGTTAATTTGACTTGCACAATAAACAAAAGAGTATCTATGCGTGTGTGTCAAATACATGGTACACTACCATGTATATATTTGTAATGTTTTTATTTATTGATTTAATGTATTTTTTATGCATAATTAAACAAAAATATTAGCATTCGTCGCTTCTTCTCTATATAAACTACTAGCGGCCCCGGCAGACGTTGTCCTGCTCTATACAAATAAAATCTAGGACCCGATCCTAGCGCCACCTACCGGTTCTAATTATGGATTTTAATCATCCGGGGACCCACTCAAATACAGAAAAACAAAATCACCAAAATCGCTCCCGGTGGTTAGGAGGATTCTAGAACCCGATCTCAGCGCCACCTACCGGTTCCAACGGTATAAAAACTATCCTATCTTTCAAGTTGGATCAAACTGCACACGGTGTGCAAATTTGATTAAAATCGGTTGAGTAGTTTAGGAGTCCATCGCGGACAAACATCGTGACAGGAGATTTATATATATTAAGATAAATGTGTGTAAGGAATATATAAGTTTTATATTCCTTCGTCCGAGCAATTTTCGTAAAAAAGAGTACAAAGTTTTTGCTTCACGTATTAATATATAGATATGTTATCGTATCTGCTCCCCTGTTGTAGTTGCTTTTCCTGCAGGCAGATGTGTAAAACTTGATCATGATCTATATCGAGTGCTTATTTGCTTCTTTTACTTTTGATCCATAATTCACAATAATTTCCCTCAAATAACAATTTAAGTTACTTGACGACTGTATAATGAAGTACTTCATGTATGCAAATTGTGGACACCATCCAAACAACACCGGTGGAACGAGTTTTGTATATTGGCACATGAGGGCGTCCGTGCGACCCGGGCTACAGTCACATGACCAAAGGTCACCTGATGTTTAACCGACTCCTTCGCTTGTTGACCACAAACCCAGTGTGTCGAGTAAATTGTCATTACGCATGTTGGACATTGTATTTATTTTAATACATCTTTGGGTGTTCTCTTTGCTTTGATCCCATCCCACTAGATTAGTAACACAAAGCTGCAACACTACATTAAGACAAATAAACTGCCAAGTGATGATCAGAAAAGTCTTTAATTCCCATATCAATAAGAGAATTGCCTAAAAGAAAATTTTAACTAAAATTACATTCATGACTGATGGTAAAGTGTTGTTATGACATTACGGGTTTTATTAGGTAAATGATTTATTCTATATTTTTTACATTCCTTAATCTCTGTATTTAATATATAATTAATCAAACTATGTTTATAAATTTAGAAATATTATTTTTTTAATTGACATGTATCCAAATATTTGTATGACCATGTTTAGGTCAAATACAGTGAGACCAATCGACTTTGTTAACCATGTTTTGTACAACTATTACCTGTATTTCAACAAATAAAGATTCATTCATTCATTTCATTCATTCAGTCATTTCAGTCATTCATTTCATACATTCATGCATTTCATTCATTCATTTCATTCATTCACTCATTTAATTCATTCATTCATTTCATTCATTCATTTTGAGAACTGGGGGTGTTTTCGCAGATTCTGATGAACATGACAAGTATCAACGTAAAGTGGAACCTTATGCTATATCTTACAGATACCAATAATAAGACACGTGTCAATTTCAATAAGCGATTCTCCAGAGTCCAACCGCTTTAGGCCCTTTGTGGTCTGCTTATTTCCTCTTTTCTTCTAGAACCTTAGTTCTTCAGGATCTCCATAGCAAAAACACATCAGTAACCCCTAGTCAGTATCGCTTGAACGATCTCCTTTAACAAGCCTAGGCGGAGTCGGCGTGGCTTTTTTTAATATATCTTCTTCCTGACGAACATGCTTCGTTAGGTAATATGGATTTTTTTGTAATTCTTGACATTTCCTATTACGAAACAAAATTAACACTGAAAGATATTAATAATATATACAACCTAATTTGCAAATAAAAAAAGTTATAAATATTAAATGGGTTCTAATTCAGTCAGTCGGGAAGGTTCCCAAAACACCGGCCGCGTTACCACGTTGTATGGCAACGCGTGTGCGTTGCCCAAAATGCGAGCGAGCCTTTTGGCCATGTGAAACATTTATCAATTGTTTATATAAGTCTCGATAAAGGTGGTGGGCTTCTGGACCCCACAGGCCACAAATGTGTATCCGCTACCAACGCCTCCATATTTGCGGCGTTTCTAGGTAATATATTTCTTGCTTTGTCTTCTTTTTTTTAATTCCTTAAAGGGAGGATTTAGCTCTAGTATGATTATTGTTATCACTCAGCATGGCTGATTTTGTAAGCGATTTTTTGGTTAGAAGCATTGATATATAAATGATTAGAAGATTTTATTTAACTTACAATCTTTGTTAGTTAGTTTTAGGTCAAATCTGGTAAGCTGGATTATCCCATTGCAATATTGAGAGCTTGTTTCGTCTTGATGACGTAAGACAATAAAAAAAATACACTAAAATGAAAAAATAAAATATTTACGGCAACATAGTAGGTACGACACGTCTAAACGACGAAACATGTTCAACATAAATTAAAAATATAAGGATAAATTGATATTTACAAATATTAAAAGAAATAAACTCGTATTTAAGTGCTCTAAAATGAAAAAAATATATATCAAATAAGGAAAAAGGAACATCAAGCCATGACCTCTATTTTATCATAAGCGACATTTGTACCTAAATATTTATTTTTCATGCAATTTTAAACTATTATTTTGTATTAAAACTTTAAATTTTAGTTAGATTAGATCCTACTGAACAATAATTGAATATCTTAAAACAAAATAATAGTTAATATTATCAATATTAATATTTATTTAATAACGACACGTTACAATGCAAGGAAAATATGGAGTGAACGCAAAGTACATTAATGAGAAGATTGAAAAAAAACCAAACCAAGTACGTCAATGTCAAATAATAAAAAGTAAGCTATGTGAAGTGGTTGATTACAACAAATTAGGCGGTTCAATTAATATTAAATAATTAAAATACCTTTTGTAATATATAATTTATTTTTGTACAAATATTGCTTACGATAAATTTGTTACATTATAAAATTTTAATTTTATAATAATTAATGTATAATTATTATTATACAATTCTATACATTATAGAAGCTAGCCGCGAGATGCCTTTTGCACTTGAAAATCTTGGGTGGTTTTGGTCTGGATTACTCTAGAGAATTCTAGAACATGCCGCAACAACCTTGTGTCCCGGCGTCAGTAGTCAGCTTCCAGTCCCTGAATGGAATGAAATATTGTTACGAGTTTAGCGGGACTCGAATTAAAATGCCGTTAGAATTACTATAGAGTTTATTAGAACTATACAAACACGTATAACACAGGTACAAATATAACCGAACACAACAAATCCAAACGTAATGCAGAAGGTCGTAATTCAATCAAACGCGCAAAGTCCGTCACTATTAGATCCCCGATTGTACACACGCCATGCTCGTATTGTAATCGTCACTTGACTGCCGCTCCCCCTCCATCAGAGCGTCGTTTTATACTACACAAATGGAAATGAATCCGCAACACCTGGCTAATGAAGCTACTGCTGAGCGGGTACAATGGACACTAGGCTATTCTCAACAAAAAATAGAAACGTATGCCAATAAATAGGAGAACAAAAGAACACGATCATAAGAGGATTACAATAGTTTAGAATTAGATGTTATTAGTTCAAATGCCGACGGGTAATAAATGTGCTTTTACAAATCCGTACGTGGAATTTGTGTTTGTCGGCGCCTAGGTTGTAACAGTGTCCATATAGGGCAATGGTAACCACTTTCCATCAAGTAAGCGGACACCAATCTGCTGTACTCCAGCAATAAAAAAAACGCTGCGGACAATATTGTTATAAATAACTACTGTATCGTATTAAAACATTGACCTCTACATAAAGTTAAATAATTCAAATAAAAAAATATGTTGTTATACCGTGAAATAAAACAAATCGACTTATTGTCACTATTTTTTGTATGCATATTGCACAATCGATAAGTTATACCCATTATCCGATTATACCTACCTATCCTACAAAAACAAACTTTTTGCTTTGAAGTGAAGCATATTTTTAAAAGTGGCCTTACGTTTTTGTTGTGAATCAAATATACATAAATCACCAACTTAATTGTGACTAACAAGCTATATAATGACGTGTAACGAACTCTAGTGGGTTCGAATCCTGACCGAGAAGCTGGCATTACTTCTAACTTAATAATTATGTATATTTTATAAAACTACATTTTAACGGTTTTCTGATTCCGACGTTTCAACCACTTTTCAGTTGCCGTGATTACTGAAGACAATAAATCAATAAGTATTGTTCAAGTTTTAATTAGCCTACCGCCAACTTGTTCATTTTAATTATTAAGTTTAAATTTTGTCTATGGTTATTGGAACGAAGTTCTTTATCGCGCGTTGCGAAAGGGTGCTAGATGGAAAAAATTAAGACCAAAAGTTGTAACGACACTTTTTGCTATAGTTGTAAGCCGTGCGGCGTGCGCGTGTTTCTCTGTCTGTCTCTCTCTCTCATAGAAAGCAAGCCAGTTATATTCGTTTCGTCTTTCTATTTCGCATTGAACAGTGTGGTGTCGCGACGATTATTTTTGTTGAGTGTATACAGGTTTTTTGTACATAATAAATAGTAAAAAAGGAACTTCGTTCCATCCGGGTGTCCCTTGACACCTCTCCAGTTTTTTTATTTACTCTATGGGTGCCTAATATTTATCCGTGCAGGAACGGAGAAATAATACAATTTCCTGCGGCCGGGCGGCCTGTCGTAAGAGGCGACAAAATAACCCAACGTCAGGTGGTAGGTTATTTGCAAGACTGGATAGCTATCACCCCTGGTCTGAAGTATGTCGCCATAACAACCTTGAGTTTGTTCCGGCATGAGTGGCCAGGTTCCAGTCTCCCTTAAGAGAGCAGCAGCGCATTTGTAGCACCCTTGGTGTTGCACCATTGAAGAAATCGGCCTGAAAAGATCATAACAAATGAATGGCTAGACTGATGTGACTGAAGTTTTTTTAATGATATTTTTTTATTGATTAATATAATATTTTAATACTTATCATCCTATTCCGGACGAAGACAATTCCAAAAACACAAAAACCATAAAAATTGGTCCAACTGTTCTTGAGTTACAAATGGTGTAATTAAAATGCTTTTGTTTTATATATATAGGTATATATATAGAATCTTAAGACTTTGTGAATGTTTACCACCGGTTCCAAAGTAATTTTAGAATAACATTGTAAAATAAATCGACTCTTCAAGTAGACTAACAGACAATAAAATTTGTGTTTACACACAGAGCTTTTGTACTGATGTTGTGTAATGTGCAACTTAAACCTTGTTAAGAAAACGACAAACATGATTTATACAAAAGTTGTTTAAACAAGTAACAAATAATATGAATTGTCACTTGTAGAGTCATAAGTCTATATATAGTTTTTAATTTATGATAATTTATTATTTTGAATAAAATTTGTATAATAAATCAATTAATAGGTTTCTGTCTCTTTTTTGTTTGCATGAGTTGAGCAGACAGGCAGAGAGCCCACTTGATGGGAAGCAGTTACCATCGCCTATGGACATTTGCAACACCAAAGGTGCTACAAATGGGCTGCTGCTCTCTTAAGGGAGACTGGAACTTGGTCACTAATACCGGAACACAGCTCAAGGTAGTTATAGCGGCATACTCTAGACAAGGGGTGACAGGCATCCATTCGTGCAAATGCCCTACCACCTGGCTGTGGGTTGTTTTGTCGCCTCTTACGACAGGCCGCCCGGCCGCAGGAAATCGTATTCTTTCTCCATTCCTGCACGGATAAACGGACGGTGTTCATGTTTAACTTTAAAAATATTCAGAAAGTCCCAACATTTACCTCCTTTTTATAACCCAGCTGACGAACTGATTCTCTTGTGGTCGGTTCCTATATCTATTCACAGCCTATCTTGAATTTTTCGAGGGGGGGGGGCAAAAACTGAAAAACGCCGCCCCCGCTCGCCTATATTTTAACATTAATCATCATCACGCCCACTGATGGACACGCGTTCGTCTGTGCTTTTAATCTATGCCTACTCGCCCCGCAAAAAGTAATTTGGACGCCTCAGTGGTTAAACATGGGTTAATGATGAGTTGTTTGTCTTTGAAGTTTGAATTTGGCCTCTGAATTGCCCCCCTCCCCCCCCCCCCGGAGTATATAGGAACCAACCATTTAACGCTAACAAAGATAGAAATATCTTCGTTTTGATATAAAAAGGTTTACGTCGGAAAAATAAGGACATCACGTGAGATTAAAATATAGGTGTAGTTTGCCAGGTGGTAGGGTATTTGCCCGACTGGATGGCTACCACCCTTAGTCTAGAGTATGTCGCCATCACTTTTGGTGGTATAGATGTTGGATGGAATAGAAACGAGTTGTTTGCACAGAGAGAATATAATTTTAGTATTAATGTTTGTTACAATACAGTTTCATATTTAACAGAAACCAGCCTGTGACGAACTAAAAAGTTCTCAACAATCACAACCCTGAGTTGTGTTTCGCCTTAGTGACCAGGTTCCAGTCCCCCTTAAGAGAGCAGCAGCGTATTTCTGACACCTTTGGTGTTGCAAATGTCCATAGGCGGACCGCTTTGCATCAAGTGGGCCGTCTGATTGTCTGCTGAACTCCTGCAATAAAAATTTAAAAACTTCGTTTAAAAAACCGACCTCAAAAACTAAAAAACTAAAATGTATAAAATAACTTATTTCTAAAGCTATTATTATTAATATATATTATCTAAAACATCTTAAAGTCGGTGCTTAGTAATTTTCAAAATGTTTTACTTTGCACCGACTTCAAGATGTTTTAGATAATATATATTAATAATAATAGCTTTACAAATAAGTTATTTTATACATTTTAGTTTTTGAAGTCGGTTTTTTTAAACGAAGTTTTTAAATTTTATTTGTTACTTTTTAGTGTCTAGCTATGTATAGGTGGACTTACGAATGGTGCCGCGCTTCTTAAAAAATATAGGTCCCAAGAACCGGGAACAAAAAAATGTTCGTAAAATGAAAACTACTGGGCCAAACTATGTCAAATTTTTAGGGGACCACATGGAAGCTATTCCGCGTCGAACAAAAAAAGAATCACGTAAATCGGATCATAAATGACAGAGTAATCGGCGAACATACATAAAAAAAACCAAAAAAAAAAGCCGACGAATTGAGAACCTCCTCCTTTTTTTGAAGTCGGTTAAAAAAAGTATATTATATTAAAGTTATTGTTACTTGAACATTAATTTATGATAATTGTATTGTATTACATAAAGGCTAACGATCAGTATAATATAACATTGGAATTCGATTTTTTTTATTGGCCATTTTGGATAATTCCCAGAAAAATAAAATTTAAGTCAAAAAATTTGCTGTCGATCAGCGAAAACCGCATCGAAATCGGCCCAGTAGTTTTGACGTGAATCCCGAACAAACTGACAAGCAGACAAGAAATCTAAAAAAATTGCGTCACATTTCCAGCACTTATACTTATACTCTATTCTAATTATATTAGTCTACATAATTATAGTATATTCTAGTTGTTTCGGCGGCGCTGGATTTAGCGATAAGCGAACTGTGTCAAGTTTGCGGGAAACGAGTGTGGACAATTTTGAAGGGGAATTTTAGAACGGGCACGCACTTACCTAGTTAATGGGAATGGAATGCGGTTCCTCTTCTCCACTACACCTACACTTCACACACCTTAGCGTACTTATATATTTATATTTATAGTATTTAATTTTATTGCTGCATATTTATTTTATGTTCATTTACTTTACATTAATGGTGCGGAGCGATTACTTATATTAAACCGTTAACGGACCCCACTATCGGTACGATGACTTCTTATTATTATTATATACCCGCGTATAATAATGAATGTACCAGATTTGATTACACAAGGAAATTAAACATCAGATAATATCGAAACTGCCACTTTCGATACTGCAACAAAAATGCTAATCGACGTACAAAATCGAATCTGGGACTTTCGATAGTATGCTTCGGGTGAATGTCATTTACTTTAAGAAGCATTGTTTTGAGGTAAAATTAACTAGTCACTGAATATTGTTAAGGAAATCAGATTAAAAAACAAGCAAAAAGTAAACACCATGCACTAAAAAAAAAAAAAAAAATTTTTGAGAGGGCGCGGTATTTTTTACGTTATTTTATTTATTTAATATAGACAGATAGATAGATAACACTTTATTGCTCACCAAATACACAATTAAAAAATATACAATTACAATATTGTTATGGTAGAAACAAAAGGCGGCCTTATCGCTGAAAGCAATCTCTTCCAGGCAACCTAACTTAAGGAATAATTTAATCTAATCTGGCGATGTAGGTGGTGCAGATCATTAAATATCAAATATCATAAATAAACATACTTAAACTAAATAATTTATTAATAAATAGAAAATACACATACTTAAACTACTTTATAATATACTTAATATATTTGCAATAGCGGAGTGGTTTATTTTAATTTATTTTTTTAACGTCATGAAAATGAATGATTGGCGTGACGTGCGAAAAGGGAACACGCCGTCAGATTTAAAGGAAGAATTTCAATTAATAGAAGAAAAGTTTATATGTGCCGAAAGAAGGTTACTTGGCGATACCACTAGTTGTTTTTTTTAAATAGCTTCAATATACAGACACGGTATTTTTAGAATTTTATAATATTATACATTGCCCTTATTCGTAATAGATTATTTGGATATGGGTTGTATGCGAATTTATAAATCTAATATTATAGGAATAAATTAAATTTATTTGCTACACCTCATTAACAAATATAGTGTCGAAAATATCATCACGAAATTAGAAGACGAAAACAAATTACAATATTTTACACAAAAAAAGAGTGCGTGTAACGTTCACACGCGATTGTAGTAAAACTTTTTTAGTAATAATTTTTTTTTTCAAAATTTTTTGATTGATGTTTATAAACTATCTATTGACAAAAAAATATTTGAAAACCGGATGGTACGCCATATTGCGACGCAATATTGCCGTAACGGACTTCCGTTGCATTGTCGTCCAGTTACCTCCTAGTCGCATCTAAAGAAGTTTTACTTCAATAATATTATTACTATACCGTCGTCTCAATTCATTTCAAATGTTCAAAGATGCCCGAATTTTCCATTCTTGGAAAACACACTTAACTATCTTAATAGTTCTTTTTCTGGAGGTTATATCTGTCTTTAATTATCGAAGAATATTTAATGTAAATTGACGACGAGTGAAGAAAATAAGTTTTTTATGAGATGATTTTGCTTTTTTGTGTATTTAGCCAATGTTTAGAATTTAAAAAAATGTTTTCTTTCTTTCTTGTACTTCTTGTAGGTCTTGTTAATTTTAAGAGATATACTGTAAGAAAAAACTGTATAAGCTAATATTTGATAGATAGATAACTCTTTATTGTACACAAATACAAAAAAAAAAACAATGTGAAAGTAATCTAATTATGCACAAAGGACAGTCTTAAAAGTGATCTCTTCCAGAAAATTCCAGGATTGATCTGAGATTATAATGGCGATGGTGGTATATGTTCACAACAGGACTAGATTAAATAGCATCGAAACCTTTTTGCGTTTTTGGTAGTGTACGGTCAGCACATAAATAAATGAACTCATACTTTAGATATATTCTTATTCTTTTTTTTCTATAGTACTTGCCTTAATATTAAACTAATAATAATTTACGATATTAAAATAATAAATATTAGTATTAAACATAATTTTAAATACTAAATTGTTGATCCCTGTTATGAAGAATGATATTTGCTTTCTTATAGCACGATTCCGATGGAAGTCAATGATATTCCGGTTGATATATGAACTAATTGATTTTGCACTAATTTTCGAAATATTTGTACAAATTATACAAAAATTCTTTCGTTTGGGAAGTCAAAGGCTTACCTCGAACACATTTCGGAACCATTTTTAATTAACAAATTTAATATCAAATAGCAACAAATAAATAACAAGAATGAACCACAAATAAAATTAATTTATTATCAAATTAAAACCAAATAGTCAGACCACACAACAATATCAAAGTAAATAATAATTATTTATTTGACTTTTACCACTTTTTACATTGACTTTATTGTAAATATATTTTGTTCTCCAAAATGTAATGAACCTCCTTTTACTAATTGTACAAGGAATTTTTTCAACCTTAGAATTCCTGTAAATATACAAATACTACCTACTACAGACTCAAAAACTTCTCGAAGCTTATTTAGCTATAATTACATTTTAATATATAATATTGTACCTAATACCTAGTACTTATCATCAGGAACGGAGAAAAATAATACAATTTCCTGTGGCCGGGCGGCCTGTAGTAAGAAGGGACAAAACAACCCACAGCCAGGTGATAGGGTGTTTGCCCGTCTGGACGGCTACCACAGCTAGTTTAGAATATGCCGCTATAACAACCTTAAATATGTCCATAGGTGATGGTGACCGCTTTGCATCGGGAGGGCCCGTCTCCTGAACTCATGCAATAAAACAAAACTAGCAACAGAATCAACAACAAATACTGAATACCAAACACCTCTATTAAATAATTATATAAAGATACAAATACAAAATCAGCAATGAGGTATTTCATTAATGCTAATTTATATGTGTGAATGTCACCAATTTGCCTTGGACAAGCCTAGATGAGACACAGTCCGTTCCCCTAAACTGGGGACCCACTAAACCAGCATATGTTTCATGATAAAGCATTCATGATAAAAATAATATAATTTATCTACTACTAACAGATCATTAATATTTTATAGAGCGTATAATCCCGGTTGTGTTCGGAGCGTTCACTCCGACGCCCAGGGTACACTTTCCTACTTTTTCTAATCCCCACATCCAACGCAGCATATTCATCTCCGTGACACGCCGTATTTTATAGAGCATATAACCATTCAATATGCGTGATTGTTCACAATGGCCGGTGATAAAAAATTATTTATGTTCTGAACTTTTTGGTTACAGGTGACATGGAAATAAGTGTTCAATATTATGTAGGCTGGTATAATTTATGATAACACGATCTATATTTTAGGTAAAGTATAATAAAAAATTATTTGGTTTGAAAGGCAACAATTGATGTTGGGAATGAGTCATTAAAGGCGACTGGTTTTCGGCCTCAACGTCTACAAAGAAAAAACTTATATTAAACTAGTTTCTGCCCGCGACTTCGTTCGTACATTTTTATTAGTTAACAGAAGAGAGAAATCTTGTGCGTGTCTTTGTAAACAAATACATTTTTAACATTAGCCAGGCTAGACCAGTGCAAGTTATGAACTACAATGACTAAAGCATAGAGAATAGATTTTGTAATATTAGGTCTTATTGTGATTTACTTGGCTCGGGAATATTACGTAAACGAACCACACAGTTCGATTTCCGCGAGTTACCTCACCTTCGATGCTTGATTGAAATGTACCTTCTCTGGGATAGTAAGGTAATGACTCCCACAGTAAAAGTAATAACAAAGCAATTTTGATTAATTTTGCAAGTCTTCGCAGTCTTGCGAGGCTTTTGCAAGTTAATACTTCTTAAATTATGTCGTTTTTTACTTTGATAGAAAATAAAATGAATAGGCTAAGTGCGTTTCGGACCGTGCATTATGAAGGATTTCAATAAGGTCCGCATTTTTCCATTAATATTAGTACATACAGAACTATAATGTAAAATTAAAGTCTGTGGATTGAGTGGGTTACAATCTGCTATTGCTAATTAGTTGATTTCAACTTTTAAATACTATTAGTATGCCTGAAAGGGCAAAAACATGTGAAACAAAATAACATATAGTCAACATATAAAAAAAAAATACCATTATAAATAATTTATTCGATTTTTTGAGAGTGTCGGGGTGAAGGTAAGGAAAAGAATGCTCCGGTGGTTCGGGCATGTGGAAAGAATGAATGATGGAAGAATGACTAAACAGATATACAATGCAAAAGTGGATGGATGCAGAAGTCGCGGAAGGCCACGGCACACCTTCCATAATCAAATTGATCGTGTACTAGCAGAAGGTGATATCAGGAGCCTTAAGAACAGACGAGCGTGCATGACAAGAGCTATGAATGTCAAAGAAGCAAGTGAGGTGTGTAAGAAAAAGCCTAAATGGCGCTCTGTTGTTCGTGCCTACCCCGCAAGGAACCAGGCGTGAAGTTATGTATGTATGTATGAATTCGATTTTTATTTTTCCGACGTTTCGGCCAATTTTAGCAGCTGTGATCACGGAAAACAACGATGTCCAATGTCAATGAGTATTGTTAAAGTTTTATTTAGCCTACCGCTAACTTGTTCAATTTAATTATTTAGTTTTAATTTTGTTTATGGTTATTATTTACTCTATGGGAGAGAGCCTAATCTAATTTACCACCACATTGCAACATGTTGTGGCTTGAAGAGAAGAAGCGGCTCAAGAAACTCTTCAGCAAACATGCTTAACTCTAATAATTTTATATAATATTAAAATGGGTGCGAGGTAAAAAAAAAAATAATAAAAAAAAAATTGTCAACATAGTTGGTTTGTGTTCCGGTGCACGCAGAAAGAGCTCACAGTGACATGAGGTCTGGCAGTTGTTTTTGTTTTTGGTTCTTAATAGTTTTGATAATTGGATCCCAAATAGGTTGCCAACCATCTTATCTATTGAAGTATAATATATCTCAAAAACTACTTAACGGATCTAGCTCAAAGAACACTTTGAAGGTCATACTGCATACAGGGATGCCCGAACAGTGACGTGACGCGTTTACATGAAAGACCTAAATGCCGTTCATGGAATAATATTGTCAAGTTTTGAAGCCTTCAAAACTAGCCATTAACACTTTTCGATTGGGTATCATAGGCATCTTTACAAATCAATATAATATGATAAAAAATATGTCTCATATAGTTATGAGGTGAAGGTAGGGTTGCCAGCCGTACTATAATATATAGTATTGTACTATTTTTCGGGTCGGCGTACCATATACTGTTGAAGAAATATATGGTACGCAAAAGTACTATATTTTCAACACCGAACGAAATCTATTAAACAAATATTTATTTTTAAAAATAATTGACGCGCTTTTTAATTTAATTTTGAGTGAGGCGAGTTGAATGTAATAAAGCATATGACACTTTTATTTCAGGCAAAACATTGTTAAAAATGCAAGAAGTGCAAAGAAATATAGATTTTATAAAAAAATATTTTTCAAAAAGGTTTTAAATACAAGCTTTTGAGATCCTGGATATCATGTAGCAGTAGAGTGCTAGCCAAGAAAAGTAAAACGAGCCCAAATACTACGGGTCTATCTTATTCAGTACAGGATTTCCTATGGCCACCTTCCGACTCCATCATCAGATCAGCTCGATGGTACCATATTATTTTATTGTCACGCGATATACATATGTGTGCAAAATTTCAGCTCAATCGGAAACCGGGATGTTGGTCAAATTTAACTTGCGAGATTCTACCCGAACTTACATACATACACCCATTCCAAGTTAAATAAAAGCTCGTAAAAATAAATAAGTAACAATATACTCGTATATTTGTCAATTTTTTTTCCATAAAATACTATATTTTTTAGAAGTGTACTATACTTTTTTATAACTTATTTAGAAAAATAGTGTGTTCCGCTGAGAAAATGTTGGCAACCCTAGGTGAAGGTCGCTCTTCACCGTCTCTTAAACTATAATGTAATCTTTAGAGTTGGTTTTAATAGTTATAGTAAATCAGAATGATAACAAGTCATCATTGAGAATTGTCATAAATCTTAAAACCGTCTTCATTAATATACTGATTCGAGTGTTAAACATATTATGCGATATAGGTGCGGTATGTTATAGCATAGTGAATTCGTTAAGCGAAATATATTATAGATATCTAAGCATATTTAAAAATTTAGCAAATGACTCATATACAAGTTTCTGAAGCAATGCAATGTCTATTAATATCGCAGTAGACTTGATTTTCTTACAAGTAAATTTTTTATATATATATGTAACTCATAAGCCCTTTCATGTGTTAACAAAGGGAATACTAATTATCTACATCACTACTACTTACAATTCTAGCATAATACTACTATATATTGTTACATGCCGACAAAAAGTGAATGCACATCTGCTTGCCATAAACCTGGTTTATTACCTTTTCCGCAATTCGACTTCTTTTGTTTATTTTGTGTTTAAAATTTGTAATTAAGAAAAACGTTCCATTGTTATTGTTTTATGGTCGTCTAATGACTAAGAAGAAGATCCTCCGCATCCCAGTTTTTTATTTTTTTCTCAGTCCAATAGAAAAAAAAACATACCTCATCATTAATTGATTGTACAGAAAAATGTTATCAAAGAATTTTGTAGGAAATTTAAAGCTCTACAAAAAAGGTATCCTATATTTTTTCCTTAAATTAAACCTCACCATTTGAATGATTTTCAAAATTTAAGTTTGATTATTTTAAGACAAATTTCATTTTTATTTATGAATTTTATAACTCGACAATAAATAACTGTTATAAAATGCGCAATACAAATTACTTACGTCAGGCCGCCCGGCCGCAGGAAATTGTTTTCTTTCTCCGTTCCTGCATGGATGGAATAGAATAGAATAGAATATACTTTATTGCACACAATGTTATGTTATGGATGCATCTTCTTCTTCAGCCAATCTCTATCCACTGCTGGATGTAGGCCTCCCCAAATACGCGCCACTAGCCCCGGTTCCCCTCTTTCTCATCTAGCCCCTGTCTACCGGGCTGGCGGGCGTCCTACGCTGTTTGCTGAGACGTGGTCTCAACTCCAGGACTCGTTTTCTCCATCGACCGTTGGTCCTGCGACAAACGTGACCGGCTCACTGCCACTTCAACTTTCTAATTTTGCGAGCTCGGTTACCTTCGTTTTCTTACTGATTAATAATTTACGATTTTATAAATTACTAGCTGACCCGGAAAACTCTGTTCCACCTCTTTTCTGAATTCCTAAAAGACTTTGTTCCATGACACAAAAATATAATCACCAAAATCGCTCCCGGTGATTAGGAGGATTCTAGAACCCTATCTCAGCGCCACCTACCGCTTCTAATTGCGAATCTAAACCATCCGGAACCCACTCAAACATACAAAAAGAAAATCAACAAAATCGCTCCCGGTGATTAGGAGGATTCTAGAACCCTATCTCAGCGCCACCTACCGCTTCTAATTGCGAATCTAAACCATCCGGAACCCACTCAAACACACAAAAAGAAAATCACCAAAATCGCTCCCGGTGATTAGGAGGATTCTAGAACCGGATCTCAGCGCCACCTATTGGTTCTAATTGTGGTTGTAAACCATCCCGGGACCCACTCAAACACACACACAAAATTTCATCAAAATCTAATGTATAAAGATGTTAGATTTGATGTTTACGATCCTATAAAGGATACACACAGACATTCATTTTTACACGCTTTTTTACACGCTTTTTTATTACACGCTTTTTATTAGCTTCACTTGTATGTCAGTCAGTATGTCAGTATGTCAGTAACCGACCCCTTTGAGCTCGATTTTGTCCTACTTTGAACGATCAGATTTAATTCATACTTTGCACACCTGTCAAAGGTCGATGACAATGCAATAATATAGTATCATGGAGCTGATCTGATGATGGAGTGGGAAGGTGGCCATAGGAACTCCTGTACTAAACAAGATAGACCCTTCGTGTTTGGGCCCGTATGTTTATATCGCGTGACAATGCAATAATATGGTACCATGGAGCTGATCTGATGATGGAGTCGGAAGGTGGCCATAGGAACTCCTGTACTAAACAAGATAGACCCTTCGTGTTTGGGCCCGTATGTTTATATCGCGTGACAATGCAATAATATGGTACCATGGAGCTGATCTGATGATGGAGTCGGAAGGTGGCCATAGGAACTCCTGTACTAAACAAGATAGACCCTTCGTGTTTGGGCCCGTATGTTTATATCGCGTGACAATGCAATAATATGGTACCATGGACCTGATCTGATGATGGAGTCGGAAGGTGGCCATAGGAACTCCTGTACTAAACAAGATAGACCCTTCGTGTTTGGGCCCGTATGTTTATATCGCGTGACAATGCAATAATATGGTACCATGGAGCTGATCTGATGATGGAGTCGGAAGGTGGCCATAGGAACTCCTGTACTAAACAAGATAGACCCTTCGTGTTTGGGCCCGTATGTTTATATCGCGTGACAATGCAATAATATGGTACCATGGAGCTGATCTGATGATGGAGTCGGAAGGTGGCCATAGGAACTCCTGTACTAAACAAGATAGACCCGTCGTGTTTGGGCTCGTTTTACTTGTCTTGGCTAGCACTCTGCTGCTACATGATATGCAGGATCTCAAAAGCTTGTATTTAAAAACATTTAAACAAAAATCAACTAAAAAATGAAAAATAAATAATAGTTTAAAAAAACTAAAAAAACACGCTTTTATAAAAAATCCAACTAAAAAAACAAAAAATAAAATTTAATATAATATAAAAAAGCGTGGGGTGTATTCAAAGCGCTTTTTAAGATATTATATTATTAATTGAATACACCCCACGCTTTTTTATATTATATTAAATTTTATTTTTTGTTTTTTTAGTTGGATTTTTTATAAAAGCGTGTTTTTTTTAGTTTTTTTAAACTATTATTTATTATATATCAAGATTAATTAGTAATTACCAACAAAAACTTGTTTCGTTTGCATCCCATTTTTAACCTTTTGTAGCAATAGAAGCCTTAGTGGATCCCTCATTTAATGAATCCTAACACATTCCGTTAATAAATACGAAGCGTCCGCGACAAGGTCGCATATTTCAGACTTTGGGGTAATAATGCATAAGGCTTTTAAATTTATTCAGCGGAATGTATCCGGATTTTAATCTATGCGATATAAACAAAACAACAAAGTTAATACATTTTGTTAGGAGCCTATAAAAAACCCACCGCAGAACTAAAACTTTTCCAGAGTAGCATTTATAACCACGTGCCCAATCTGCTAAAACTATATCCTCAAAATCGCCTGATACTAGTGTCTCAATCGTAGTTTTGCCTGATTTTGGTATTCCTTTAATTCCAATGGCATGCTTGTAGCAGACCACTCCACCTTTGTATCATTTCGTCTAACGTCAATATGCTAATGGTAATATATTTTTTTCTACTATTATTCTGCCGCCACGATATCGAGAAGATATTGTGGATTTAGTAGAATATACGTTTTTGACACTATCGCACTGGAATCGTACTTTGATTCTGCCGCCACGATATCGAGAAGATATTGTGGATTTAGTAGAATATACGTTTTTGACACTATCGCACTGGAATCGTACTTTGATTTACATACACAACGATTAAACTAGCAGAATTGGGCTCTAGAACATTTGTTCAAAGCATATAAAAGGTTTTTCATATCGTCAATCACAGTGTACTGGTTTTCTTATGATATTGGCCTTCAGTAAGTTCAACGTAACAGTGTCATCTGTTATCTAAAACTTGATTTCCATTTGCATGAGTTAAGTAGCTGATTAACATTTTATGAGACACTACTAGCTGAGACCGCTTGTCTTTGTCTATCCTGAAAAAATAAAAATCTAGACCCCGATTCCAGCGCAACCTACCGGGTCTAATTGTGAATCTATCTATTAATATATTTTATCCGTGCAGGAACGGAGAAAGAATACAATTTCCTGCGGCCCGGCGGCCTGTCGTAAGAGGCGACAAAACAACCCACAGCCAGGTGGTAGGGCATTTGCCCGACTGGATGGCGACCACCCCTGGTCTAGAGTATGCCGCCATAACAACCTTGTGTTGTGTTCCGGCATTATTGACCCAGTTCCAGGCTCCCTAAAGAGAGCAGCAGCGCATTCGTAGCACCTTTGGTGTGGCAAATGTCCATAGGCGATGGTAACCGCTGTTCATCAAGTGGGCCGTCTGCCTGTCTGCTGATCTCCTGCGATAAAAAAAAAATCGAAACCACCCCGAGACACCCCGATTCCAGCGCCAAGTATTCTCTTTAGATTGATGGGTTACATTATTGATTTTTTAGTGGGGATCCCTAATTTTTATATGACCTATATTAATCAGGGATAATGTAGCATTCGAATAGCGAAAGAACTTTGAAAATCGGTCTATTAGTTTTTGAGTTTATTCGTTACAAACATACAAAAATTCAAGAATACAAATATACAACAACCTTGAATTGTGTTCCGGCATTAGTGACCAGGTTCCAGTCTCCATTAAGAGAACAGCAGCGCATGTGTAGCACTTTCGTTGTTGCAAATGTCCATAGGCGATGGTAACCGCTTTCCATAAAATGGGCCATCTGCCTGTCGACTGAACTCAAGCAGTAAAAACTTGAACTTTATAAAGTTTTCGTCGTAAATTTTCTTTCACAAATTGCCGAATTTCACTAACAATCCTAATATGCCTAATAAGCTATTGAGTCACGTCCCGATCGCTTGCAAAATAATCTCATTTGTGAAGATGTGGCTACTTTTGCAACATTATATCTACCTATGTAATTTTCATATCTATACTATATGGCAACGCATGTGATAATAAGTTTTTTTTTATTGCTAGAGTACAGCAGACAGGCTGACTACCCAACTGTGATGGAAAGCGGTTATCGTCGCCTCAACGCTAAGTATTACTAATGTTCTGCCGTACTTGTAGATGGGACTGGAACCTGACCGAATGCCGAAAAACAACTCAAGGTTGTTATGGCGGCATAATTTAGACCAGGTGGTAGCCATCTCCCTGAAGGAGGCTACCGAAAGAATGAGGGAGGAGATGAGCAGGTGGCCCTCTGTCGCAGACGGCGAACAAGGGTTCATAGGCGGCGCTTTGCTCATCTCCTCGATATAACATAGTGGGTCGGGGGGGGGGGGGGGGTCAGAGGACGCTCCCGACGAGCCAAACCCAGTCCCGTGGGGTGTTCTAGTCTCAGGGACACCATGCCGTGCCATGGCAGTCACACCCATGGTTACGTTCCCGTGACGCCTCATCATAATGCGGAGGGACTCTGGAAGGTTTAGTGGGTAGTCTGGCGGTCGGTGCTTGCCAAGCTCTAACGTTGAAGCTTGTGTGCAACGCCCGGAGCCGGGAGTCCCACGTACCCCTATGTGGCGTCCCCCGGGGGAATTAGTATTTTTGCACGGATATGTACAATTCGGGTGTTAAACAGGGCGTCATAAAATTTCTTCGAGGCCGGCAGCGCGTTGGTGACATCCTGATGTTGCAAACGTCCATATGCGACGGTAACCGCTTTCCACCAGGTGGGCCGTGTGCCTGTCTGTAATTAATTATACATTTATTAAAATTCTTTGTTGCACTTTACTATATTATAACAGCTCCTATATGTATACTATTCATTCACATTGGTTGACTTTGCCTAATTTGCCTTCTGGTGCGGTGACGACGGCGGCGTGCGCGTGGCCCTTTCAATATTTTTCTAAAATAAAAGTAGCCTAAACTCCTTATAACATCAGCTATCTGCCAGTGAAAGTCCCGTCAAAATCGGTCCAGCCATTTCAAAGATAATCCGGAACAAACAGACAAACAGACTGACAAAAAAAATATTTTTTTCATATCAGTAGGTACCGTATGTATATACTAATTTCATTTGAATTTAGTAAAAACCTATTATTTTGACATTACATAAGTAGATACACTTTTATTTATTTGTATAGATTGACAGAAAAAAGTTATTACCAGTCTTATAAAGTTTCAATTTTCAAGATAACACGTTACTGAACCAAAGAAGCGATTTGTTTCCTGTGTATACAATAGTGCATTGTCCTATCACTTTCAAGATGATACAGATAAGCAAATAACTGGTTGCAGCGAGGAGTCACGTGCGATATGGCCCGGTTATGTAAAGCTCTAGAAAGGATGATGTAACTAATGCAATTGTTGTTAAACAAAAGGAGTAATTGTTGTTAATTCGCTTTAATGGGAGTCTTATGCACTATCCGTTGTTTTTGTGTTGTTTATTGGTTTGACGCGGTTGATGTCATTTTGGAAAAACGGAATCCTATGTAATCGGCAATTTAAGACACACTAATAATATTTTTACAACTAAGTTCCCGCCAAACCTGCGCCACCTGCATATCTGAAACAAAACCACATTTTATTACGGCATTTGAATTAATAACATTGAAACTATTGTAATTCTTTTATGATCGTCTTCTTTTGTTTACTTATTTATTGGCATAAGTATCTAGAGAACGGGCTATTGTTATATTGTAATCATTAGCCAGGTGTTACGGATTTTAAAGTACAAGCTGATTCTTGGAAATTCGGTCCACGTTGCCGGGCATATTGCATTTGTGCAGTATAAAACGATGGTTTGACTGATGGCAGTGTTGCCAGATAGGGGGATTCCCTGCAAATTCGGGGGTATTTTTGACGTCTGGGGGGAGATTTGGGGGTAAAGATTCTTTGGGGGGACTTTCGGGGGGAAATATTTTGTTGTGAGAAATTTTGGAGAGATATTTTAAGTATCAATAATTCATCTACAAACACAATTCTCATCACTTTAATTATTATATCTAAGTCACAATACGGTATTATTACTTTATCTTAGAATTATACTCTACTAGTGAATCATACTTCAATTCAATAGTTCATTTTAATAATCCAATTCATTCGTTCGTTCATTTACGTTATTTATTTATTATGCCGTCTCTACTCGTATGCGTCGTATCCCATAGGCTACTGTCCGTTAGAGACTGACATTGATCACGTTCACAACTGCGGTTTTTCCCGTTTCACTTATTTGCTGGCGTCACAATCGTAAACTCAAGTGGAATGGTTATTTAACGCACCTATTGACACGGGTCGTTGTGAGCGCCCCGTGAGGGATAATGATGACGTCATTAGTGACGTTTTCGCTACGATGGTGGTTTTGATTTTTTCTTTTTCCTTTAAAATAACTAAAACTATTTTGGGGGTTTTTTTTCTCAAAAAGCTTATTTTTGGGGTTTTTGAAAAAAATTTGGGGGTTAATTGTCATGGTCATCTGGCAACGCTGATTGATGGAGGGGGCAGTTGACCGAGAACCACGATCAAGGCGAGACGTGTGTACATTCGGTAATCTATTAGTAACGGACTTTGGGCGTTTTTTTAAATTACAACCTTCTGCATTACGTTTGGATTAGTTATGTTCGGTTATATTTGTACCTGTGTTATACGTGTCTGTATAGTTCTAATAAACTCTATAATAATTCCAACGGCATTTTAATTCGAGTCTCGCAACTCGTAACAATATTATTATTTCAGCACCTAGAACAGAAATTACGGCAAATAAAATATTTTATGTGAAGAAGTCAATATTTACGATAAATTACCAAATGAAGAATGAAAAATCATCAATCAATCATCCGTCCAGGAACGGAGAAAGAATACAATTGGCGGCTGGGCGGCTTGTCGTAAGAGGTGATAGAACAACCTGCAGACAGGTGGAAGGGTATTTGCCCAACCCTGGTCTAGAGTGTGCCGCCATAACAACCTTGACTTGTGTTCCGGCATTAGTGACAAGGTTCCAGTCTCCCTTAAAAGAGCAGCAGCGCATATGTAGCACCTTTGGTGATGCAGATGTATTAAGCGTGGTAACTGGTATTTTATTTCATTTTTAATCCGACGTTTCGGTTACTTTTGAGCAGCCGTGATCAATTATATTAATGTATACTTAGATATATATTATTAATTATACTTGCACGAATGCTAAAACGTAATTTTTGAAAAAAAATCTTGATAATTTTAATGGTCTTAAATTCTTGAATAATACACATTTTACGCAGTTCTCAGAAAACAATGGTTTTTCCAAAAAAAAAAAATACGCTTAAGTACTGACAACGCTGTTTTTGTTTCCAAGCAATTTAATTGTTGTTATGGTCAGATTTCATTTATATTTGTTATAAAACGCGCTTGAGATAAATAGACAATTAAAATGTCGAAGCGATATCTTTATGGTCTAGTGATCTAGGCTTTTGCTCACCTAGTTCACTGGAACATGTAAGAAAGAAAGAAATCAATGTTTATTTAGAGTTATTTAAAGAAATTATACATAAGTAGTTTAACAAAAACCAAAGGTTAACTAACTCTAAATAGGCCCTAACTCAGCAAATGCTGGTTGATAACTGCTAACCCTTATTTGTTAAACGTTGTGGTGAGGAACTAGCACTTCCTCTTACCATTTTATTTAACAAATCATTAAAAACAGGAGTATTTCCTATGGTATGGAAAATTGCTCACATTATCCCAGTTCATAAATCCGGTGATAAAACGCAATGTAATAATTATCGTCCAATTAGCCTCTTATCTTGTTTTCCTAAATTATTTGAATCTGTAGTTTACGATTACCTTTATAACCATTTAAAACCCATACTTTCGTCTAATCAACATGGATATGTTAAAAATAAATCAACTACTACTAACCTTTTAGAATATAAAAATTACATTTGTTCATCAGTTGCTACAAACATTCAAGTTGACTCAGTATATACTGACTTTTCTAAAGCTTTTGATAAAGTGGATCATCTTATATTATGCAATAAAATTGAATCACTAGGCATACACGGTAACCTTCTCCGGTGGTTAAAATCTTATCTTAATCGTAGAAGTCAGTTAGTTGCCCTTAAGGGTATTACATCTTCTCCTGTCCTGGTTACTTCTGGAGTACCTCAAGGTTCTCATCTGGGTCCATTGCTCTTTGTTGCATTTGTGAATGATTTAGTTGAATGTTTATCTTGTCCAGCACTTCTGTATGCTGATGATCTTAAAATTTATACAACAGTTTCTAGCTTGTATGATGCTATGAAACTCCAGCGAGACCTTGATTATATTTATAATTGGTGCCAGTCAAATAAAATGTTTCTCAATGTAGATAAATGTCAAATAATCTCATTCACAAATAAAGTTAATAAGATTGAATTTAATTATTCTCTAAATAATCATACATTAAAACGCACCACATCAATAAGAGATCTTGGTATTATCTTTGATGACAAACTTACCTTTAGGGAACACTATGACTACATTGTGAGTAAGGGATCCAATCTTTTAGGATTCACATATAGGTCTACTCTTGGCTTTAAGAAACCTACGAGCTTCATTCATTTATACTGCACGTTAATTAGAAGTGTGTTGGAATATAATTCTACTATCTGGTCTCCTCATTATGCATTACACATTGATCGCATTGAACGTGTACAAAAGAAAGCATTGCGAATAGTTTCATACAGATATAATTTAATTCGAACTCTTAAAACGTATCATGACCGACTGAAATATTACTCTCTAACATCCTTAGAAAGTCGTAGAAGCACTTCAGACCTTATCTTTCTTCATAAAATTTTACATGGACGTATTGATTCACCCTATTTAATTTCTTTACTTAACTTCAATACCAATTATCGATGCAGAAAATCCAGCAGTTTTTTCCCTTCAAGTGTATCGTAATAATACTTCTTATTTCAATCCATTGGTTCGAATGTGTCGCCTTTATAATGAACTCACCAAATTAAATGCGTTAATTGATATTTTTAATTCTAGTCATTTTAAGTTTATGAATAATTGTAAAAAAATTCTCTCACACAATCTGTATTAATATCTATTGTCGTTTTTTCGCTCATTTTTATTTTTTAATTTTTTTATATTATTTGTAAAATGAATATGAACAACTTTTTTTAGTATATCTACTTTGTCGTTCGTTTAATTAGCGCATAGTTTGGATTATAATCTGGCCCTGTATATTACATTGTTATTATTTATTTTTAATGATTGTAATCTGTTTTGTGCTTAAATAAATAAATAACGCTAGTCTTCCGTTGGTCGGGGGGCCTTTAGCTTGATAGGGAGCAAAGGATCATCGACCCCCGTATGACGAAGTGGATGTGCTCTGATTCCCGGGGCACGTTCAGGCACTTTTTGCGCTGGATCGGCTGGGCGTAACTCTGTTCTAAGTCTCTGCTTTCCTACACAACAAAGCGCAGGGCACATGGGAGGAGGGTGGATCTAGTGGGTATTAGGTTGCTGCCCGTGCAGTTTCTCTTGAGTCTCCACACAAGCTGAGTCGATCGCGAGTGGGTTACATAGCATGCAGTAACCTCGTTCCCGACCGATGAAGGCTTGATCCCTTGCCAGGACCCAGTATTATGCGTAAATGAATTTCCCCCGCCTGAAAAAAATAGTCTTGCGTTAGTCATTTAATATTATTTATAATTAGGATAACATCAAACAAAAACTACATAAGAACATGTGTGTGTCTACAACGTACATATTGCAAAAAAGCTGCTTTGTATTCTTTTCTAAATTAATTTTGTCATGAAATGCAACAGAGTATAGCCAGCGGTGCACGTTGCAGATGTTACGATGCACTTTCAAAAGCGACGTATACCGAATTAAAATTGAATTTAAAGTGGATTTTCCTTTTGCGTTTTTGAAGTGAAACTTCTATATAGAGGGGGTCTTACGGATTTTTGGCTCACGAAAAGATGTGACAGTCACGTGATCACCGTCACTAATTCTTACATTTTTAAACTCGTGATATCTTTCGAATGGAATGTCTGAATTGAATAATTCAAAAAGTCATATAAAGGTATTGAAGCAGTCTTGAATATGAAGTAATTTATTTTGATAAGGATTAATAGCAAGATACTAATAAAGAGCATTTTCTAGCGGCGGCATTTTAATTAAAAAATTTAAATAAAAGAACGCTTATTGCGGCATAACTATGTTATATCATAACTAAACGACACTTTTTGTAAATAATGATGTGTTCTACAAAGTCGCAGTACATTATTTCATTCTATCATCAATAGTTTTCGCAGTGCTCGCGATTTTAGGTATTTTTTACACCTTGGGTTACGTTATTGGAGTTTTAGTAAGGATCCCTAATTTTTTTTGTAAACATAATATAGCCTATGTCACCCGGGGATTGTGTAGCTTGCCAACAGTGAAAGAATTTTTCAAATCGGTTAAGTAGTTTTGGAGCCTCTTCAATGCAAACAAAGAATTTAATCTTTTCTCTTTATAATATTAGTATAGATATTCATATATATTTATTATAAAATTAATTAGATATTTGCATATTATAAAAAGCGCAAGATTTTGCGCTGGAAGTTGTTTAATAAAATTGGGAGCTGGATTGCCCTAAAAAGCGCTATATCTAGCTCCTAAAGCGCTAAATTGGCAGCTCTGGTGAGCCGAGCGCCGGGGAAGTCTCGTAAACGAGAAAGCTAGCGAGAGAGCGAGCGAGGATACACCGCGTCCTCAGACTACCTCATCCCTCTAATACCTAAAATTGCGTTCTGCGCATCGGAAAGTGCGATGTTCCGAGCCGCTATTAATGGAGGCAAACTTAAGTTTGCATCGAACTATAGCTCTGCTCTCCACGTGACAAGGCATCACTGCCTCTATTTGTGGTATATGTAAAAAAATAAAAAAAAAATAAATAGAGTTTGTTGAGGAAACAAAAATAACAACAAGAAAACTTTGCCAACTGTTCAGTTTTTCGAAAGTCATAACAAAAGTGAACGACAACGAACGACAAAAGTGTTGACGTAAAAAATGGTCGGTGCGTGGGTAGCGTATTACATACACCATTTAAATGTACTTAACCTAACCAAATCATAATTTGCAGTAAACCTGCGAAAAATCGAAATGTGTGCTGGGACACATATTAGAAGTGAAACTTCAACGGACAAGTGGAAAAACGAATCGCAACGGACAAGTGGAAAAACGAATAGCAACGGATAAGTGGCAAAACGAATCGCAACGGACAAGTGGAAAAACGAATGGCAACGGATAAGTAGAAAAACGAATCGCAACGGACAAGTGGAAAAACGAATCGCAACGTACAAGTGGAAAACGAATCGCAACGGACAAGTGGAAAATCTTCAACTGACAAGTGATAAATGAATCGCAACAAAATTTTAATTTGAAGTTTTACGGGCAGATTGTTAATGTACTTGTCCAATTTGAAAACCTGCCCGAAAAACTTCAAGTCTGGTTGAATATATTTAAGCTTTAAAACACGAAATTTGAACTATTAAGGAACATCTAATCAATCCAACTGTATCTATATGAGCATAGGATTTAAATTATCTCCCTCGGGAGTATACATGCTTAAGAATAAACCAAAAAAAACAAAATCGATCTACAATTGACGGAGAAATCGCTTGAGATCTGCTGAACTGCTGCAATTAAAAAAAATGCAAATAAAAAATATACATACATACAACACACATGCCATTGATACCGTCATGAATTATTCAGTACCAATTTACAGATTTTTCTAAATTGGATATTTAATAACCCTTTTAACTTAAAATATAGAACTGCATAAACCTCGATTAAGTCATCAACCTCTTAAACTTTAACCTTGAATGTTTCAAAATCGTTACTTAACAGCAAGAACAGTTTCTCGTCCATTTGTATACGTGCTTACTACAATAGGAATAACAAACTATTTGCATCACAAAATACGATTAGCGGCTTATCTGTGGACTCTTTGTGCTATAACATTGACTGGGATTACCACGGTGTACCTCTCTATAAGTATATATAAGTTACCAAGTTTATTTTGTTTAACCTACTTCAAAGAGGTTCTCAATTCCTCTTGTAAATATTTTTGTAAGGGGAACAGGGGCAACGGTGTTCCTTAGGTAATGCCGCTCACAATTATAAGTTGGCAAACATTAACTGGTTTTACAAATTCCTTATCAGCAAGAGAAAGAGAAGGACGTCTGTTTGTTTTCGGTCCCGGTAACAAAATTGTTGGTTGCAATTTTTACTGGCAACTTTGATATTTAAATAGTTTTTTTAATGTTACTACTATAATTTAGATAATTATTTGTTGTATTTAGCAATAATTTATTAATATATTGCAGTATATATTCCATTCCTTTTTATCATATACTTATGTAGCTTTTGACGTCAATATACTTTTATATGAGCGGTATATGAGTCGGGCAATGATTATTAAGTGAAGTTTCTTACGTTTCGTGTCAAAATAGTGATTACTAATTGTATTATTTTGTCCAATATTTAATATATTAAATATTGGACAAAATAATACAAGTTTTCCCGAATAAATATAAAAGGTTTTTCTTAATTGAACGGAATTCCCCCTGCTTCCCCTAATATATAGTCAGGCATAACTTTTTTGCTTCAAAACGAATTTTGATAATTATTTTTGTGTTGCATGCCGTACAGATGCAAGATAGCTCTGTACCATTGATGTAGCAATACATTGTTACATCAATGCTCTGTACAAATTTAAGAATATCTTCATTTTCACTGGTTAACTTGATGGATATTCCAGAACTGCTACCATTATACTGCCAGTCTTGAAGGGTCTGGCCATTGATGCCGGAACTCAACTCAAAGTTGTTTCGGCATAGTCTAGACCAGGGATAGTAGCTATCCAGATGGGCAAATGTCCTACCACCTGTGGGTAGTTTTCTCTCCTTTTACGACAAGGCTATCCGGCCGCCGGAATTAGTATTTCTTCACCGTTCCCGCAAGGTTAAAACATTCTTCTCTTTCTTTTCAGAGTGGTGTGAAGAGGACAAAAGTTCCACTGACGGGGTTCACATGCCAGGGACGAACTTCCGGGTATTATGCGGACATGGAAACTGGGTGTCAGGTAAGATATAGCAATACTTTGCGTAAATAGGTTTAAATGTTTAGGTAAACTATACCGTAGCTACTTTCACTACCTCAAAGTGAATTGCTAAACAGAATACGTAACACTTGTATGGCGATCTAACGAGGCAACTTAGACTACCTTCTTTAAGAATCAACCCTTTACCTTGGGCACTGAATTTGTTACTCAAATGGGCAATCGAATCGAATTGGAATCGTAGTTTATGGCGGTTTTGGTGGTCTGTAAACCATATCGGCTCAATATTGAATCAATCTTGACTTCGTCGTCGTCAGCCATTTGCAGTCCACTGCTGGACGTAGGCCTCCCCAAGACGGCGCCACTCATCTCTGTCCTCCGATTACCGCAGCCAGCGCCTACCGGCGACCTTGCATAGGTCGGCGGTCCATCGGGCTGGAGGGTGTCCGACACTACGATTACAGAGACGCGGTTGGACACTCCAGGACTCGTCTGGTGCATCGGCCATCGGTCCTGCGGCAGACGTGACCGGCCCACTGCCACTTCAACTTGCTAATTTTACGAGCTATGTCGGTTACCTTGGTTCTCCTACGGATATCTTCATTTTTAATTTTATCCGTAAGAGAAACACCCAACATAGCTCGCTCCATAGCCCGTTGAGCGATTTATAACTTGTGTACCAATCCTGCCATCAGTGTCCATGTCTCGGCCCCGTAGGCCAGGACGGGGAGGACGCAATCTTGACTTGAACAGGCATAATTTTTGAAGTGAAACTTCTATATAGAGGGGGTTTTACGGAGTTTTGGCTCACGAAAAGATGTCACGGTCACGTGGTTACCGTCACTAATTCTTACATTTTTTAACTCGTGATATCTTTCGAATGGAATGTCCGAATTGAATAATTCAAAAACTTATGTAAAGGTATTGAAGCAGTCTTGAATATGAAGTAATTTATTTTGATAAGGATTAATACCAAGATACAAATAAAGAGCCTTTTCTAGCGGCGGCATTTTAATTAAATTTTTAAAATAAAAGAACACTTATTGTGGCATAACTATAATAGTTAGACATATGCTGTCGCGACACTTTTTGTAAATAATGATGTGTTCTACAAAGTCGTAGTACATTATTTTATTCTATCATCAATAGTTTTCGCAGTGCACGCGATTTTAGGTATTTTTTACACCTTGTGTTACATTATTGGAGTTTTAGTAAGGATCCCTAATTTTTTTGTAAATATAATATAGCCTTTGTCACCCAGGAATAGTGTAGCTTGCCAACAGTGAAAGAATTTTTTAAATCGGTTCAGTAGTTTCAGAGCTTCTTCAATGCATACAAACAATCTAATCTTTCCTCTTAATAATATTAGTCCAGATATTCATATATTTACTTTAAAATTAATTCGATATGTGCATATTACAAAAAGCGTAAGATTTTGCGCCAGAAGTTGTTTAATAGAATTCGGAGCTGGGTTGCCCTAAAAAGCGCTTTTCCTATCTCCGAAAGCGCTATTGAAGCCCCAGTGAGCCGAGCGCCGGGCAAATCCCGTAAAGCGAGCGAGAGAACGAGCGAGGATATACCTCGTCCCTCTAATACCTAAAATCGCGTTCAGCGCATCGGAATGTGCGATGTTCCGAGCCGACATTAATGGAGACAAACTTTTTTTTTTTACATAGACTACAAATAGTGGCAGTGATACCCAGTCTCGTGGAGAGCAGAGGTATAGATAATAAAACTACGTTTTGACGTTTTTAAGCGCAGTAATAACGTAATTTTATTATGTATACGAGTACAAGGCGCAAAAATTAAGAAAATATTAGCAGAGCATAGTTCGATGCAAACTTAAGTTTATTAAAAACAAGAAAACATTGCCAACGGTTCAGTTTTTCGAAAGTCACAACAAAAGTGGACGACAACGAACGGCAAAACTGTTGACGTATAAAAATATTTGGTGCGTGTGTATTACATTTACACCATTAAAATGTACCTAACCTAACCAAATCATAATTTTCAGTAAACCTGCGAAAAACCGAAATGTGTGCTGGGACACATATTAGAAGTGAAACTTCAACGGACAAGTCGAAAAACGAATCGCAACGGACAAGTGGAAAACGAATTGCAACGGATAAGTCGGATAAGTGGGAAAACGAATCGCAACGGACAAGTGGAAAAACGAATCGCAACGGACAAGTCGAAAATCTTCAACTGAAAAGTGACAAAATGAATCGCAACAAAATTTTAACTTGAAGTTTTACGGGCAGGTTTTTAAATTGGACAAGTACATTAACAATCTGCCCGTAACACTTCAAGTTATCCGACTTATCCGTTGCAATTCGTTTTCCACTTGTCCGTTGCGATTCGTTTTTCGACTTGTCCGTTGAAGTTTTTTTGTTAGAGTTACAGATTTGAGGCCTAGAGAAATTGATTCTTGCTGATGTAATACTAACGCGACCCTTTTTTTATCAATTTTACATTTTTACAATGAATTGGTTTACCAATACATTCATACAGATTGACAAACAAAAGTGTTAAACATATTGTATTACGTAATTTATGAAACATCTTTCGTGTCCAAATAAAGTGAGCCCATACAACTCTCATACATAAAATACACATGTCGTACATCAGACCACGTAATTTATCTGACTGGGTAACGTGATACCCACGAGCTATTATTTTAAGGTTTATGAATTGGTTTTTGTTAGAATTTATTGAACATTTCATTTAATAGCCTGTTGTTTATATTATTTATTCATATTTAAAACTATGCAGCGCTAGTGACCGGTCGCGTCGGTCTGCGTTTGTTCTGATAATTCGCAATATGGAGAGAATCTCCAAAGACGTCTTCCCTTCAGGCCACATATTGGGCCATGATACCGTCATATTGTTATTATTTATTTAGGTTTATGGCTTGGCAGCTAGGCCTTTAGGCTAGATCTTAGTTTACAATATAGTTTCTTCATTTTCTTAAGCCTATGTGTAGCACAGCTGAACTGTAGGTAATCAGTTAGTGCCATTCATCGGAGTTCTTGTGACAACTACAAAAGGCCACATTTGACTATACAGTTCACATTTCTCAGAAAAAACATAATCACTACACAAAACCTATCAATATCCTACAACTATTGTTCGTTTTAGAGTAATTTTACACATTTTTAGAAAATAAAACTGCACAGCACAACATCTCCTTTCAGTTAACGCCAAAAACTCCACGGTCATATTGATTTCTTTTTTACCATAGATACAGAAGTGTACTAAATAGAAATACTACTAAATGGCTGTGGGTTGTTTTGTCGGCTCTTTCGAGAGGCGGCAGGAGTTGGTATTCGTTTTCCGTTCCTGCACGGAGGATCTGGAGGGAAATTCCCTCAACGGGATTTTTTCCCTCTACGCTATGTATTGTTTAAGAAGGGCGTTATAAAATTCCTCACAACACGTTGGCAACACCCATGGCGTTGCAAATGTTCATAGGCGACAGTATCCATCAAGTAGGCCGTCTGCTTGATTGCCTGCCACAGGCAATACAAAAAAGTTTCCGCGGGAGTTAGGCAATCGCTAGACGCGATTGCCTACAAACTTGTCTTAGAAAATTGTTTTTTTTAAGACTTCGTCGCGCCACCCTACTTATCTCGGGCTATGAGTGAAGAAATTTCACGAACATCGGGCTTTGAAAAGATTGGTAACGTAATAAAAGCTTTCAATAAAAACCTTAAACGTGTCTCAAATGGGTTGCTTAATTTTAACGATGCATAATTGTTGCTTGTACAAAGAAGGCTAAAAGATATTACAAAGAACAAGCTGCTGCGCGGGATTTTGAGAGATTTATGAGTGTTGATTAAGTTTTATATTATAAAGTTAAAAATGAATTTAAAATATGTTTAGTATATATATACACACACACAATAATTCTTCTGTACGTGTGTTGGCAGTGAACTCCTTAACGGCTGGACCGGTTTGAATGATTTTTGTGTGTGTATTCAAGTGGATTCGAGGATGGTTTAGATTCACAATTGGACTCGGTAGGTGGCATTGCAATCGGTCTCTAAATTTTTTTTCAAGGCACGACGTCGTCTGCCGGGACCGCTAGTGTGTGTATATATATATATATATATATATATATATATATATATGTCGGAGAAGGCCTCGTTCTCATGACATCATATTTAGTTATTGCAGGTTTAGTGGGCGTCATCAGGGTAAAATGCGAGCATAAAACACAATGGCCACGGTTTATACACTTTTAATTTAGATTGAAACATTATTTCGACATAGTTTAGACCGAGCAGCGGGTCCAGGTGCACCGCTCATACTTCCAACATCAATACTTTCTTTAAAATTCTCAATGGTCCAACTTGACCTATTGCCATCAACCAAATGTGCCACAAAAACTCCTCCGTCTACCGAAGTAGAAACTACGAAAGTATAGAGGGCGTCTGACCCCGCTCCGAGCTATATGCTCTGCTCTGATTGGTCGTTTATTAAATTACTATATTCATAACTTTTATTAGGTTAGAACGATCTTTAAGTTATAGAAACGTTTAACAAATCAAATTAAATTAAGAATTTTAGAAGTAATTAAAATGTAAACAAATGATATTGTGCGGTATACATCCAGTCAACAATACATCGTCATATCGTCATAGTCATAGCTTCCCTCCGACATATATATATTAGGTTGATCCAAAAAATCAAAAAATGTTATCAGACCTTTTTTGTAGAGCGTTCAATTTTCTATAAAGATTGGAACAGCGATTTATCAGTCAACCAGTCGTTTGAACTGTACAAAAATCAGAAGCAAAAAAAAAAAAACTGTGTTATTCTTATGGAAATTTAAAAAATGCGATGAGGACAATCTTAATATTAATATTAAGGGCTCATCTTTTCACAGATTTTTTTTTACACCCAAAAAAATAAAAAATAATTTTTTTTTGGATCACCCTAATATATATATATATAACTCAATGACCCATCCCTTCTCTTTGCAGAATAGATGTAAGAAATAAAAAAGAATGAACAAATAGAAGCATAAAAATAGTGCTGCTCGTAGAGACAAGCACTTGACCGATATTTTGTATTATTATGTAATATTGTAGTAATGGAAAAACTTCATATTTTGTGGAATGCTGTTGATATTTTGTTCAAAACACCGGCAATGTCAAGGATAATTATGATACCTACTTAGATTATGACTTTTATTTGTAAATAATTTTGCTACCTGTATTCAAAATATTTTATTCATTTTGTGTTTTATATTTAAGAATATTAATTATTGTATGTTTCCCAAACAAATTATAAAATAAATAATTATCGAAATCATAATTCGAATACATAAATGGAATCGAAAATAACTTAAAAAATAAATTAAGTAGATATGAAAAAAATAGTAGTAATAGATCTTATTGGACATGGAAATCTTTTCTACTGTATGTACCTATTTATTCATACCAGATAAATAAAATTGATGTGTCTGTTTGTAATGTGAAAAATAAAATGTGAAACAAATCAGGGGGAATAATTCGAACCAGGGTATTGGGAAAGGCAGTTTCTAGAATTTTTGTTCGTCTATCTATCTGGACGTTCCGCCTAATCTCTGAAATGGCTGGACCGATTTTGACGGGACTTTCACTTTTTTTATGGCAGGAGATCAGCAGACAGGCAGACGGCCCACTTAATGGAAAGCGGTTACCATCGCCTATAGACATTTGCAACATCAAAGGAGGTACAAATGCGCTGCTGCTCTCTTAACGGATACTGGAACCTGATCCCTTATGCCAGAACACAACACAAGGTTGTTATGGCGGCATACTCTAGACCAAGGGTGGTCGCCATCCAGTCGAGCAAATACCCTACCACCTAGCTGTGGGTTGTTTTGTCGCCTCTTACGACAGGCCGCCCGGCCGCAGGAAATTGTATTCTTTCTCCGTTCCTGCACGGATAAAAACTGACATATTCACTGGCAGATAGCTGACGATACAAAGAGAAAATATAAATTTGTTTAAGATTCCGCGAAAAAAAATGAGGGGCGGGGCTAATTCCGACAAGAAGATTCCGAAAATGCCATTTTTCGATTTCTCCTCTGTCTGATAGAGCATTATGTGAAATCTACTATACGGATTTTAATTAAAATCAACACAGAATTAGGTTATATCCTTTTTTTGTAGCCAGGGGAAATCCGTTTGAGGACCATAGACCGCGACAAGCGCGTTCGCGGCCCGTGTGTAGGATTCGCCAGCTCGGGGGTGGCATTAGCACCTCTAGGCAGAACTAGAGATGGCATTGCCACTCCCTAGTTAAGGATACCCACTAAAAACTCTCGATGTTCCTTCCATCGCCTTACGGCATGGCAACGGAAAAACGGGAGCTGAACCAACTCCGCGTGTCCTGGCGGGCGAGGGACTCGAAGACCACACCCACTGCCACGGGTCTTTGACGTGGGGTGGTTTTCTATCGTTTATATAGTATATTCCAGTACGTTTTTTTAAAATAGCTTTTACTCATACAGCATGAATGAATGAATGAATGAATGAAAACTCTTTATTGTTCACCATAAACTTAAATCTAGACAATTGATACGGATACATTTGTATTAGAACAATGGGCGGCCTTATCGCTTATAGCGATCTCTTCCAGGCAACCCGGTGTCAGGAGATTTTAAACGAAATTTAAATATAAGAATTTTGGTGGTGTATTATAAAAAAAAAAAGTACTATATATACTTATACTACTTATATATATATATATATATATATATATATATATATATATATATATATATATATATATATATACATATAGATAATCATATATACATATATAATTAGATATATGATGATATTATAAATATATATACATTCAAACAATAGATACATGCATGTTTAGAATTTTATAATATAATAGATAATTACATAATTAGATTATTCCAAATTATCCAAACGAAGTGATGACCATAATGGAATGTACGATAGGTATGTATCAGAGTTGATAAGTTAGGCCATCACGGCTTGTCATGCGCAAGGAGTGCTGGCAGAATGTCACGGTATGCTACACTTAATAACACTATCCCTCGGCCTTGTGTCACCACCGGGAGTTCTTGAACTAAATGGGCTGTGCCGCGACGATGGTAAGAGACCAGACGGAATGGTGCCATGGAAGATGGGACGGCCCCTATTATGGGACACAACTCGTGTCGATACTTTCGCGGCGACCAATCTTCTAGACACAGCCGTGACGGCCGGGGCAGCTGCTGCACACCAGGAGACACTGAAATGTCGCAAATATGTCCATTGGTAGTGGGTACGTATTTGTGGCTTTCGGGGTCGAGACCCTGAGGCCGTGGGGGCCTGAAGCTCATTACCTTTATCAACCTGGAGACCTGTCAACGCGTCTAATTGGAGTCTCGCGTGACCAAAAGGCTGGCTTGCACCCAGAGCAACGCATCAGCTTTGCCATCCAACGCGGAAATGCGGCCAGCATTTTGGGCACGCTCCCTGCCGACAGCGATTTGGAGTCAATTTTTTATTTATAGATTTATGTTATTTTGTAAATATAGCTTTATCTATAGTGTAGTTTATTTATTTTTAAATAAGAGATCATTTTAATTAATCTTGAGATATAGCTTAAAAAAGTATGTACTAATATAGATGTATTACGACTTGTTTGATTTAAAAATGAATGAACGATTGGTCATGACCTTTCTATTAAAGGTTTAATCTCGATTATGATGTTATTGGATTTAATCTATTTGAATATTTTCAATCTCGACGTCTTTAGTCGTGATACGATAAAGGATGGCGATAATTGAAGATTATTTTTAATTATGAAGTTCAGATGACTGTAGACCATTTTCGGTGCAAGGTTTACTAACTTACGCACAAATTTATTGGTTTTCGCTTCAGATTATTGTAATGTTAAAGATAATTAACTGATTAATACAGCAATTTATCCTGTTAAGAAGGACCATAAAAGTACTTAGGATCCTTGATCGAAGCTACACACTTTATTTACTTGATTTATTTCATCCTTTGACATGGATGGAGATGCCTTGATGTACACTGGTGAGCACGCGCGTACGCTACCTTGATGAGCGACGTTCGTACTAATGGTATATTTGCGCGTGTTCACCTAAATTCTGGGTCGAGACAATGTATGTACTTGCTTCGTATAAGTACCGATGCTAATATGTGAAGTGGAAGTTTGTCTGTGGCATCTATAGTTACGGCCTTAGAGATAATAAAAGAACCTCGAAATAATAACAGAATACTCTTCATCTCAATACAAGTTTAAAGTTGACGCGTGCGAAACTACTTGAGAAATTGTAGTTGGATTATAAGTATTAAAGTGGGCACAAGAAAAAAACTAAAACCAGTTAATCCAGCTGTAGAAGACATATATTAAGAAATTCATGATGCAGTTCCATTTTTTGGGTAGGTTACAGAAATCCAAACTTCTTAACGTATGGACGGAAGGCAAGAAAACAAACGAAACTCTAAATATGTATCAAGTAATATGACGGGTCGTAATATATGTAATTTTGTATATAATATTCACAAAGCCGAATGAAATTATATCTAATTTATAATTAGATTCATACTGATTAAAACTAATAGTTTTACAAAATAACTCTCTCTCTGAATGTCATATAGAGTTGTCAATCCTCTTATCGTCGTCCGACTGGCCAGTGAGCGAAAAGGTTCACCACAGATGCATGCTAAAATGTTAATGTACTATTATTTGGATCTTAGTTTGTTGATGTTGTTCACGGCATCGGATTGATTCAATAACAGAAGTGAGTTTAAAGATAGATGGGTTCTTAAATCACCCGAGCGAAACTGCAAACCTTGAACCGAGAATTAAACCAAAGAAGTTATTAAATAATAATAAAAGATCTAAACACTATCTGTAAAAAGAATTGCTGTAGGTGTCAAATTTGAAAAGGTTACCGCTAATCAAAGAAGAGATAAACCAACGTAAAGCGAAGACTTCCGTTCATGTACAGACTCTGACAATAACAATTCACAAAGTTATTTTGATAAGAATACATGGAATATTAATACAATACTTCTGTATCACAATAATACAGAAGTGTTCGACCTTGAATAATTAACAAATGGCACATTTGCTAATCGAGTTAATCTAAACAATGTAATAACCTCTAGGCATTAAGGTTGCATGTCACATTTTGATAATTACCCAATGTGTGTAGCTGCTGATATAAACGTAGGATCCCACGATGTTGTAAATCCTGTTGCTGAACAATGAGCCTCAGTCACACGCTGCTTGCTCGAACAGGTGAATTAAGGTCGTGCTGATGAATTTTTTCGGTAAATTATAGCATTTTATAGAAAAATATACCAAAATTTCTGTTGATCTAGCGCAATCAAACAATTTTACAGTCATAATTGATTAGATAAACACAATAGCAGCTGCCAAGTCATATTAAAATGACTTTGAATTAAAAGCAGTTCAATCTACACCTTTGAAGGATTTACTAAAATCTGTATATCTAAGACATTTTTATCTAAATTCAAATTCAAAAGTTATTATTTACTATTTTATTGTCAAAGGGAGAATACTTGTTGAATGTATATACGTAAGTCAAAATTTAAATCTACTTACAATTCTATGTACACCGCTACGCAATGTGTTATCGCTGTTCAAAGAAGAAGCAGCAAGAAACTCCCCAGCAATACGTCGAGCTAAAAAAGATTTTTTTATCATAATTATTTGTATATTATCTCAGGCTTTTTGTTTTGTTTTCTTTCTGCTCTCTCTGTTTTATTTATCTTTATATTTTTAATCGTTGCTTGAGCACAACAGACAGGCTCGCGGCCAACCTGATGGAAGGTGGTCGCCGACGCCGCTGAACATTTGCAACGTCAACGATGCCACCAAAGTGCTACCGTCCGCAAGGGGGAAAATAGAACCTGGCCAATGAAGCCGAAATACAACTTAAGGTTGTTCTGGCAGAATATTCCAGGCAAAATAACTTCAACTTATATAACATCACCCACATAACTTAATGACTGATATTTCTTTCAAAAAAGCGCAGGAAGAAGATCTCGTAATACCAGCCTCAACGACATCATCCGCCGAGCTCTTGTGAGCGTCGTCATACCTTCCATTCTAGAACCGAATGGCCTGGTGCGTGACGATGACAAGAGACCGGACGGAATGTCACTCGTCCCTTGGAAGATGGGGCGGCCGCTAGTGTGGGATGCGACCTGTGTTGACAAACTGGCCCTGTCACATCTTCCAATGACCGAGTCAGGGGCTGGCAACGCCGCCGTTTCAACTGAGGACGTCAAACGGCGCAAATATAGAGCCTTAGGAAGGGCTTACATATTTGTGCTGTTTGGTGTTGAAACATTGGGCTCGTGGGGTCAGTCGGCAAAGAGTTTGTTTAAAGATATATGTAAGAAACTCTTTGACACTAGTTCGTATTTTGCACAACGAATAAGTATTGTCATACGGCGCGGCACGCTCCCCGTTGGCAGTGATCTGCTACATAATGTATTTTAGTTTCAATTAACAATTTAAAAAAACACAATTAAATAATAATTGCAATTATTATATTAATTTTTTACTTTGTGTATATAGTTTATTTATAGTGCCTAATTTTATTTTCGTTACTGTAATTTTAGTAATTTAAAATAAGGTGGTTGCATATTAAAAAGGAGTTGTCAATTGTATAAATAACATTTGCGATTGGCAAATACTTGTAAGTTAATATAATTAAAGTAAAACCAGTTAGGAAAGGTCAGAACCTTTACTTTTGGAGTGCATCTCGAGCAGCTGTTGGAATGTTCGTGCTGCCTATGCGATTATAGGTCACGGCTGTAAGTGTGAAATCTGTGGGGTCACTTTATCGTTGTTACCTCAGAGATAAGTATGAATAAATGAATGAACCTTTATTTGTAGAAATATAGGTAATAGTTGAGCATAAGATGGTAATGGCCGATTTTTAGGATTAGTAATAGATAATAGATTTGCATTGCACAAATTGGCACCGACAGTCAATACAGATGCTCTGTTTACAGCTTACTATGGACTTGTAGAATCTGTTTTAAGATATTCTTACTTACTCCGTTGGCTCAGCAACCCAAAGTGGGTCTTGGCCTCCGAAACGAGAGCATGCCACTTTTCTCTATCCTGTGCAATTTCTTGCCAATTACTGGCTCCTAGCTCCGACAGGTCAATCTCCACTCTGTCCTTCCAGCGGTATTTGGGACGGGCGACCGGACGCCGACCTACCGGCCGTCCCAAGTATGCTTTCCTCACGCTGCGATCCTCTCCCATCCGTTCAACGTGACCGAGCCAGCGGAGGCTCGGATGTGAGTGTTTTAAGTATTATATTTTGGGGTAACTCATCCAATACAACTGTATTATTAATGCAGAAACGCAATGTTAAAAATACATATAACAGAAAGCTGTAAACCGCTATTTATCAAATATAGTTTACTCACTGTTCCATCGCTATATATCTTCGAAGTCACAATGTTTGTACACAAAAATCTACATTTTTCCAAATACATCCGGCGTTACCGCTAAGAATATACGTGATAAAGAAAAACTTTGTATGCACCCTGCAAAATCAATTTTACTGTACAAGACTATAGTATTATATATTAGATATTATATTAGAGCTGTTATATATTAGAGCGACCGCTATTTAGTATAAGTTCAGCAACTCATTGCACTGACCAAATTGTCTATTTAACACCGCAAACGAATTCAACGACACAATGGCGGCATCGTCGTGAAGTAAGTCATAATTGAAGGGGAGGGGGGTATAAATAGAAATAGATATACATAATTATGTACCAGTATATAAAAAGAGAAGGAAACATGCATCAAGAATATGTATCTGACAGCTCTTTATTGATCACCAGAAATTTAAACTAGTTCTTAAAAACTAAGTAAAATAAATCTTGAACAAATGGTGAACTTATCGCTTAAAGCGATCTCTTCCAGGCAATCCCCTATACTAAGAAAAATATTAAAACTCTACTAGATATACATACGTACCAGTATACAACACCAAAGGGCTGTGCTAAAAGTCATGACAAAAAAACATTTTAGATACCCAACCCAACAATTGTGGCAGAATGTGGGGTGCTTAGTGTACGTCAGTTCTTGAATTAATTATTAGAAAACATAGAAATGTCCCTTTACCCGAAACGACCAAACGTCAAACCAAAATAATATGCCCCTGCATCACGCATAATACTAGTTTTGCCAAACGTCAATTTTATGTCATCAGTTCTTCACTGTACAACAAGGTACATGATAAATGTGTCATCGTATATTTAAACAGACATGAAATCAAAGCAACCACACAAAAGTGGCTTATGCTACTAGGTTACCAAAAAATTGAAAACTTATTATATAATACCATATAAATTAACCTTATTATATATCAGAATATTGTGATCCGTCATTTGCAAACACAAACACACCACACACACACACGCACACATACACACACACACACACACACACACACACATATAAGTTAAAATCTATTTTAAAAAATAAGCTTAGACACATAAATTGTTAAGTCAGTCACACGTGTACTTGGTGTTCGCGATACAGGCTAATCCTATTGCGGAACCTATGAAAGCATTATTTCTGTGTAATTTTTTGACAATAAATTGATTTGATTTGATACGTACCAGTATATAAAAAGAGAGAAATATGTATGCATCAAGAATATGTATTCATGTGAAAGTGAAGTACTTAGTAATTGATCACCAAAAATTCAAGCTACGTTTTCAAAAACTAGGTAAAATTAATGTTGAACAAATGGTGGACTTATCGCTTAAAGCGATCTTTTCCAAGCAACCCCTTATACTAAGCAAAATATTAAAACATTACAGCGGTGGTGTCGACAATAAACTATAAATAACTGTTAGCGCATAGGTAATTATACTTGGTGAAGAACTAATTAAGAGACTAACGAAACAAGAAAGATAACATTTTTAATTAAGGCAACAACTCTTTACAACATGTATAGGAGATAACACGTCTGTTGTGAACTTTGAGAGATCTAATGACCTCTTTCAGCAGTTCTTTATTACGATCGTTTCATAATATCGGTTTTATGCGTTATCTTTTATAATTTACGAGCTCCGAAAAGACGGGCGAGACAATCAAAGCGTGCGGCGTGCGGAAACAAAAAATGCGCTCTCACGATATTCGACTGTGGAGTAAGTTATAAATTTTAGCGTAGTGACTTCCATATTTACTTAACCTTTTAAGAGTCACAGATATTTTGGACAATTATGTAAGTATAAAATATTTAAAAATAAACTAAAAAAAATATCACTTTTGTGCTGTCTTTTAAACTAATGGTTACTTTGGTCCTCGCAGGTCTAAAACATTCTGCTGATTCTATATATTCTACAAACATAAGTCATATTATACTTAATATGACTTATGTTTGATATTATACTGTACTTTAAATTTTATTTTTCACTTATTCATGAAATTATTCGGATAATCATGTCTACATAGTGTTGGCAGAATATCTCGCCATGCCAGGCTCAATGGCATCATCCGCCGAGCTCTTGTCAGCGTTGGCGTACCAGCCATCCTAGAGCCAAATGGCTTGGTGCGCGACGATGGCAAAAGGCCGGATAGAATGTCAGTTATTCCTTGGAAGATGCGAAGGCCGCTTGTGTGGGTTGCGACATGCGTTGACACTCTGGCGGCATCACATCTTCCAGTGACTAAGTCAGGGGCTGGCAACGCTGCTTTAACAGCTGAAGATCTGAAACGGGGCAAATATGGATCCCTAGGAATGGGTTATATAATTGTGCCTTTTGGAGTTAAAACTTTAGGTCCGTAGGGTCCATCGGCAAAGGGTTTCTTCAATGAAATTTGTAAGAAACTCTTTAACGCTTCCTTCTGTACATGTTCTTGCTTAGAATAAATAGCAAATGAAATTTCTTGAAATGTTTCATATTATTTATTGTCTTCACCACCACTGTTGTCTTAATATTTTCCTTAGTTTAGGGGTTTGCGTGGCGAAGAGATCGCTTTAAGCGATAAGTCCGCCCTTGTTCAACATTTACTGCACCTAGTTTTAACTGTTTTCATTCATTTATTTATTCACTTTCATTATATTTCACACGACACAACCAGTGGCATTGAAATTGCTCCTAGTTCGGTCTGGCTGAAGGTGAACTATTGAATTACTGTTTGACAAATTAATTTTGGGTTTGTAGCTAGTTAAATAACGTCATATAAAAATTTCAGCCATACTAAAATAGTTTGAAAAAAAAAATCAATTCTGAATTGGCGTCTGGCACGGTTTAAACAACAATAAAAATGGCTGGCAATAATAGATTCATGTGTCAAAAATTCCAATTAAAATAATAAGCAAAAAAGAAACCTTCTTAAAATGCTTTGAAAAATTGATATTTTCCCTGTACAGATACGATGCGCACTGATGAACGCAACCACTACCGCCAGCCGGACGGCGCGTATGACGTCCGGGAGAGTGAGAGGAATAGCATATCTAAAAACTGGCCTTCTTGGAATTCTTGTTTTTCCGACGTTGCTCGCTCTCGTACCATATAGTCATACAAAATTTATGAGACTGCGGCTTTTTGTAAGGTAATAAAAAGCATCTCAGTTGATATGATTGTCCGTTTCTCTATTACAATAATAGAGGAAATTCAAATATTGTCATGTCTACGTCATTGTAACAAACTGAATGATCAAAATTATTTTCTTTCCAAAAAGTCGCTTTAATCTTATGACTTGATATCCAATAACCCATTGTCATTGTTGAGTGCACACGCAAAACTGTGTGTGATTGGGGGCAAAGTGGCTGTAATATTGATTCATATCTGTTGCCAAACATTCTGTTATAACACGCTTACTTATCTGACCTATTAATATATATGCAGAAGTTCGTATGCCTGCGGAAATAACGAGAGGCGTATAGAGTTCCCCACTGATGGACTTCGCTTCCTTGACTATACATACGTCTAGTACATCACTAGATAAACTGTAGGTACCAAAAAATGAAGATGTGATGAGAATGAGATATCTCTAGTTTGTTTCCGAATATCGTAAAAGACTTAAGTGGCTTCCTATTCATTTTCGCCGGAATACTCACATTCTCACTCTCCATTATAACATAATAGTCCGCAGTACCTTAGGGCGCGTTCCCACTATGTCGTAACGATTAATTTATCGTTGGACGACTGTTGTCTCTAGCTGTTCCCATTGTAACGATTGTTTGTCGTCAAAATTTTTTATCGTTTAGCGACTATCATATCTAGCTGTTCCCATTGGATCGCGACGACATTTTATCGTTTCAAGGCAGTAGCTTTCTCGTTTACACATCATTAGCAAGCTACAAATCGCTTCTACGTTCTCTTGGAAATCAGTAGTGCGTTTATGCTCCTGAGTTCAATGGACAAAGACGAAATTTTAATAATGTATTACTTTTTGAAAAGAAGCAAGATGATGCAAGGAATCGTGGCTACGATAGATTTGCCATCACGATTTAGTCGTAACGATTTTTATCGTTTTACTTTTATTTATTTTATTATATTTATGGCTTGGCAACTAGGCCTTTAAGCCAGATCTTAGTTTATAATATACATTTAGTTTCTTCATTTTCTTAAGCCTATGTGTAGCACAGCTGAACTGTAGGTAATCAGCTAGTGCCATTCAACGGAGTTCTTGTGACAACTCAAAAGGCCACATTTGACTATACAGTTCACATTTCTCACAAAACACATAATCACTACTCAAAAACTATCAATATCCTACAACTATTGTTCATTTTAGAGTAATTTTACACATTTTTAGAAAATAAAACTGCACAGCACAACATCACCTTTCAGTTCCCGCCAAAAACTCTCTTATCGTTTTACGACTGTCGTGCTAGCCGTTCGCACTGTCATGACAATATATCGTCACTGCAAAAAATTTCGTAGACGACAGTAAGTCGTGTCGTTCTATGTGTGAACACCTCCATTTAAACATATAAGCCACGACGCTTAAAACTACACGATTATCTGTCGTCACGACAAAATGAGAACGCGCCCTTAAGGAACGTTTTACATTCCTTCTCCTATCCACTGCCCACAATTTGCGTTCTGATACCTATCGAACACTTCTGATACCTGCACACACTTCATCCTATTATGATAGTTCTTTTACAGTGCAGGCTGTCAAAGTTTGGAATATGCTGCCTCTTACTGTCACAGAGGCCAAATCCTTATCAACATTTAAAAAAAATACTCAGAGAACACTATTTGTCCACAAATAGCTATGATTAACACAATATAATCATGCTAATACATTTGTTATAATTATAATTAATTATGTATTTTGAAATATATTATTGTATATATTTATGTATTTGTATATTTAATTCTTAAATTATTTTGAGTATTTATGTATCTATTGCCTTTTTCCTGCACCACCTACATCGCCTGATTCGAATTACTTTGATTTAGGTTGTCTGGAAAAGATCGATTTGAGCGATAAGGCCGCCTATTGTATTGCCTAGAAAATATTGTATTGTATTTTGTATTGTTTTAATAATTGTATTTTGCGCTTAGCAACATTCCTCATTTTTACTTATATATGAAATAATAATAAATGATATAATATATATAGAAGATAAATAACCTACTATGACATATTCAGATATTTTAATCTTATAGTGGTATAAAAACCTCACATACATGTATGTTCATATTAACCCTGACAAAGTTACACTCCTTTTTTGACAGCCATAAAAATATATATAAAATACCAAAAGGCAACGAAGGATTTATTTTATTTCATGACATTGTAACGAATAAAATAAATAAACAATAAATTTTTTTTAGAGGCATATCGTGATTGATAGTTTATTAACGCATCTGTTTAATGAGGCAAATGCCTTATGTTTTATATCGTTAAATTCCTCACACTATAAGGCTTTTCTATTGTTTAAAATTTATTGATCATAATATTAGCCATATTAGGAAGTAGTTGGTGGATGTCCAATACCAAACAAATTAGAATGTAGATGATAAAATATGACGTAATAGTGTTTCATGCTTTATTTTTGGAATTATTCAGGGATTGATAGTAATAGGCAATCCCAATCCTTCCAAAAATGAATTATAGAAACTAAAACCCTGCAGCCGAACGACCTGTCGTGAATGACGACAAAACAAGTACGTGGTAAGGAATTTTCCCGTACGGACACCAACCCTAATATGGAGCCATAATGTAGAGCATAAACAACAAGTACAAACTATACAATACAATACTCTTTAATGTACACCAACATTACAGCGAAAAATACACAATAAGCTTAAATACTACAAAGTAGTACAATGGGCGGCCTTATTGCTTAAAACAATCTCTTACTGGCAACGTTAGGATGGACAAGACCTAATTGCAAAGATAGCGTTGGCGTGTAGTTGAAATAGTTACTAATAATGAGACAAAATAATTATTATACATATTTTATAGCTATAAAAATATATACGTACATAGATATACAAAACAAACAATAAACATGTTATACAGTTAGATAGTGCTCCTTCACAAATCTGTTAAAGGAATAGATAGATTCAGTAGATCGGACGTCTGCCGGCAGAGCATTCCAGAGATGCACAGCCTGAGAGAGAGTGAACGAGTTTGTGTAAATCTCCGTAGTATGGAAGGGTGTCCTGAGTCGCAACCTCTCTGACGTTCTCCAAGATCTCGAATCCCTGTGAAAGAACTGAGAACGTTCTTTAAAATAAGACGGGGTTCTAGGAGCAAACAGTACGTTGTAAAGAAGAGACAGAACGTGAACATTACGGCAAAGTCGAATTGATAACCATTTGAACTTTGTGCGAAATTCAGATATGTGATATGATGTGATATACAGAAATTTGGAAGTCGCTCAAGTTTATCTAATTGGTTCTGGTTAAGATCTAGATAGATGACGTCACCATAATCAAATATGGAAGAAGGAGCGATAATATATATAATATTGTTACGTGCGAGCGGGGTTACGCACTTATGGATTGGAAGAAAACACCAGTTTTTAATTTAAAAGCTTTTATTGACTTACACAGCCGCACGTAGTACCTCTCTGTAGGGTTGCCCCTATACGCACGACCAACGATGCACAGTCCCAACGATAAGTTCTCACACCCTCAATACCGTCGCCGATATTGCGCGGACCACCTCCAATATTATCGCGGGTAGCTCGCTTCTAGTTCCTCCTTCGAACTACGCTAAACACCTCCTTCGCGTATCTGTCCACCAAACTTGTCACTAAATTCACCACTTAATCCGTCTCTGTACTCTATTAACCTTCTCTGATAACCCTTTAGTATCGCACTTGTCGTTTCACCGTCTTGAACTGAACTCAACTTTAAAAACTGCCCGGTAGGCGCGCCTTACGCTGTTTATATACCCGGAAGAACTTTCTAGAACCCCTCTATCTATCTCTGTCTCTTCCTTCCCGAACCTTCTGTTCGGGAACTTTCGTTTATACATCTATCCCTTTCTAACATCTATCTATCTCTTTCTTTCGGTCATCGTCTATCCCTTTCTAACATCTATCTATCTCTTTCTTTCGTTTATCGTCTATCTCTTTCTAAATATATCCGTCCTTGTTTTTTTTCTTCCAGAAATTTCTCGTTCTTTCTAAAAGTTCTAAAACTGATTTACGCTGCTGGGCAGTTCCACCCTCGGTCGCCACAATATTTCCTTTTTTTCATAGTTTGTTACCTGGAATATAGAATCTTTTTTGTAGCATCTGGCATCAAGCTCCTTCATTCCCTTGTCTTAAAGTTCAGGTTATTGTGTTTCATCCTTCTAACTTTTTGATGAATCATAATCCATGTGTCTGTGGGCCAAGGTTACAAATTTTTCAAGTGCCTGTGAGTAGTGGTACATTGCCAGCCAACATATGCAATGGTACGCGTGGGATGTGAAGATTGGCAAATCAGTATTTAAATGTACAGTAGGCAAATGTGAAGATGATTAGTTCAACCAGATTTTTATAAGGTCTCGTAACCTTTCAGATTGCTAGTATCAAACCCTTTCATTTTTTTGTACTGATCTTTTCAAGCTGTCAGTGGTGATCCATTGAACTGGTTCAGTAACCTTAACCTTTTGCGGTTAACGTAACTGTTGTCTTTAGGTTCGTAACACGGTTATAAGAGTGGCGAGAAATATTTTATTTGTTGCGCTGTGATGTGGTCGGTGTGAGGTGTATCTTCTCTATTTACTTCAGTTAATAAATAAATTTAAAAGTTTGTTTAGTTGCATTATGTCTATCTATATACAAATAAATTAAATTAAAGTGTCTGTGTGTAATGTCAAAATAAAAATGTGAAAAAAATTTGGGCCAGGAGATTCAGAAAATGGATTTTTTACAAATTTTGTCTTTCTGGCTGAATGTTCCGGGTAATCTCCAAAACGGCTGGACGAATTTTGATGGGACTTTCACTGGCAGATAGCTGATTTTATAAGGAGTAATTTAGGATAATTTTAAAATGAGGGTAACGCGAAAAACAATTCCACGCGGTAGTACTAAATAAAATTGTAAAATTCAAAATAATAAATTACAAACGCCTACTTGACTCTTTAGGAATCAGAGGGCTACTAATGACTATGTCGAAAAACACATCAATATGGAGATTCAACAAGATAATGTAGTCTTCTGGGTCACCTTCTTCCTTCACACATAAGTAGATGACGATGACGTACGATCAGTATTTATTCTTCTATCTATAATTCCTTAAAATTTAAGGAATTATAGAGAGAACACAATAAAAGTGATATGTATAATTATATAGTTTAAGTCCCTTTTCAAGTGATGCGATATTTTATGTTCTGGGAATCCCGCGGGTATTTTTCTGGAAGTGTTTTCAAGTAGATAGTATACATAAAAATTGGCTGATTCGAATCCGATTGATACTAAAATAATATAATCCGGGATTATTTATATTTCCCGAAAATTCCTAACTTTGAAACTACGTAATATTATGATTTGCTGGATATGATAGTTTCTATATTTATTAAACATTTTTAGTAGAACAGATGTAATTATAAATGCCTGTAATAACGTTACTTATGCCGGGATTTTACGGGAATTATTGGAATTCATGTATTTTCATACTCAAAACTGTAATCTAAGTTACCTGTCAAATGTGGATGAAGTGGCTTGCAAATTCCAGTTCTTAAATATATCGTTGCGTTCAACTAAAAGTTTATTGCGATAGTGACTTTCTAAACTTGCACTTAAAAGAAAACTTAACAACGTTATATTGTATTCTACCCATAGACCATCAATACTATAAGTAGAATACTCAGGCTAGGTCACCGTCTTCGATAGGTAAGATGCCCAGGCTGGCTACGTTTCCTCACTAGGTCGCTATACTGCGATAGTTATAGATATGAACTACACAAACTAAAAAACATATATTTTGTTCACCGCTATCGCTACGCTCATACAATATGCTACGAGCACAATTTTGGATCCGAAGAGAGTGAAAGTTACACAAACTTTCACTTTCATTAAATTCTTTATGGTATTGGTGACTATACTTTATGTTTTTTGTGGATATTTTTTTTTAAATTCAAAATAAGTTCCACTGGAGAATACTTTTTGAAGGTCATACATATAACTTAAAATTAAATTTTTCTTTCTGATAAAGATATAATAAATGGAAAGAAAAATATCATCAAAGTTATAATAATGACAATATGACGTACAAAAATTTTATAGTGCAACATATCTGTATAAAATTCTTACTATAAACTTTATACAAAATATAGCATAAGAGATTGGAGCGAGCTGCTATGTAAATGAAGTTTTGTTATTTAAGTAATCTTCAATAGTGTAGTGTCCGTTTTTAAGTAAGATGCATTTTTTACTTTTTTTGAGGCAGGGTGAAATACATTACGCACACTACCTGGTCCTTCACTGGGATTAGACCAAAGCTATGAGAGTTATCCACTGAAGATGGCGCATATAACAGATTCAATTGCTGGCTTGTGTGAAGACTACGCAAGGTACCCCTATTAAAGAGGTAACCCATGTGCTACTAATCCACTAAAACCCCCTTTCTCCCATGTGCCCCGCACTCGTGGTAGGCATAGCAAGCTAAGTCTTGAGGGATCACCAATCCTGCTGCATCAGTGCTTGAGAATGTCCCAGGAGAGGCAAACTCACTTCGTCAACAGGGGTTGGTTCCCCCTCTCCCCAGGTGCTAGATATTGAAGAAGCATATACCAACCCCCAAGAAAGAGTACAATACTTTGTGCAATCGAAAAGAGGCCAATGTATATGTTGTAAGTGACGAAAATTACATATCAAATAATTTAGTATAAAATTAAGCGTGTCATTCAAATAAATTGGATTATTTTTGCTTTTTCCATAGTTTTCTAAAGTTAAGCACTTTTGACCTCGTTGTTTTTAGATATTACTAGCTGTCCCGGCAGACGTCGTCCTGCCCGGTAAAAAATAGGGGTTGATCGTAGAGGGTTGAAAATTTAGGGTTGTATGTATTTTTGTATGTTGTATCATAAAAAAATAGAAATTAAAAATTTTGTCTAAAAAATAAATAAAAAAATTTATGGGTAGACTACCCCTAACATTTAGGGGGATGACAAATAGATGATGGTCGATTCTCATAGATACCGGATAAGCACAAAAAATTTCATCAAAATCGGTCAAGCCGTTTCGGAGGAGTATGGCAACGAAAACTGTGACACGAGAATTTTATATATTAGATAAATACTGTTGGTATAACTCTATTATCGTACTTTTAATGACCCGATTTTTTATGATAATGAACTTTTAGGGTATCCACATATAGGGTCGGCACGGATCCGGCAAATAGAAGATAAAAGATTTTTTCATGTGCAACACGAAAGCGACCGTCCGTGATATCGGTCTCACTAGTTCGATGCGGTTTAAATGATCTTCCATTAAAATCTATTTTTGTGTTTTCTCAGTCTAATGTAGGGTTGTCCACCGACGCTCAGCATTATATTCCCATCTTGTATTTTCTTGATTCTGTCTCTCATCATGTATCTATTGAATATCCTACCTAGATAGTCGTGTGTCAGGTCATTGAGTTAGACAACATTCTATAATAAGATTCTTGTTCTAAAATGACAGACTCGAGTCGGATAAGCAAAGAATTCAAGTATCACACTATCCTGTGGAGTGTAAAGCATTCAAAACGCCGTTTTTATTTGGCCGATTCACTCCAGGACTATTGGTCAATCGAGCAGACGAGTCCTGGATTAGAGAACGGAAACTTAGGTAGGACGCCCTGCAATCCGATGGATAGACAATCTACGCAAGGTTGTTAATGGAAGCTGGATGAGAACAGCGTAGATGGTGCAAACTTGGGGAAGCCACGTCCAACAGTGGACAACGGTTAACTGATAACGACACTAGCTTAAATTCGTTGCTGGGCCTTTGTTTGCTACAATAGATATTTATTCATTACAAATATGTTCATATATCATGGTCACCCTATAGCATTCTGACTTGCGTGGGTCAAGGCGGCGCGTTGACACGATTCCCTTGTAGAATAACTACATTGTATGCGCGTGCGCACAATCTGACAGTTTAATGGTACGAATACCATAACAGTTGCTGAAAATCTTTTACACTACTGATTTATGGAGTAGGATCCTAAACCTGCTATTACAACCTTCCCAAAGTCCAAGCGCATCTAATCAAACGGCGCAAACATATATTTTTGTATGAAGCTATTACCGCTATTTTATCATAAGAGACATTTGGACCTAAACATATTTTTTGTAGCAAAAAGTATTTTGCACTATTATTTTGTGTTAATACTTTCAGTTTTTGACCTAGGAGAGTTCAATATCGCTTAAGATGAAATGGTAAATATTCAAAATGGCACACCGATGTTTAATACCCTTTTATTAGCTTCATACGTATGTATGTACGGAATCTTTCAAGTTAAATTTGATCGACTTCCCGGTTCCCGATTGAGCTGAAATTTTGCACGAATGTGTATATCGCGTGACAATGCAATAATATGGTACCATGGAGCTGATCTGATGATGGAGTCGGAAGGTGGCCAATTCGCCATAGGAACTCCTGTACTAAACAAGATATACCCATCGTGTTTGGGCTCGTTTTACTTGTCTTGGCTAGTAATGCAATAATATGGTACCATGGAGCTGATCTGATGATGGAGTCGGAAGGTGGTCATACGAACTCCTGTACTAAACCAGATAGACCCGTCGTGTATGGGCTCGTTTAACTTGTCTTGGCTAGCACTCTGCTGCTACATAATATGCAGGATCTCAAAAGCTTGTATTTAAAAACCTTTATAAAAATGCTTATTTTTACATAACGTTCCATTTTCATCATAAGAGTGTATTTAATTCTTTTTCAAAGTTTCCACGGAGAAGGGAATTAAATCACTAAATAATCACTAAAAAATGAAAAATAAATAATTGTTTAAAAATAAAATAAAAAAATACGCTTTTATAGAAAATCCAACTAAAAATGATTTAATTGTAAAAAAAGCGTGGGGTGCTTTTCAGGATATTATCAAAATAACCCTTCGACTCATATCTGTTCATAAAATATTTATAACTATTGATACCATGCACCCCACGCTTTTTTACAATAAAATCATCTTTTCTTAATCTATTTTTAATTCAAATTTATTTTCTATATTTTAGTTGGATTTTCTATAAAAGAGTATTTTTTTTAGATTTTTTTTAACTATTATTTATTAACAGTACGATATGTTAAGTAGTTTAATTACTATTGAAATTGAGACGATCTCATCAAACTAGTTTTCTATGTGACTTGAAGCACCAAAACGAGAAAAATAACATATTAACAACACAAGGACGTAGAGTGGTTGTTTTTTATTAATATCGTATTATCAGAAAAATAAATCAGATTATATTTTAATGGAATTAGAGATACTCTAGGAATAATCCGAAGCCATCTAAGATCGTTTCTCAGAATAAAGTTTTCGTCCTAACAGTTTTAAAATGATTCAAAGATCGTCAAGAAGAATATTGTTCATCAAAATCACTGTACAAAAATTCGTACTTGTCTCTTTAAGTCCTCACTTGTTCAACAACCGTCGTAAAATGCGTGAGAAACATCTACTCTAACGTGCTCTATCGTACGACAATAATCTTCGCTTTGTCGGCTCGCAGGTGTGTACGCTGCTTAATTTAATTTGGTTATTTTTTTGAACGAGGGGAAATCCGATCGAGGACCATCAGCCGCTCGAAGAAGGAAGGTCGATGCCGATGTGTGGGCTCTAGCCAGAGCTAAAAGTGCCATTGCCACACCACAGTTAGGGATACCCACGAAAACCCATCGGTGGCCTTTCCTGCGTTTTATGCTAGGACTACGGGGAAGCGGAAGCTCAACCAACTCCACGTGCCACTGCTGAGAACTACTTTTCATTTCCCAGCATCTTCATGGTCTTTACTGCGTGGGCCGGTTTATGACGTGCCCCACGGGAGGAGAGGCGCGCCCCCATTTCGACTGAATAACGGTGGGTGAGAACCCTATATGCAAGAGAAAGCTCACGGCGGCCGAAGGTCGAAAGCCGCTCCCCGGCGCCGGCGCGTCCTCCTTTGACGAGAGCAGAGTAAGAACGTGCGCTTATGCTCCTGCTGCGCCTCCTCCTTTGCAAGCATGACTGGCTCACAAAAGGAACAGCGGCGTCCCATTCGGACTAATTTGGTCCTCACTTTAAGTTCTACTATGGTTTAATTAGTAGATATATATACTATTACTATCTCCCTCAGGCGCCTGACGTATGGGCAGCGCATAGAGTACGCGGGCGTTGTCAGGCACTATATATGAACGCAGGCGAGGGCGTTTGTAACAAACCACCGGGTTTCTTTTTTTTCTTTTTTCTATATGGCTGGTTTAGCCGGGGCGAACGAGGTTACCTGAGTCATATAAGTTTATTTATTTGTCACTATTCCAAAATGTTTACAATTTTAACTTTAAAATAATATTACGATATTTGTACTTAATTACTTACTATTGTTTTTTATAAATGTAAACAGGTCATTAGACACATTCTACATTATAGTGTTTTTACATATATACGACTCCATATTCATACATTTCAATGTTTTATATTATCTATCCATATATTTATGTATCCTATCCTAATAACAGTTTTGTCCGTGCAGGAACGTAGAAAGAATACATTACATTACCTGCGGCCGGGCGACCTGTCGTAAGAGGTGACAAAACAACCCACAGTCAGGGGGTAAGGTATTTACCCGACTGGATGGCTATCACTCCTGGTCTAAATGGTATGTCGCTATAACAACTTTGAGTTGTGTTCCGGCATTAGTGACCAGGTTCCAGTCTCCCTTAAGAGGGCAGCAGCGCATTTGTAGCACCTTTGGTGTTGCAAATGTCCATAGGCGATGGTAACCGCTTTCCATCAAGTGGACCGTCTGCCTATGTGCTGAACTCCTGCAATAAAAAAAGGTCTCGGGACGCCCGACAGAAGTGATAACTTGGGTAAGAGAAAGGGAAGTCAGGCAGACTGGCGCCGTAATGCGTTACGTAACGAAGTGGTATAACCTCCCATAAGAAGTTATCACTTCAAAAAATATATTATATTGTCCAATCTAGTCTATTTAAATTATCGACGCTTACACAAGAAAACAAGGACCATTTCGGCCTGATTCAACTGTTTTATATTCACTAACTTATTTATTGTTTACTGATCCTTATATAGGTACTTATTATTACTGATACTTGACGCTGGTCACATATATAAATATATAGTTCAGTGTCATATATTTATACACTCTTTTTTCTTACAAACTTAATTCTATTGCGGGTAATTATTATAATATTAGCTCTACATATGTTATTTTTACTAATTTAAACTACCGTGTTAAGTTAACTAGAGATATTCTTAGGGCGACGTGATACGCGACATGAATAAAATAACAATTACTACAGACAAATTATGTGAGGACGGTTTGTTTCAATGTGTTGATGTTTTAGTAGATTTATTGCAATTTGATTAGCAAACCAAATTGCTATTGATGGATTGATGCCTACGAGGAAGTAATTGTACTTGATAGGATCACCGATATATGCATAAAAACAACGTATAATATCATGTGGATTTATTGTTTAAATTCCGCGTTCCCGATTTTGTTGTGTATTGTGTTTCATTTGAATGGAACATCTGTACTGTTTTTTATTAGTGTTATAAAATCTATGGATGTGCTAATTTGTTTTATTCAAATGAAGTGACTTTGTTCGGTTCTTGCCTAGTAATGTAGGTAGAATCAATTCATCAATTTTGCTGTCTACCCTCTTTCTGTGTGAGGCGACGGCCAATGTACAGCAGGGTAAGGGCAGCCATTTTTAGACATAAATTCGCTGTCGTCATTCAACGACATCGTGCCGTGCGCTCATCTGCTGTTTTTTAATTTAATTAGTTTTATTTTTAGTTGATTAATGTTTTACATAGGATTTTATGTAATCATAATATACATACATGTATTTTAGGATTATTTTTAAATTAGGCTGGTGGACCCTAAGCGTCGAAGCAAACGCTCTGAACGCAACCGGGATTTAACGCTCGTATGATGGCGATGTCATAATCCTATGTTTTATCTATAATAAAATAAATATGTTAGGGGTGTCGAACTTGTACAATGAAGTTAAAAACGAGATAAACATCTGGGGTACTTATTGCTGCATACCTACGTCTAATCATCGCAGTGGACAACGAACGAGCGCACATCTTAATAGTAGTTCTATCTCGCTCGCACATCATACGTCCCGCTCACACATTGTGCTATATATTGTACTAGCTGCGACTTGTTAATATTTGTACTTAAGATTACCGTTTCCAAAATAAATTCACTTCAGTTCATATCAGCACTCGCCAGTGTATACTACTTTCTGCCATCTGAAGTATCATTTAACCTCTACTCTCGCTGTTCCATACTAATTTGGACCAGCAGATTTAAAAATTCCAACATGTTGCACAGAGTTGTACATAGAATAGGAAGTAGACTTAACACAAAATAGACTTTAAAACTTTTGATATCTTCTGATAATCCGAATGAAAAAAATGCACGAAGTTTATCTTTCAAAAGGTGTCGGCATTGTTTGTTTGTTTTTAATTTTGTTAACGAAAACAATTCAATTGTCTTGTAACATCCGTTACGCCATCTTGATTAGAAAATCGTGATTTAAAATTGGATCTAGGTTTCGCATCGTTTATTTTTTTATCACTTTGGAATGCGGAAGCATTTAGCTCCTTGACATAGCATTGATAATTTAACGGTTCTCGTGACTGATAAATTGGTTGATTTGGAATGGCTTATTGAATAACGTATGAGGTTTTTCATCTTAATTTTCACATAAATTTGGTAATAACGAGCCTTAGAAATCGATTTGATTTTTGAATAAAATTACTTTTTATATCAACTATATGATAACATTCCAAACATGCCGTGTCTGTGCATTGAAGTTATTAAAAAAAACTTGAATATAATAATATTAATAATAATTCTTTATTTACTCTCACAACAACACGTAAACAAGTAGGGCTCAGGATCAATCACGACAAGACCGAGTATTTCCACATGAGACGCTATAAAAACACCCGTGTGAACAGAGAGCGACTTGCATGTTGGAGATACCAGCTACAGAGAAGTGTCCAAATTTAAATACCTGGGCTGTACTTTAACAGACACTAACACCCGCGAGGAATACATAGACATTCGAATTCACAATACCCTACGATGTACTGCGGCGCCTCATAAGGTGTTAGTATCCAAGCTTCTCAGCCGTAAGACCAAGATACCTATATATAAAACTGTCATACGTCCAATATTGATGTTCGGATGTGAGGCTTGGACTCTAACACTGAAGGAGGAGAACAAGCTGTTAGTGACTGAAAGAAAGGTCCTAAGAAAGATCCTGGGTCCGACACGGGGAAGCGAAGGCAACTGGCGGAGCCATAAAAATGCCGAAATAGAAGAACTGGTGGATGAGCCCAATATAATAGGCGAGAGCAAGGCACATCGCTTGCGCTGGCTTGGCCACCTACACAGAATGGGGGAGGATCGCGCGGTGAAAAGAGCCTATCTGGGCAGACTAACGGAACGGCGACCAGTTAGGTAGGTAGGCCCAGATATCGCTGGAGGGACGTAGTGGAGGCTGATCTGCGCGAGCTTCGTGCCGATGGCTGGCAGGGGACAGCGCTGAACAGGAAGGAGTGGAGTATTCTCATTTCGGAGGCCAGGACTCATTTTGGGTCGGTGAGCCGCAGCAGTTAGTTATTTACGGTCACACTAACAATAATTAAATTAGTAACAATTTTCTATAAATATATAAACGATTGAGAACACGATGCAATCGTTTTTGGATTTCTTGTCTATTTGTTCAGGATTGACGTATAAACTAGTACGGGGCCGATTTCGATGCGGTTTTCACTGATCGACATAAAATTTTTAGACTTATATTTTGCGTTATTTTTTATATATAAAAATTTGGGACTCCAATGCGAATTTTTCACTCAATGATAGCTAATTTTTGCGTAATAAAATATGTGATATTTTTTGTTTCGGGAATCCTGTAGGAATTTTCCTGGTTTTTGGTTTTTCGGGTGCATATATATTAGCTTATTTTAACACAGTTTTCATTAAAACGATATCTTACATTATTTTTTAAAGGGTACAATTTAAATGCTCACCAAAAATATTTTTTTTTCCCTTAGACTAAGCACCAAATAAAATATATTACTTCATATAAATTATAATAATAAATTTAATCCACTCTATACCGAGGTGCCTAAAAAACAACGTTTTACTTTCCAAAATAAATATACATTCATCAGAATAATTGTACGTTTTGTATTTAAATTCTTTTTGCTTATCAAAATGGATAAATGCCCACCAAATATTGTTTTACTAAAACACTAACATTCAAACCGAAAATTACAGTTCTAAATAGTTTAAGTGTAATCAAATTATCCAACCTGAATCCAGAATATATTCTTGTTAAACTAAGATTACAGTCGTTTCCCTTTACTTATTTACCCTGCAACCAGCACAGCCGCCACCGGCATGCATGTGAGGCACAGACCGCAGGACTCAATCCCGTCACGCAAGCGTTACACATTGTCACGCTGAAGTACGTGGAATCACCTCTTGAAGCTAGGAATATCCCTATTGGTGAGAAGAGAAAGAGAGTGCGCCCAGCTAAATCTAAAAAACCTCTGTTGATTCAATAATTATTTTCTTTTGTTAGTTTTTTAAAAAGTTTATGTGATTCATCATCATCTGAGCGTTAAATCCCGGTTGCGTTCGGAGCATTCACTCCGACGCCCCCCTGGGCGTTGCAGCAGATTGCAATAGTTAAAAGCAGATTGACTGCTTTTAACTATTGTGTTCCTTAAAGTGCCATTGATATTTAATCTTAAGTACAAATTAATCTTAGAAGTACCTATAAATATAATAAAACATAACTTTGTTTAACTTTTGTTTCTTTTTTTATTTTCCTACTAGTGATTCATTTTTTACCTACCTTAATCATTTGTGTTGCAGTAATATTGAGACTGAAGTATTTGTTTGGCTATATTATCATATTTTAATCAAATTCATAAAACAATAAACAAGCAACATGTGTTTGGAATACGCAATATTATATTTGGTATTAAAAATAATTGTACGTTCGACTGTTTGCTTTTTTGCCTCAGCAAAAATGACTAAATTGAAAATGGTGAAACAAAATATTGGTAATATCTATTTAACGATAATATAAATTATTAGGTCTGAAATTTGCTTTAAAGACGTTTTTTATATTTTTATGGCATAGCATAAAAAGGAAAATAGCTTCATTTCTACAACACTTCTTGAAACACAATTTGGTGGGCATTTATCCATTCTGGCAGGCTTTTCGAATTTATTGGTAGTAAAATAGGTGCATTTCTGGTAGGCGTTTAAACACAAGCATTTTTTAAATGCTACGGTACTTTGTGCTGTGTGATTCCGGAGCCATGTGACAATGACATAATAGCACAATGAACGAAGCAATCTTCGTATGATAGTTTTATAATTTCGTTTATTTGATGGGTGATAATTTAGTATGTTTAAGAAAATTATAGGTGTTGCTGACAACCAGAAACATGATAATCATGCGCAAGAACAACTTTCAGCAGAATATTATGGGGTAATACAGAAATTACAGAAATCATGTGCGTATTATATCAATTATTTTATTGGATAACTTTGGCTGTATGAACTTGTGTCAGAGATTGTCGTGATGTGTCAGTTCGAGTAATAGGTAATTACATAATTCTAAATACACATGCAATACGTTTTGCAGCTAATGTTCACGCCGCTTAATTTAAAAATCCTGTAATATCAAATTATTTCCACAACTACCCGCTTTTCTAACCGCGTTATCCAATCCCAGCCGCCATCTTCCGTTCCCTACGCTATACTTGTCGTACTTACCGCTGTACTAATAATGGTCATCTTTACGAGTCAGTCTGCTGTCGACCCTCGTACGACGACCTGCACATCTTTTCCGCCACAACTTGCCTATAAGTGTAGTTATACCGCGCCGCGTGTGTACAATTAATAATCGAGGGCCGCAAGAAGGAGATAAGCCAGAGGATTCGCTGCTGCATAGCTCACAACTAGGTGATCAGCACGCATAATTAGTGCAGCCCAGAGGCACGCAGGGTAGTCTCCCTTCTTATCCATACTAGCAATCCTACCACCGCCATTTGGATACGCGTACAGTGCTACTGTATACTGGGCTGCCGCGTTGACAGCTAATGTAGAAAGCGGTAGGCTGTTACAAAAGCCGTATACGCTGCATACGGCGCGACCGACTAATGCTTAAATAATGAAAATGCACTATCAGTCTGACAAAAGCCTGACGCGGCGTACTGTGACGGCCAGCTGATTTTGGGCTGACCGGGATCTTCGAATGAGAGACTGGTTTAGATTATAACCGTATACCTATTCTCTTTTAAGACACTTACAAGAGGTGTGTAACAATAATGGTTCTTTTGTTTTGGGAGGCATTTCTCGATTAAAAATTAAAATAAATTCTATTTCTTAATATAGTGTAAAGTGTAAGCGTCGAAATAACTTGGCTTTGATTGGTTTAGCTTGTCTGCAGATACAGTCTATATAGCATTACACCCACTCAACAGTTAAGTAATAAAAAGCACCTTTTAAATTGCCTAGATTAGTAATAACTAGGCGGCTGTTTACGTTCTTTTATCGCTTTAGTATCCTAGCCCGTAATAAACTTAGAAACTTTCCTAACTTTTGGAGCCCCAGCAACACAGTGTATTTGCCCGTCAGGATGGCTAGAGTCTAGAGTACGCAGTCACAACAAGATTTCCGGCATTTTGTGTTCCGGCATTTTGTGTTCCGGCATTTTGTGTTCCGGCATTTTGTGTTCCGGCATTAGTGGCCAGGTTCCAGTCTTCCTTTAGAGAGTGGGGTACATTGATATTACCATTGGTGTTTCTAAATTTCCATAGGCGGGCCGTCTGCCTGTCTGCTGAACTCGTGCAATAAATAAAAAATAGATACCTACTATTATCAGAAGTTGCTAGAGCAAAATAAAAAATATGCTTTAAAAATATAAATATATCGTAAAACAGGGTCATTCGAATAACATATTAGTTATAATTTTATAAACGGTCGTTATTAGTTTTTTTGACCAATTATTGCGGTAGATGGTTAGGTTAAACTATAATATTGTAATTTGTTATACGTATATAACTTAATTGCCATAGAATATATTAACTGGATCTAATCGTCTAACCGTAAATGCAAATCTTAGTCTGACCTTACATCTGTAGTATTCGCGTAAGCATCTAAAACTAGAGACTGTGTCCAATGCGTCATATTTATGGCGTTAAATAACGCTTTAACAATTAGCTACAGTGTATATATTTTGAGTTATCGGATAATGATAATGTCATTAACAACGTTGCGTCACAAATAATGCACTAAAATCCTAGTTCGATCTGTGTGCAGCGAAGCGGGAGAGAGAGCGAGCATCCGTGTTCCTCTCCCGCCGAAATAACCTGGCCGCCATGAACCAGCGGCGTCCAGGGAAGCTTTAAGGCCGTCACCCGCCGCCCGTCTGAAGCCGCCGAGTAGGGGGCGCGTGAGTCTTGAGTCCGGAGAGGACTGCCCAACAGGGCGGGCGCACGCACATCCCGTGACCCCGGCACATGGCGTCAGGTGGCACCAAGGGGTTTTGGTATGCCGGCTCTTCTAGTCGGCGAGTCCCATACTCCGCCGCCGAACTCTCACCGGGGGGCGCAAATGGATTTCCCCTTGTTAGAAAAAAGTTCCATCTGCACGATGTCTTCTATATTTGGTTAGTTAAAGCATTAGGGACCATCCAAGTGTGACAAGGGTGGGAGGGGTCCTAAATTTCGTCACGTCACATTTCAAAATATATTTAATAGAAATGAAGCTTTAAAACATGACATTTTAACTATTAATGATTCATTTCATTTATCATTTAAGAGCATGCTCTTGTCGGTGGAGCCTCTTCCAATCTTCTCTATTATGGGCCAGTTGTTTTACTTCTGTGTAAGACACGACACCCACTTTTTCTTTTATTTGATCCATGAATGCTCGCCTTGGTCTTCCCTTCCCTCTCCTTGCTTCCACTTTGCCTTCAATTAACGTGCATAAGAAGGTGTCGTGTCTTAGCAAATAAACAAACATCTTCCCCCTTCTATCCTCCAATTTCCTCCATTATTGATAATTAAATTAATTCTTTCCTCCATTAATGATAATTAAACTAATTACAGATTTTCTGTATTATGTGTAATTTCAAAATATGTAATGTCACACAAGGGGAGGAGTCTCGTGAATGTGACCAGCTGTGACAAGGGCTGCAGAGGGGTCAAAAAATCATGAAATTCATGTGACACATAAGGCTAAGCACGCACTTTTATTCATCAATACTGGACTGGTCTGTGAATTTTTTTCATTGTTTTAGGTGTACCACATGTGTGACGGCCTAGGCCGCAAGTTCAGCTACAGTTGCCCCAACACCACACTGTTCCAGCAGAGGATGCTAATTTGCGACCACTGGTACATGGTCAACTGTTCCATGTCTGAGAGGGATTATACCGCAAATCTCCTAATTGGTAAGTGATGATTCACCAAAGTAAACTATGTTTAGATGATTGTACCATTAGGTCGGTGGATCCATTGTCAAAGATTTTTTCCAATGAAATCCGTAGGAAACTGTGACACCAATGATCAGCACGCTGGGTCATATTTACACTTACAGCGAGTTATCCTTAGCATGCAGTGTAGCAATACCTACAATCAGCCTCTGGTCACACTTCCCTCTGCCAGTTATCTATGCACATTAGGTTTATCTAGTGATAATAGTTATTTTTCACTATGGATTTCTGTATAGTGTCATAGATAAGGTAATAATGAAAGATACGCCTGAATTTCTATAGGGCGCGTTCCTATAGTATTTTTCACAACGCCCAAAATGCTCAGTCTGCTGTTCCGCATGGCGACCACGGTCGTTATGGTCGTGGCGAATACGTCACTAATAACGTTATTATTTTCGATCACACAACGCTCACAACGACCCATGTCTAGAGCTGGATCGAAGTGGACGTTGCCCACAGAGCATTAATTCTCTCTATCGATTGTTATTGAAAAAGGCGCGATTTTCAAATGTATAATCCATTCTACTAGACTTTATGATTGTAACACCCGCAAGCAAGTGGAACGGGAAAAATCACGGCCATGAGCATGGTCCTTGCGAGTCTCTTATAGAACGTAGCCATAGATATACCCGTTTCACTTTCATATTTCTTGAGACATTTTAAGCCCACCCAGAGCGCTGTAGTCTACTAGTTACTATTGATAACTGGCTATTATCACACAGCAAGTACAATATTAATTGTTAAGCTCTGCTAGTAAACTAATTTCTGATTTTGTAAGGAAACAGTAACGAGTATGACACAGCTTTTCACATACCTAAATTTAGTCGTGAATTTGTGTCGGCACTATGCGCACAGAATTTGTTGCACGTTACATCACTAACCACGAGAAAAAATAATGCTGTCTATTATGACATTAGGAAAACAGGTTGTCGTCACTTCTCTTCCCGGCAAAACTATTGTTAACCATTTCCATTAATACCTCACTAATATTCTTTTAACCTGCTTGTGAAAATAAATCAGTGTTAGTTAATCACGTGCTCTGGATTTTTCTTTGTCCCCAACTGACGACCCGGAGGTGTGTGGAACACAAACTATAATCTGAATTTGTTATTGCACCAACCGGAATAAAATCAACAATTTCAGATTTTTTACAATAATTTAGTCATTCTGATTTTATTTCCTCTATAATTATAACCGTGTTTAATCGTTATGTCATTATACACGATTATATACGGTAGGTAGTTAACATTTTAGATCAGAACTTTTTCGCTCGACCTTCTTCAAACACCAGGCATCAATTAGATTAGACCAAGGAGGTCAAACATACCGTATCACGAATAAATACAAACCTTGGTCGCTACCGTACACAATTTAGTCTTAATTTATATACTTTTGATCCTCTTCAAACTACAATCCAAAATGCATAAGAGCTCACGCGCTGTCAATCAATAATATATTTTACAATACAATATTATTTTGCCGCCATCTTGACACCAGCAAGTGACCGATGCGTTCCAAATTCCACAGTAATTGTGCATCTACTGGAATATATAATTATCCTCCACTTGATACGATCTTCCCATGGGTTTACTTTTTGCTTAATTTAATTAATCTTTTCATACATACAATATGAATATCGTGATTAATTGTCGGTATACCATGATCAACTCTTCCACACAAATCCTTTCATCCATTTTCTGTACATGCTCGAACCCAACGACAGACCTCAACGTTTCCTTAGCACACTGTTCCTTGTATTACCCCTTAAATTAACCTCACAATTAATGGTGATCAAAGATAATCAGCAGTGACACGCATAAAGCTATGTAACGTGCTAAGCGTGTATGTTATGACACGCTATGTAATATTTGTACACCCTATGGGTAATGACATGTGAACTCATATATGTAAAATTTAAGACCTGTATTTTTATGTACCATGTCATATGCAAATAATTTCATTTCATTTCATTTCAAAGATTGATGTAGGATTGAAATCATAAGTGTTACTTTTACCTTTAGGAACTTAGAAAACAAAGTTTAAATTAGTTTGCTTGGAAGAGATCGCATTAAGCGGTTAGGTTAGGTTCATTATAAATGTTTAAAAAAATACGTAGGTAGCTATGTTCTAAAAGTAGTTTAACAAACAAAGTAGGTACTTATAATATACCAAATAAAATATTTTACAAAAATACTTAGCGAATGGTTTCTAAATACTAGATACAAAATACATTTTTAAAAAGTATCTAGATACAAGATGAAAATATGTATTACATATAGTTACGAGCCGCGAGACTCGAATTAAAATGCCGTTGGAATTATTATAGAGTTTATTAGAACTATACCAACACGTATAATGCAGGAGATCGTAATTCAATACCACGCGCAAAGTCCGTCTCTCAATAGATTACCGAATGTACACAAGTCTTGCTTCGCTCGTGGTTATCGCTCGACTGCCTCATCTCCCCATTGGGCATTGCTTTATACTGCACAGATGCAATATGTTTGACCGGCCGCGTGGACCGCATTTCCTAGAACCAGTTTGTAATTTAAATTCGAGTCACCTGGCAGTGATCACAATACAACAATAGGCTGTAAAAGATTACAATACACAATGGGATGTTTTTTAATCACAAATTTTAAACACAAAGTAAACAAAAGAAGACGAAATGCCGAAAGGTAATAAAATGTGTTTCTACAGGTATGCAGGTGTGAATTTGTCTTTGTCGGCGTCTAGGACGTAACAATATTATTCATTCCATTATGCACTTTAATTATCAAGGAACAGTTGCCTTCACACATCCATAGCTTTCAAGATTTGCTTTTATCGACAAATAACCACTTTAAGATGGGCCTTCCTACTTACCTTCACAGCAACAAAATCTATATCATTAACGAGCCATATTTATTAAATGTATGTGCGCGAATCGTGCAATTGGCTCTGGTAAGGACTTTCGGGTGTCTTGGTTCAAGGTACAAACCAATGCGCTTAAAATTGTTCAAATTATTTGAGGTCCATTTACACCAGGCATGTTTATATTTTATTATTCAATCCACTGCCTTATCATTAGTAGAAAACTGACATAAATTGTATAAAGTATATATAAGTAAATATTATGTCTGTCAAACAGTAGTATTTTTATTGCGTACGAGCGTTTTTCCCGCGACTGCGCCGCGTGAAAAATAAATAAATAAATAATCGGCAGACAAACACATATTGTATATCCCAATTTGAGCAAGTTACGCTTGTGTTATGGGTAATACACAGCGGACTACTCTGGGGCCGATCCCAAACACCCAGACCATAGTAAATAACGAAGAGAATTCGTTGCTAGGCCGGCAAAGACTTAGCCCGCTCAATCACAGAGGCCGTCAAACCCTAGGCAGTAGCTCTATGTTACTTGCATAAAAACTAAATATGATATTTACTAGGGGTGTGTGAATAATGCGAACTTACGAATTATTCTTTGCGAATCGAATCAATGTTCGATTCGAAACTCGTTTTCGAATTATTTGATTTTTCCGAATTATTCGGGAATTATACTATCCGAAAATATTTTAAAACATTGCATGTGTAGGTTACACATGCAATGTTTTATTTTTTCTTATAGATTTTTTCAAACGGAAATTAATAATTATAAAAACCAAAATGAACTGAAAAGATCTCTTGCCAATATTAGTATATAGCGGTCTTACTTATAAAAAATCTCGTTGATAAAGGATTAGATACAGAAATGTGCATAATTATACTGAAATTGAGTAATTAATTTCTCCGGGTAATTTATAATCAAAAAGTTTATTATTTTTAAGTGGCATATTTTGATACGCGATGTAATGGAATTGAAATTGGAAACAATAGAAAATCCAATCATATTTCGATAACTCGCGAATTGTTCAAATTATTCGCAATTATTTGACTTATTCGTCGAAATTCGAATCGAATATTGACATTCGATTCGAACGATATTCGCGCACCCCTAGTATTTACTATTTAATATATATAAAATGAGTCGTATAATTCCAATATCCGCTAACTCCACACGCAACATATTGTCAGTAAAAGCAAAAAAGTGTTCTAATATCTCGGATTTTGGAACAAATTCGAAAGTTTGATGTCAAATGATTTGGAAGTTGGCGGTTTTTGGTATAAAACGAACAACATGACATACGAGAAATTTCATAAACTATCCAGAAACATTCATAACTTGATTTTGTTTTTTAAGGGAGTTGGCGGGTATTGGAATTATACGACTCAAATATTAAACAGTAGGTAAATACAAAAAACTACTGTATCTTGTTCAATTCACTACAATAACAAGGAAACCAAGTCCATATAGTCTAAACAACTGCCCAAAAAGCATAGAGATGAGTCGAAACCAACCTGATTTGAAGTAATACAATGAATGACGTGTTTCCTATGACAACGTAGATAAAAAGAATCCTAAGTGTTAATTCGGGATAGTCTGTGTAGTTTCATTCATATACATTCAGCAGTTTTTAAAAAGGATGCGATGCAACACCATCTTTTTCGATATTTTCAACTATCCCGCGGAAACGAGGTTATTTATCCGGATAAACAGTATCCTAATTTACGCCCCGGGGTATAAGTTAACTCCGTTTCGAATTTCATTTATATCCGTTCAGTAGTTTTTACGTGATATTCTAACAGAGAGATAGACATACAAAAATTCTAAATTTTGCGTTTTCGGAATCTGGTCAAATTACCCCGACTGTTTTTTTTTTCACATTTTTAAACTTAATGTACATAAAAACTCGAACCATTAAGAAATTTCAGTATAGATAGAAGTAGGTACTTAAAGCAGACAGACTGACGACCCTCTTGATGGAAAATGACTTTTGAGAAAAAATGTATATACTATTTTTTTCGGTATAATACAATATCTCCATACCAAATTACATTAAAATCCATTCAGCTGTGTAATGATGAAAAGGTGACAGAATTACTTTCGTATTATGATATTATTTACGGCCTTGACACAGTAACCCAGAATGCCCCTTGACCTGCCAAACGGGCACACGCCACTTTTTATATCCGTGGCTAGCATACGCGTCCGATGCTCAAAGGGCGCGGGTTCCAATTCTGGCCGGAACGCGTGCACAGCTTAGGCAGTTTTCTGACCTATTGTACATATGGTTACAATTACCACGTACTAACAGTGAAGGAAGTCATCGTGATGAAACATACACATCGAGATTAGAGTATTAAACCGGCGGGTATATTGTCCGTTTCCCTCCCTATAAATGGGAGGTCCATGTCCAACAGTGGGATGTTTATGGGCATATACGCAGTTTCCTACCGATTACACCGGCCCACAAAAAAGTGGTATGTATTTTTGACCAGACCCATCTATTCTTATGTATGTCAATGCGCTGAATATGGAGTCTGTTTGATCCATTTATCCATATCCATACACCCTCAGAATTTTGAGAGAGTACAGATCCTTAAGTCTCAAAACTACTTAGAAACGGAGAATTTAATGACAGTTGCTGAATAACAATTAGTTTTACTAACACTTTTTACAAACACTGATACTCCTACACCCAGACACACTGACTTATAACCATAATACACACACATACGCACGCACCCGCGTACACACACACACACACACACACACACACATACACACACATATATATATATATATCTCTCTATTTCTTCTTTCATTGTAGTGCTCTTTGGTGGCGATTATTATTAATTATAGAAATAGAACTCAATGGGAGGCGAGGGCCAGGAGTACCTTCATACAGGGTTACCTAGTTTGTGCTCGTGTCCCTCTCATTTTATAAAGTTTCTCAAATTTTTGTACTCCATAAATTTTCTTTTTCTTTTATGGGAAGTAAATATATAAATTATTGTTAAATTATTAATTATTTATCAAAAGACCGAAAATGGGGTCAGTTTGGTCCATACACCCTCAATCGAAATACATAAGAATTAATGGGTCTGATCAAAAGGACAGACCACTTTTTTTGTGGGCCAGTGTCGGCCTGAAGCTCACACAGCCTCCACTGTCTTTCCAGCGATAGTTTGGCCAGCCGACCGGTCATCCAAAATAGTTTTATTGTGTTATTAGTATGGTTTACTTTTAAGGATGTTTACATCCATTGCAAAGAGGTACACTTAACTTTGATTAATTAATATCTATAATAAAATATGTCATAGACCCAACCAAGTGTAGCATATTGTATTAGCAATCCAGATCCTTAAACTGAAACAACACATTTTATTATATGATCAAAAAATATAATTAAGCTTCTCTTGATCTGAATTTGCTAAAGATATTTGAGATTTTTTTATTGCGGGAGTTCAGCAAACAGACGGCCCACTTGATGGAAAACGGTTACCATCGCCTATGGACATTTGCAACACCAAAGGTGCTACAAATGCGCTGCTGCTCTCTTAAGGGAGACTGGAACCTGGTCACTAATGACGGAACACAATTCAAACTCTAGACCAAGAGTGTCTAATGGTTGTTGGTTGTTTTGTCGTCTCTTACGATAGAAGATAACTCTTTATTATACATACACCAAAGTACACATGACAAAGAAACATGAGTCGTAGTACAATGGGTGGCCTTATCGCTAAAAAGCAATCCATTCTAAAAAAACTCTTGGCAGTGCTCGTGCAGTTTATATAGAATGATAACTATATACAACACATGCAAACCTTACTGTAAGTACCTACATATGTTAATACATATATACAACAAAATGTCTTCTTGGCTTAACATTGAAATTTAATGCTTTTAAATCAGATTCAAGTATTCGGTAAAGTTTTAGTACAGTGTTCTTCCATGTGTAATTGAAATTATATAGAACCTTGGATATGACTAGACACGTGCGTTCATTTCCTTAGTAATTTGAAGAAGCTTTAACTGGCAGGTGTTTAAAATAATTCTTCGTGTATGTGTGTAATGCGTGTTATAGTTTAATTATCGGAGATTTAAATAATACTTCCTAGCTCGTGTACAACATGTTTAAAAATATTTTTAATTTATTATTATTCTTTAATAAAAATGTACACACAACTAGATCCAAATATTATACTTAGTAGAGCTTAAACATGTGTTAGTAATTCGGTAGTTGACAATTTTTGAGAAACAGGTTTATTTTGAGCCTTATGGTCTATTTTAGCCAAAATATTAATATTTCAGCAAAAAAACAACATTAACATATTTAATTTAGCAATTTTATAAATATTTTGACATTTCGTCACAAAAACGCGTCAAGCTGGCATGGCGTCTTGCATGACGTCACAGTGTGCAAAACAAACATCTGTTTCGTTGAAGTGTTATCTAAGAAGTCATTGATAACTTCTTGTGTTTTGCACGCTATGACGTCACGCGCTCTGATCGGCGTTCATTGTCACGTAGCTAATGGCTGCAATATAACAATTTTATTTCTCAAAAATATCAATTAATATTTAATACACTGCATTTCGCTGCATTGCACTGCATGCGAACGCATTATTATGTTGTGCATTTAAGGAATACCTTTGTATTGTTGTGTTTGCTCAACCGTCTTACAATAGTAAGACCGTTGAGCAAACACGAAGCACAAACTCACTGCATACACGGATGTACAGCATGCTTTAATTATTGTAATTTTTACTGCATCCGTGCAACCAGCGAATCTGCGAGCTAGCATGTTTGCTGGGACTGACAATGCTCTACGCTTTTTCTCTCTGCATTGTCTCTAAGATTTTTATTAACCACTAGTTGACCTGGCGAACTTCGTACCGCCTGTTTTCTGAATTTCTAAAGACTTTGTTCCATGACACAAAAACAAAATCACCAAAATTGGTTTACGTAAACAGGAGGATTCTAGAAACCGATCTCAGCGCCACCTACCGGTTCTAATTACGAATCTAAACCATTCAGGAACCCACTCAAACACACAAAAACAAAATTTCCAAAATCGCTCCCGGTGATTGGGAGTATTCTAGAACCCGATCTCAGCGCTACCTACCGGTGCCAATTGTGGCTTTAAACCATCCCGGGACCCACTCAAACACGCACACAAAATTTCATTAACATCGGATGTATAGTTTACGATCCTATAAAGGACATACAGACAAAAATAATTTTTATATATAAGACAGAAGAAGATTCTAATTTTTAAATTGTAACTCTAAAATTGTTTTTGTAATGTGAATATCTTTCAGTGCTTTGCAACTCCATTGATTTCGATAGATGGCACTGTTTAAAAATGAAACCCGCTATACTTTGCTTCAGTCGATTTTATTGGTACGACTTTTTCGTGTATCCCGTTGCCGTATTCAGACGCCTGTCTGCTGAAGAAATTGTATTTATTTTTGTAAAACTTACCACCACTATTGAGTGTGGGGAGTGAGCTTAGTCAATTTATAATCCATTATCCATTGATTGATTGATTATTAAAATGAATATTATAAGCGCCTTAGCCATAAGGGAATATTTGCGTCCCTAAGCTAAAATTCAGAGAGAGATACCATCGTCTTTAACAGAGAGAAACAACCCAAGATTTGAGATGGGCTGCCAGTTTATTTCTGGGTTTGATTTCTAGCCTGATAAATTTCGTAAATACGTTCTTTCCGTTATAGATTACTTTGTTTAATAATTAAAACACAAACTTAACTTGCTTAGCTTTTTTGTAGCTGGAGTACGCAGGCAAACGGCCCACCTGTTGTAAACGGTTACCGTCGCCTATGGACGTTTGCAACACCAGAGATGCCACAAACGTGCTGCCGGCCTCTTTTGACACCCTTTTTAAACACCCTTATCGTAGCGCCGCGCTGTGATGAAAGCTCAACAGGGGAGGTCATTCCAAATCTATACGGTACGCAAGAGAAAAGTTCTTGAGAAGCGATGCGTACATGAACGAAGTGGCTCAAACTAGTAAGGATAAACACCCAGCCGAGCCAGCCTAGATTTTATGCAATGTATTTGTCTGCTGATTTTATCTATATAAGTTTATTTATGGCTTGGCAGCTAGGCCTTTAAGTCCAGATCTTAGTTTACAATATAGTTTCTTCATTTTCTTAAGCCTATATGTAGCACTGAACTTGTAGGTTATCAGCTGGTGCTATTCAACGAAGTTCTTGTGACAAACTCAAAATGCCACATTTGACTATACAGTTCACATTTCTCACAAAACACATAATCACTACTCAAAAACTATCAATATCCTACAACTATTGTTCATTTTAGAGTAATTTTACACATTTTTAGAAAATAAAACTGCACAGCACAACACCTCCTTTCAGTTCCCGCCAAAAACTCCATTTGTCTGCTGATTATGTATGTATAGAATAGTATAGAACATTCTGTATTGCACGCAAGAAAATAGTACACTTCTGTATAATTCTGATAAATTAAGAATCATCAACCATTATAGTACTATCCGCGATCTTATCGCTTATAATAACTTCTTCCAGATTACCTTCTTGAGGTAATTTTATATTTCTAATAGTGGGTCAGTGCGCATAGATAGTATACTTATTTATATACAAATATATGTACACTAGCTTCTGCCCGCGTGGTGTGGTTTTTTTATCTATCCCACGGGAACTCGTTAACTTTTCGGGATCAAAAGTATCGTATATGTTGGCCAGGGATATAAGCTATCTCCATACAAAATTTCATGTTAATCGATCCCGTCGTTTCGGAGATTAGCCGGTACAAACAGACAGATAAACAGAAAAACAAAATATTTGAAAAAAATCTAAATTAGTTCTATTTTACCTGTTACATCCCCCTGACTCGGTTTTTGAAATTTGACCTCTACAATTATATTATATGTATAGATAAAGTTACATACACATACATAAATTATTGTTTACAAATATAGATAGTCATCTTTGTGGGTTTATTAATAGATGTAGACTGCACTTCTAATGTTCATTAGTAATGCATTCCACAACCTTACAGCCTGCGCAGTAAAAGATTTCTGTCATAATTGCGTAGAATATAATGGCGTCATTAGTCACAGATTTTCCAATAATCTTGACAGCCTTGTTCACGGTCTTGAGAGAACTCAAAGGGTTCCTTCAAATAGGAGGGTGTTTTTGGGCTAAAGAGTTACACAAACATTACACAAAAGGGTTAAGATATGAGGATTCAGCCAAGACGAAAAGGTAGCCATTCGAGCTTACTAAGAAATATATATTTATTAACATAGTCTGTATTATAAAACGTTTCAGGTCAACGCGACAAGCCATTCGTGTCAGACGAAGAGATGCGCCTGCGCACACCCCGGCCCGACATACTGTCTGTGCCGCCGAGCAGTAACTACTACGACGGCCTGCGAGAGGCCGAATCCAAGGTAATACTCGTTATGCCAACACTTATGTCATTATTGATGATAATCATAATAAGGTTGTACGAAATGGACGGCTTATTACAATAAATGGAAAGATCACGAAATGTTGAGTGGTTATAGTTAACATGTTACCGCACCCGGTGAGTCAATTGCCCATTGCAGTAACGGTAATACAGCGCACATCTTTGAGAAATAGATAATGCATCTAATTAGGAAACACGAAATCTTTCTAAAGGACAGCATAAAGATGTAAAATAGCTTAGAATAGAAAACACTTTATTGTTCACCTAAATAAACAATCACAGAATTAATAATGGCAAAAAAAGACGGCCTTATCGCTTAAAGAGATCTCTTCCAGGCAACCCGACTGAGAGGATACTTTTAAGAACTTATGTCTAGGTATAATTAAATTTAAAAAAAGTAAAATAAATAAGGAAGAACAGTACAATGTGGACAGTTAGCAGCTAAGTTAAGAATAGAAAAATATACATTTTATTATGAACTAAGGTTTTTGACAGATTTACATACATACATACATAACTTCACGCCAGGTCTCTTGCGGGGTAGGCACGAACAACAGAGCCCCACACAGGCCCATTCTTACACACCTCACTTGCTTCTTTGACATTCATAGCTCTTGTCATGCACGCTCGTCTGTTCTTAAGGCTCCTAACATCACCTTCTGCTAACACATGATCAATTTGATCATGGAAGGTGTGTCGTGGCCTTCCGCGACTTCTGCATCCATCCACTTTTGCATTGTATATCTGTTTAGTCATTCTTTCATCATACATTATTTCCACATGCTCGAACCACCGGAGCATTCCTTTCCTTACCTTCACCCCGAAACTCTCTTTCAGACCAACTCTCTTTCTTATTTCGGTATAACGAACGCGGTCCGCGAGCGTCACTCCGCAGATTTTGCGCAGTGCTCGCATCTCGACTGCGTTTACTCTACTTTCATGCTCTCTATTCCATACCCAACTCTCGCTTCCATATGTGAGCGTAGGTACTAGAACCGCATTGTGTATGGTAAGCTGGGCCTTCTGGCTGAGGTTCTTAGTGCCTAGAAGTTTACCTAACGCTCCATTCACACTATTCCTCAAATTTACTCTTCTTTCTATGTCAGCGGTGTACCTTCCATCCCTGCTTAAAGCACATCCAAGTGATACAAACTCATTCACTTGTTCCAGCATAACATCATCGACCATTATACTTGCATTCGTTCTGGTTACTTCTCTTTATTTTTATATATATATATATATATATATATATATATATATATATATATATATATATGTCGCAGAACGGCCACGTTCTCACGACATCATCTTTAGTTATTGCAGGTTTAGTGGGCGTCATCAGGATAAAATGCGAGCATAAAACACGATAGCCACGGTTTATACACTTTTAATTTAGATTTGATCAACATTATGACATAGTTTAGACCGAGCAGCGGGTTCAGGGCACCCGCTGATACTTCTAACTTAAAACACTTTCTTTAAAATACTCTAAGGTCCAACTCGACCTGCTGCCATCAACCCAATGTGTCACAAAAACTCCTCAGTCTACCCAAGTAGATATTACTCAAAGTATAGAGGGCGCTGACCCCGCTCAAGACATGCTCTGCTCTCATTGGTCGTTTATTAAATTACAATATTCATAACTTTTATTAGGTTAGAACGATCTTTAAGTTATAGAAACATTTAACAAATCTAATTAAATTACATTAAGAGTTTTAGAAGTAATTAAAATGTAAACAAATGATATTGTGCGTTATACATCCAAATAATAATCCATCTAACTATAACTTCCCTCCGACATATATATATATATAGTAATTTAGCTTTTCTGTCATCTACGGGTAAAGAGTTCCAAAGGCAGACAGTCTGCACAACGAAGGAATTAAGTTAATTTACGGATGCAAATAGCACTAACATAAAAATTTAGTACAATGTAACCCTGTATTAACGCCTGCTATTTAAACAAGACGGGAAGAGACTGAGCCGCGGGGTAAACTGCTATTTCCATTATCTTCATATGCAACTTGTAAAATGCAAATATTGTGTATTGATGCTTTGTTTTATAATTTTCAGTTCCCGATTCACCCTGACAACAATATAGTGGGCATTGCGGACTCTATCTCAAAGGATAACAACGGCTTAGACAGTTTGAAGCGGAACTATCGACCACCATCATCTTGGTCAACACGTTCAAAATCTAAATTCAGACCCTTTGAGCCAGTCGACAATCTTGATGGAGCAGCTTCCCATGAGCCGAGCCCTACGATCCGCCCACTAAGAGATAGCGAGAAGTTCAAACCAGATCTAATTACCTTTAAAAATAGTAAAAAAATTGCTAAGCCAAACCTAGAACTGGAACCCCCAGTTCTTCCAATTACGGAAAGTCCTACAGCTGAAGAACTTACAACGGCCTCGGAAGACGCTGTATTTAAATTCATCAAGCGTTTCGACCCAAATTCTCCGGATTCGTTAAAGACAGCTATATCTAAATCTGAAATAATCAAGTTAAACAAACATCTACCCGAAGGGCAAGTCAGTTCTGAAGAAGATCGTACTCCTAAAAAGCAAAAGCAGTCCGGAAATACATTAAACAATGTTGGGAAAGACAATGACAAATCGTTCTCTGAAGGAACGCGCTTCGACTCTGTAAACACAAAACCCATTACTCAACAATCATCAGTACCAGAAAAGACTTCAAGTAGTGATATTGCTGCACCGGAAAGAATGTTATTACCCCCAAAAACAGACGATGAAATTACTAAGCCACAATCACCTTCAACAACAATGGGACCCCCAATTTATTATGAGTGGAAATGGGCGGTACCTGCTTTTGGATTAGAACCACCGAAGCAGGGGAATGATTCCTATAATATATCAACTGTGACCACAAGATCGATAGGTAAAAGTCCTTTCAGTGACGTAACTAGATCGACGATAGCAGACGAAGATGCGACTCCGATGCCTCGGAATGTGGAGTACAACATCAGCTCATACTTTATACCGGATTACGTCTTTCCTCTTGATAGTCCACATCCAGGTTATGAAAACGATGACGCCCAGACCTCATTCCAAGTTGAGGTTTCAAGGCCAGGAAGGGCAAGTTATGGCGAGAACCCTAAATGCCCTCATTGCCATCCAGCATATCTAGAGCCTGGTACTTGCGAACCATGTATTGTGAAGCGGTAATAATTCGATGGACTCTTAATTTAAGTATAGATTAGTTTGTTATAAAAATTTTCTACATAAAAGACAATGGCGAACCCCCATACTTCAATTAAATTCCCTTTCATAAGTGGTTTTAACTTTTTTCGTAAAGTAAGCCGAAAAATTAAACTTACTTGCGATATAGTTAATTAACATTCTAATCAATGGGCTTGTAATAAAAATATATATTTCACTAGATTTTTCTTAATTAAACTTTTGAGTCTGGTACAATTTTTTAACAATTTTCATTCTATAAGGTGCTCTTAAACACACTTAAATATTCTGCCATTGTCCTTTCTATTACAAAAAATTCAGTAAGTACTTGTAAAAGTTTGCCTACCCAGTCAAATATAACGTTGTTTACACCAGTAACTGTATTTCCTTTTAATCTTTGAATGGAGGTCCCCTAAGTTATTGACTATGAATTTAGATTTATATTAACGTTATTGAATACAAAGCATTTACGTACATAATAATTCTCTTGTTAGCTCATGTTGAAATTATAGGTTTCTGTACTTTGTCATATATTTTACTATGTAAAATTATGTAAGTTAACCTTCGATGCGATTTCATCACTAACACCTGTTCAGAAAGGTAGGCCTGAATTTTGTGAATTGTTTTTTTTAATTAAAATATTGTGATATAATTTAATTTTTCTGCTTAGTGCATTATCATGTCAATAATGTTTGCGTAATACGTATAAGCATTCCCTCTTTCTGATAGTCAAACCTAGAATATATTATTTTTTAAATATTATCCGCAAGAGTTAACTTGAGACCTGAGCGGAATGCGCGCTCCCCTCCCGACCGCCGCCTTCTTACCGCTCTCGCTAACGACGCGTCAGTACCTCGCGCTTACGTCATCCGAGCGAAGTCTCAAGTTAACTTGCGGGTCATAAGTGCTTCTGCATTGATTGTCTTTCTAGGCCTTAGCGATGTTTTGTGTTTGTCAAAACATGTAAAAATTGTATAATAGCAACACTATCATTTTGAAATGGCATGTAATTAAAGTTTGTGACTTAATTTTTTTGCTGTAGTAAAATTTCTTAAGATCACTTGCTTGGTTTTGAGTTTTAACTGCTCAGACACGGGTCTTACTAATTTGATAAGGTATATTTATTAATTAAAATCCATCATTTTTGTAATCAAGTTTTTACTTAGCCATCTATTAATGTTAAGTTTTAATTATTTTATTAATCAGTTTTTTTTATTATTATTTTGTACATGTGCCTATTATTTAAGTTAAATTTAATAAAATATTAAACATAGCAACTTGTTTTCTTTTCTATAAATAATTACAGAAGACAGCCCAGCAAATGTTGTCCTGCCCTAAAAAAATTTAGAACCCTCTTGCAGCACCACCTACCGGATCCAATTGTGAATCAAAACCATACAGCATCACTGGCGACCTCTGTGGTAGAGTGAGCTAAGCTTCTTGTTGGTCGAACTCACTGGAACACAGAGGCTCGGGATTTGATTCCTGGCACCATAAATATCGCAAATGAAACTTCTGTTATTTACCATGGTGTGGGTGTCTGGGATCAGTTCAGTGACATACACAAAATCATATATGTACAGTAGAACCTCGATAAGTCGAAAAAAAATTTGTTCCCTGCCCTTCAACCCCAAAATTCAGTACTTATTTATTTTCTATAACTCGAAAAAATAAACTGGACCTCTGTGTCTCGAACATAGCAATATTTGATTTTACAATCTTTACAACTCTATTATTTGAATAAATCTTAACCTCTACAAGTTGAATGTTTCCTTATAAAATTTTTGGTGTCTCCCCTCAAGTTTGACTAAAGAGGTTCTACTGTATATAATGATTAATAATGCATACCGCAAACCTGAGTATGTAAAACATATAACACCTTCATTAAATGGACATCTTTACTGAAATAGATTATATCAGATACAAACGTAATACCCGACTAATTCATATGAGTTACATGCTTTTTCACCAATATCAATAGTTGGCTCACTATTCGAAGCCAGCTCATCTTCTATCTTTTTCTTATGCTCTTTAACATTAATATGTTCAAAAACATTGAATTTTTTAATTATTTTTTGACAATAGTTACACCCATATTCATTATTTGATAGAGTTTCAATACCATTATTCTTAAGGAATTTTTTTAAAGAATTATTGTGTACTTCACTCTTAATATGGCTCATAAGCTGTGGTGCCTCAGAAAATATAGCATCACAAACTTTACATTTCAATCTGCAATTTTCAACTGTAATCATTTCCTTGATACTAGCCATGTCTTCTACAACTATGTCTATGTATTTAAAGTGTTTTCCTTCTTTACCCTTCATATTATCAGCGTGAAGTTTCCCTTGGTTATGCAATTCTACATTGCGTTTTGGAACCTTTATTCTACATACTTCACAGAATGTCTCATATGGAAACAGAATTGGAGTTTTGTGTTTCTCTCTAACATGTTTTACAACATCATGTTCGAAAATGTCACACGTAGGACAGAAATAATCATTGCCAACTTTTGTTATGTTAAAATTTCTTAGGATTTTCTTATACTTCTCTAAATGATCTGTGTTTTCTATGTGATTTATTGTTTTCATAACATTAAAAACAACCTTACACACTCTGCAATATTTAACACCATCATCACATGTATCTATAATATATGTGTCGTAATGATTATTAGCTAATACTTTCTTACAAACTTTCTTTTTATGTTTCAAAGTTTCACAATGCATTTCCATACATTTATAAACATCGCATACATCACAATAAGTTTTCTGCACTCTAACATTTTTGGATTTTGGAAACTGTTCTGGTATATTTAACTCCTTGCTCTTCTTCCTATGAGTTTTTCCACGCAAATGACCATTAAATCCTTTGAAAGTTTTATGAACATTACAGATATCACAATATATCATATCAAAAGGTCTGTTAGTAACTGTTCTCTGATTCAGATTTGTTTTGTTCAATTTATTAACAATTTCACTAATTTTTTGAATGAGTACTTGTTTGGTTGTAATCATAGGTATTTCTTCTATTTCTTTATTAGGCTTTGAACCAGTTACACTATATTCTTGTGTTGGTCTACTCACATTACTTGCATCATCGATTGATGTATCTTGTATATCATATTCATCACTATCAACAACATTTTCATCACTATATGATTCTTTAGGGTTTTGATATATTTCTTTACTTATATTAATAGAAGTATTTTTTATATCTTCATTACTTCCAATACTTATTGTTTCTTCTCTTTCATTTAATATTTCTCTGATTTCATCTATTACATCTAAGTTATTTACAACATTTTTAAAAAGAATACATATTTTTGGCAATATTTTAGTATATACTACTAGCTTCTTATGTTGATCAGAGCTTATATGGTTTAATTTTTGCACAGAGCTATGGCTTATACTACAAACATCACAGAATTCATAATGTGTCTGTTTAGCATGAGAGGTAATTTCATTATTATCCTCAACTTTAGTATAGCCTTTGAATCTTCCTGAAAAATTGTCTATTAGATGGTAATTGTTAACATGAAAAGAACTTTTCATATGCTCGAGTATAAATGATTTTGGTACTGCAGTGTTGCATATATGACATAGTGTTGATTGATCTGAAAAGGTAAAAATTAATATAATAAACATTTAAAAATATTCATAAAAATCTTGTTCTGATCCTCATGTGGTGAAACAAAAGATCAAGGCACCTGTGGCTTGGTTATGCATAAAAGATGTCTAGAGGTTAAGAAAAAAAATAACTAAGTAACAAGTCAGTGGGCATTATACTGACGGCGTCTGTGGTTGAGCAGGCTAAGCCTTTGCCAGTCTACTACACTGCAACACAGAGGCTCTGGGTTTGATTCCTGATATAGTAAATTTCGAAAACATATTTTCTCTGTTATTTACTGTGGTTTGGGTGTCTGGGATCGGCCCCAGAGCAGTCCGTTGTATATTACCCATAACACAAGCATAACTTGCTTAATTTGGGGATATACAATATTTGTGTTTGTCTGCTGATTATTATTATTATTATTCATTATTTGTTGACTATCACTCACTTGGCTGTCTTTACATTGGGTCAGTAATTGGCATCAGTAGTACCAAAAACTGACTCACACTGTTTACATACAGTCAGTAATCTTGGTGGGTGTGGTAAAGATATATGGCACACTTATTTATTATTTGAGATATAAAGTTAACTTTGGGTGGTTGTAAAAAAATATACCACGAAGTCTAAGACGGGTGCTCCGTTTGGATTCGTACCCACCTTAGCCTTCTGACCTATATCAAAAAAGTTCAGATCTGTTCATAATAATTATATAAATGTGCCCTATAACTTTATCCCACCCATTTTGGTAAATTATTGATGTACCCACATTATTGAAGTCAGTATGTACAAATTAATATATGTAAATTCTTGAAAACCAAAATTGTAATTAAATTGTAATTCTTGAAAACCAAAATTGTAATAATTGTATCTAACAAATGAATTATTTATTGAGATAATTTTCCTATCTTGTATCTGAAGAGTTAGTGGCAATGTTAGAAGAGGTATCTAGCAAGAAAAGACTTTTGGTAAGAAAATGGATAGACAGTAAAAATGAAAATGTTCACCCTGTATTGATTTTTGTATCTTTTAACTTTGTATGCGTCTTTTAATAACTGAATATTACATGATTGATGCTGATTTAGTACATACAGTTTAGTACGGGAGTAAATATTGTGTTTTGGTAAAAATGTAGTTTGACGAAAGGTCGTTGGATTGGACGTGAAAAGCAGACGAAATTGTATCACACACAAACTACTATGGATACTACATATATGTATAAAGTTAGAAGTTTTCGTCTGGCTATAGGAAATTACTTGGTTGACAAGTAGGTAGTTGTTCGAAATGTAGGTTTTACTCATAATAATAATTGTGATAAAGGCCCCCGCCTCCGTGCTTGCCTTAGCCAGCCGGCACGGAGTGGAGATCGCTAGAGCTAAGACTCAAGCTCCAGGGGTGGAAGTGATAAATGGCCTAATGTCGGAAGTAGCTTCTGTGAACCTGCAGCCCACCTCTCTACACCCCTTAGCCACTCATACCCATGTTGCCCCTGCCTTTTATGGCATTTTCTGGGGCCCATGCAGAGAGTGGCGAGTCACCGTCTGCCCATTTTTCCATGTTCCCCGAACATTGCGACGGACAGACGCCATAGTCCCCATATTCCCAGACCGCTAGTACTACTAACAGTTCACCCCAATAGCCCGGTACTTTTTGTCTTCATTTCCCACAATAGTCCTACACTGGCCGGAGCTTTTCCTTTTGTGCATTATTATATGGTGTAGACAGGTAATCGCCGGTCAGTGTCACGCCACATTTAGATTAAATTTGTCAAGGGGCCTCTACGTGTTGGCCTCCCCATGGCCCCACGCAAGCCCTCCAAAAGTCCGGGCCATTTTTATGGCCCGTGGTCTTGAAAGACATACAGATAATTGTGATAATACAAGTCGTGTAAGCCGCATAGCTTAAAAGCGCAATTTAATGAGTTGATTACTCGTCGATTTGCTTACCATTGAAACTGTTTCCTTGAGACATAATGACATACATATTATTCAATGTACTCTTTGTGACATACTAATGATTACTAATTTATAATTATTAATGCTGGTGTTACTCACAGAAATTTATTACATTTTTTTTTTAAAGTTTATTCATGACCATAGAATCAAAGTCTTTCAGTCGGAAACATGTTAATTAATAGGTCTTCGTATAGAGTAGCGCAGTTGTATTGCAGTCTACAACCGACGCCATTCAATGGAGTTCTTGTGAAAACTCGAAACATCACATCTGACTATACAGTTCACATTTCTCACAAAACACATAATTTCTACTCAAAAACTATCAATATTCTGCAACTATTGTTCATTTTAGAGTAATTATACACATCTTTAGAAAATAAAACTACACAGCACAACGTCTCCTTTCAGTTCCCGCCAAAAACTCTTATGTATACTTTTTATTTTTAATTTATTCATGACCATAGAATCAAAGTCTTTCAGTCGGAAACATGTTAATTAATAGGTCTTCGTATAGTAGCGCAGTTGTATTGCAGGCTACAACCGACGCCATTCAATGGAGTTCTTGTGAAAACTCGAAAGATCACATCTGACTATACAGTTCACATTTCTCACAAAAACACATAATTTTTACTCAAAAACTATCAATATCCTGCAACTATTGTTCATTTTAGAGTAATTATACACATTTTTAGAAAATAAAACTGCACAGCACGACGTCTCCTTTCAGTTCCCGCCAAAAACTCTCCTTATGTATACTATGTAAGCAGCGTTGCCAGATAACCATGACAAGCAATCCCAATTTTTTTCAAAAAACCCAAATTTATGCTTTTTGAAAAAATCCCCCATAACAGTTTTTACTTATTTTAAAGGAGAAATTAAAAAGCAAAACCACCGTCGTAGCGAAAACGTCACTAATGACGTCATCATTTTCCCTCACGGGGCGCTCACAACGACCCGTGTCAATAGGTGCGTCAAATAACCATTCCACTTGAGTTTCCGATTGTGACGCCAGCAAGTAAGTGAAACGGGAAAAACCGCAGTTGTGAACGTGATCATTGTCAGTCTCTAACGGAAAGTAGCCTATGGGATACGACGCATACGAGTAGAGACGGCATAATAAATAAATAACGTAAATGAACGAACGAATGAATTGGATTATTAAAATGAACTATTGAATTGAAGTATGATTCACTAGTAGAGTATAATTATAAGATAAAGTAATAATACCGTATTGTGACTTAGATGTAATAATTGTAGTGATGAGAATTGTGTTTGTAGATGAATTATTGATACTTAAAATATCTCTCCAAAATTTCTCAAAACAAAATATTTAACCCGAAAGTCCCCCCATAGAATCTTAACCCCCAAATCTCCCCCCAGACGTCAAAAAACCCCCGAATTTGCAGGGCATCCCCCATCTGGCAACAGTGTATGTAAGTTTTTTTTTTTTCGTGGCTGCAATGCTCGTAGCACTGATTTTGCCAATGACAGGGTATGAAGAGGCAGGTGAAAAAATTTATCAATTTATAAAATAAGTAACTATTATTTATTTAGGTTTATGGTTTGGCAGCTAGGCCTTTAAGCCAGATCCAAAGAGTATATTGAATATATAGAGATCTCTCCATATATTCAATATACTCTATAGCCAGATCTTAGTTTAAAAAACCAATTATAATAAGAATTATTTATTGGCATCTGAAAGGGAACGTTGTACTGTGCACTTTTACTTTATAAAAATGTGTGATAATTACTCTAAAAAAAATGAACAATATATGTAGGTTATTGATATTTTTTTGGGTAGACATTGTTTTATGAAAAATTTAAACTCTGTAGTCAAGCATGTCTTTGGAGTCAGAAGACTATGTATGAACTATGTGCCTTTGCCTGCGTGTTGGTGATTTGTACAAATGACATTTTGACAGTCTGACAGTAATGTGATGATTGTGATGTCTCATCAGTGTTGCCAGATGGGGGGGATGCCCTGCAAATTCGGGGATTTTTTTTGACGTCTGGGGGAAGATTCGGGGGTAAAGATTCTTTGGGGGGACTTTCGGGGGGAAATATTTTGTTGTGAGAAATTTTGGAGAGATATTTTAAGTATCAATAATTCATCTACAAACACAATTCTCATCACTTTAATTATTATATCTAAGTCACAATACGGTATTATTACTTTATCTTAGAATTATACTCTACCAGTGAATCATACTTCAATTCAATAGTTCATTTTAATAATCCAATTCATTCCTTCGTTCATTTACGTTATTTATTTATTATGCCGTCTCTACTCGTATGCGTCGTATCCCATAGGCTACTGTCCGTTAGAGACTGACAATGATCACGTTCACAACTGCGGTTTTTCCCGTTTCACTTATTTGCTGGCGTCACAATCGTAAACTCAAGTGGAATGGTTATTTAACGCACCTATTGACACGGGTCGTTGTGAGCGCCCCGTGAGGGAAAATGATGACGTCATTAGTGACGTTTTCGCTACGACGGTGGTTTTGATTTTTTCTTTCTTTAAAATAAGTAAAAACTATTTTGGGGGTTTTTTTCTCAAAAAGCTTATTTTTGGGGTTTTTGAAAAAAATTTGGGGTTAATTGTCATGGTCATCTGGCAACACTGTGTCTCATGTCAGTTATGTCACTATATTTACTCGGAAATCACAGGTTTTATGCTTGTGGGTTTTTTTGTTAAAAAACCTATTATAATTTCATTACTTATACTAAATATAATTAATAATTGGCTACAGTTGTTGATTCGTGGTAACTGTAAATTGAATTAGGAAGGCTTTATCTAGTTTAAGTGCAGAAATGAGTAAACTGAATCCTTTAGCTGGATTGATTGGCAACTATGGCGATTCCGATGAGGAATCCGACGATGGAATACCTAGTGCTGGCGATGTGATGCGTTCTGGTGAATTTCAAACGAGAGCTAGTTTGATGGTGGGTCTTGCACCGCCATTGCCGGAGCAGCCACCTGGCATACATCCCGCACCAATTGCACATTGTCGTAAGTCTCAATTCACACTACACTAATATTGTGATTTACATTTGGATAAGCACCTAGATCTAAAAGTGAATTTCGGTTAGTAAGTAAACTAATTAAATATATTATCATATTTAATATATAATAATATATAAATTTTTCACTTTCGAAGTTACTTTCATTGAGCTGGATAAATAAAAAAAGGGTGTTGTATGGGTCCCACTCTGCTGTTGTAGTTTGGTTGTTAAAAGGTAAACACACAACTTGATGAAATTATAGTTCATTGGGTTCAGAGATGTTATTGCACATTGGAGTGCATTTGTGAACTGTGTTGTTGTAATGTTTGAAATAATGTACTTTTAATAAAAGTGCTGACAACAAGGAAATGTGCAGTTGCATACTGAACAGCCGTAAACAGACATTAAGTGTTCACTAGGTGGGCAAGACATCTAATTCCTGAATATTGTAGTTGTTCATGTGTGATACTAACCACTTACTATAAAGTAGACAAGTATATGCAAACTTACAAAAGTCTTGATTATTCCTATAGTCTACTCTCCTACTCAATATACCTATATTTGACATTATCACAATATCTATCTATATTTACAATATCCTCTAATTGTCAAAATAGTTGGTCACATGTTATGCTTTATGCTTCTATTAAAATTGTTTTCTTGTATTGTTGTAATTGCCTATTATTGAAGGCCTCTGTTGTTGAGTGAACTAAGCCTTTGCCAGTCGATGTCACTGCAATATAGAGGCTCCAGGTTCGGTTCCTGATATAGTAAATTTCGGAAACATAATTTTGCCGTTATTTACTATGGTCTGGGTGTCTGGGATCGGCCCCAGAATAGTCCGTTTTATTATTACCCACTACACAAGCATAACTTTTTCAATTTGGGAATATACAATATGTGTTTGTCTGCCGATTATTTATTTATATATGTTGCCACCATTAACACAATATAGGAGGGCCACTCAGTTAAACTTTATATTGCACCTATCCTTGCCATAAAAATCAAGACCATAAAAATCATAAAGACCATAAAGAGAGTGGACAAAATTTATACACTAACACTGCTAGGCCCAAGTCTATTTGTACTTCCATATATTGCATAAATGCATCTATGATTCAGCACAATTACAGTGCTGAATCATAAATGCATTTAAGGTTGTGTCTGACTTTTAAGCAGATTTAGTACCAGTTAAGATCATGTCAGAGTGTAGACATCCAGACACCATGTGTTTTCATCAACCTCATTATTTTGGTCAACTTTTGCAGTCTTCATCATTGCTTAAGTACATTTAATTACATATAGTTCATAAGATATTTATAAATGTAGGATATAATTCAGTTGACATAACTTATCAATTAAATCAAAATTAAATTAAATGTTACAATTAAGTCTATTATATTGCTTCTTATGTTTAAAATCTGCTTTTGTTATACATAACTTACAATTATTTTCAGCTTGGTCAGCCTGTTATGATGAGAGCAGTGGTTTCACTTACTACTGGAACCAACAGACAAATGCTGTTACATGGGATGCACCTCCAGAGTATCTCCTGGCGCTCAGACTGGCCCAGCAGCAATTGCATTCTGCAGGTAAATATTCAACTAAATAACATCATTCTAATGTTCAGTTGGCCAAATTCCTCCTTGATCAGTTCTCTAACACTTTTGTTTTGAACAGCTCTCAAATTTCACATACACCAATAATAATAATAATAACCGCAGGGGGGCTTTGTGGCGAAGCCTTAGGTGAGTAGCGACACCTCGTACCTGACTCCGGGGGCCAAGACAAGGCCTCCGTGCTTGCCTTAGCCAGCCGGCACGGAGTGGAGATCGCTAGAGCTAAGACTCAAGCTCCAGGGGTGGAAGTGATAAAAGGCATCAAGTCATAAGTAGCTTCGGTGAACCTGCAGCCCACCTTTCTACACCCCTTAGCCAATCACACCCATGTTGCCCCTGTCTTTTATGGCATTTTTTTGGGGCCCTAGCAGGGAGTGGCGAGTCACCGTCTGCCCATTTTTCCATGTTCCCTGAACATTGCGACGGGCAGACGCCATAGTCCCCATATTCCCAGACCGCTAGTACCACTAACAGTTCACCCCAATAACCCGGTACTTTTTGTCCTCATTTCCCACAATAGTCTACACTGGCTGGGGCTTGACCTTGGATGCATTATTATATGGTGTAGACAGAGATAATCGCCGGTCAGTGTCACGCCACATATTGACATTAAATTTGTCAAGGGGCCTCTACGTGTTGGCCTCCCCATGGCCCCACGCAAGCCCTCCAAAAGTCCGGGCCATTTTTATGGCCCGTGGTCTTGAAAGACACAGTATAATAATAATATAATTTTGTAATAATTGGCAGACAAACACACATATAGTATATCCCCAAATTAAGCAAGTTATGCTTGCGTTATGGGTAATATACAACACACTACACTGGGGCCGATCCCAGACACCCGGACTATAGTAAATAATGGAGAAAATATGTTTCCGAAATTTGCTACACCAGGAATCGAACAGAGCCTCTGCATTACAGTGACATACGCTTAGCCTGCTCAACCACAGAAGCTGTCAACAATCAGGATTTCTCTGAAATATTTAAAGTAAAGGAAACAATCACTTGTGTTTAGATGCAATTTGCACTTTGTCCATTGATGGCCATTTTATTTTGTATTCTGCTTTCGTGTTGTTTAGGTCTTTGATTTCATTACCACTTTGTTAAACCCCAAGCATTTAACAATAAAACCCTACCCCTTTAACCTGATGTTTTACTAGTGTGTGTGTCATTGCATTGTTAGTGAAAGCTTTTACCAGGGCTTATTGGTGGTTCAACATCACTGGTCCATTGTTCCTCATTAAGTGTTATGAATTAAAACTTATGAATTAAATTATAGAAAGAGCTTTTATACATTAGTCTTCCTATAGCTCTGTGAAAACCTTCCAAGAATCTGGAATATTATCATGGCCTGTGGTCTAAAGTGTCATTAAATTTATTTTTATTATCATAATATTTATTTAATTCCCTCTAATTATATGTGCAATCAATGAAAGCTCTATTCTTATATATCTTATGACACTTTTTTGCTGAAATGGTAACCAGGACTTCAAAAAAATTGTTGAAATTCATGAGTAGAAAAGATTGTAAAACACATATTCTGTAAAAAAAACTGATAGAGGAGTTTAAAAAACTCGAGATAAATAAATTTTTTTTTTAAATCTGGTTTTCATCCGGGTATTACAACAATAGTAATATTGCTTCATGCCTTTTGCTTCCAAGTATTGGTAAAAAAATGGCACTTGTAAATTTACAATTGTAAATAAAAATAAAAGAATAGGTTTTTCAAAAATACTCAAAAAATACTTAAGATAAAAAGCTGAAAATTTGCGTGAATTATTTTTATTTGATAACAAAACAATCCCTATATCAAAAGTAGAAATCGGCCCGGGGGCAGGTTGAACTTGGTAACCCTGCTATACCCTTTGTCAAGGGGCTTCTACGTGTTGGCCTTCCCATGGCCCCACACAAGCCCTCCAAAAGTCTGGGCAATAATTGTTTAGGGTAGTCTGCAGGAGATTGTACTTTAATTTATGTGCAATAAAGTTATTCATATATTCATTCTAATTATTCCGCTCTTATTATTATATAACATTGCAGGTTCTACAGAAGTTTCAGCAGAAGAATGGCAGTTGTACCAACAAGCATTAGCTGAGAAGCAGAATGCACAAAACAAAGTTATTGCTAGAACTCCTGTCGTTAGTAAACCTCCTAAAAAGACTGAAAAGGCTGCCACCACAAATAAGAATAAAAGCAAACTCAAGAGGAGTTTGAGTGATGATGAAGTTGAGTGAGTACTCATTTTTAGTCAATATATTCCTCTGAGGATAAGAGTGTTGTACATCTGTTAACATACTTAATATTGGAGATACCATAAATATTCATTTGCTATTTGGTATTGGATCAAATACTGTGTACTATTTAGCCAAATAGTGAAGAAAAAAAAACATGCACATATTGGCCAAAATTGTATATATTTCCATGAAAAATTGAAACTGCATTCTAACAGTGTTAAATAATGTCATAATTTATTTATTATATAATATTATGTTTGGACCAGTTTTTACAATGTCAGAATCAAATAAAAATCATTTAAAATTGAACGAAAGAAAATCATTTTATTCAGGACAAATTACAGCAGATACAGTATAATTGCTTACATATTTAAAAACTAAAGAAATATAATTCTGTCCCAAGGGGAGGGGGGGGGGGGGGTTAAAACCAGCGTCGACCTTCCGCTGTGCCCTTAAGGTAGATATTACATTACAGCACAAAACTAGAATCTTAAAGTATATACGTATATATATAAATTGCGCTTAACACTGTTGAAATATAGTTTTAATTTTATTCAGGACAAATTACAGCAGATACAGTATAATTGCTTACATATTTAAAAAGTAAACAAATATAATTCTGTCCCAAAAGGGGGGGGGGGGGGGGGTTAAAACCAGCGTCAACCTTCCGCTGTGCCCTTAAGGTAGATATTACATTACAGCACAAAACTAGAATCTTAAAGTATATACCTATATATATAAATTGCGCTTAACACTGTTGAAATATAGTTTTAATTATGTGTTAACTATATTTTACTTCACAAATTACGAATATTTAGCGCTTCGGATAAGTGCGTGGCCAAATACTTGATATTCCGCCAAATCATTGTTTGTGGTATCTCTACTTTTGTCGTACATCTACGACCTGTTTAGGAGTTGCATATTGACAGACTAACTGCGCCCGCGGTTTCAACCGCATGGTGATGGAAAATCTTTCTATTTTGGATAAATCACACTATATTTATTATTGGAAAGTTTCATCAAAATCCATTCAGTAGTTTTTGGTGTGAAGGAGTAATAAACATAAATCCAAACATTCTTACAAACTTTCGCGTTTTTAATATATTGACAGATTTAGGCATATACATGGGGTAGTCCATGTATTTAATTATTTTATTTAACCTTGCTAATTATTTTGCAATAAATTATTCCATGTAGGTGACGTAACAGATGTAAAAGTAATTAGAATTCTTTTTTAATTTACTCTAATTAGTGTATAAAGAAATATAAAAGAATTTGCTATTTTGTCATGGCCACTAATAATTAATACAACAATCCATTTCAGAAAAATTGAACTGATAACATCATATCACAATTCGGACTCTGAATCTGACCCGGAAACCCCGGTAAAAACGCAACCTCCCCCGAAAGTGGTAGAAAAACCCAAAAACCCTCATAAAAAACCAAAAATGAAACCCCAGCCAATTCTTGAATATGGACCCACTTTGCCACCGAACCAGAACTACACGGCACCCATAGGGCCTGAGATGCCTCCTGAATTGCTCAGCAGAATACCTGAAGAGCCACAGAAACTGGAAAATCAAATTAAGGAGGAGGTAAAATGTTTTTGCACAAAATTAATTTGTATTGTTACGAGTTGCGGGACTCGAATTAAAATGCCGTTGGAATTATTATAGAGTTTATTAGAACTATACAAACACGTATAACACAGGTACAAATATAACTGAACACAACAAATCCAAACGTAATACAGAAGGTCGTAATTCAATAAAACGCGCTAAGTCCGTCAGTAATAGATTACCGAATGTAAACACGTCTCGCCTTAATCGTGGATCTCGCTCGACTGCCCCCTACCTCAATCGGGCCATTGTTTTATACTGCACAAATGCAATATTTCTGCCCGGCAACATGGACCGAATTTCCTAGAATCAGCTTGTAATTTAAAATCTGTAACACCTGGTAAATGATTACAGCTGCAGGTGGCTGTAAACGATTAAAATAACTATGATGACAAAAGCGCACTGAATCTAGCTTAAAGTACAACAATCACTTTGTTTCGGAAATCTTTCTTTAACCATTTCTAAAATTCATGTCTTTTGAATTGTACAACCATTTGAAATAATATCATTTATTTATAAATGATTTGATTTCAGATGCCTATATGCTTATAAGTTATTATTATGTTTTATCAAATAGGTTTCCAATGCAATAGGGTTTGTTGTCAAAGCTCAGTGATGGGTTAATAAAGTTTTCAATCTGATACTCCATTGGTTCGTAAATTGTATGTTCCACCTAAATGTTGAGAGATTATTGTTTATTTTCTTCATTTTTAGGACAAAAAATCAATAAAAACCGAAAATGAGGATAGTCAAGATGAGAATGAACTTTTGATAAAATTAAAAAGTAAAGCGAAAATACTAGAAAATTTGGGTGGGGAAATACCATCAGAACTGCAAAAAATTATAGAAGATGAAACAAAATCATTAAGTTCTCCGAAAAGTGTAGAAATATCAAATAATATAGATGATTTATTAGATGAAATTGAAAAAAAAGAACTGCCAAAAGTCGTTAAAAATAAGAAAATAGATATATTCGATGATGGGACTAGTAAAGAAACGGTAGAAAGTCCTAAAAATTCACCGAAAAGTCATGATGGTACTCCTCCAGTGGAAGCAACACCCCTATTTCCAAGTATCAAGAATATAAATGAAAGAGAAACCATTGCAATAACTAAACCTAAAGTTGAAGAAACTGTTGAAAATGATGTAGCAGAGAAGAAAACAACAAATGTGTATCTCTCAGAAACGAAGCAGCTGGAAAATGTTAGCAGAAAGAAACTACGTATATCCAATTCTGTGTTACCAGTAAAGAAAAAGACTGAAACACCAGCATACACTACCAAGTATGCAGAATTTATTGAAGGATTCTCAAGTGAAAGAACGGGTCTTGGCTTCACTAAGGAAGATGAAGTACCAAGTCCGAAGAACACTATTTCCTATGGCAATGGTTTAATGTTCACAAAAGGTGAAACATTGAACGAAGAGAAGAAAGAGGATGATTTAGAAGATTTGACAGAATTGGTTGAATTGAAATTGAAGTATTTGAACCAGTTGCAACGCTGTATTATTACACCGGTACAGGAAATGTTAATACAAATGCAGGTAAGATTTGTTTAAACTTAGACATTTAATATTGCTACTCTTGACTCTTGCACAGTGATCATAAAGTTTAGTAGGGCTGTAAATTTATTAATTCAAGTCAAAATTCCACTGTGATTCATAAAAATTTTAACTTAATACTTTATTGAGGTTCCCTTGTCAAAGATTGCCCTGATATAATTTTCTTTATATTTACTCATTGCAAAAATTTTAAAATTCTTTGACAATCATTTCTATATGACTGTGACTTTATACTTAATATCTTTGGTATGCTCTTTATTAAAAGTATTTAACCGACTTTAAAACGGATGAGGTTCTCAGTTTGTCTGTATGTTTTTTTTTGGTATGTTAGAATAGAATACACATTTATTGCATAAACTGTCAGAAACATAAAATTACACAGGTATTGGAGTGCGTTGTTGAAACGACAGTTTGTCCTTACTGACATATAATATAAGCAATTATAATGGTGCCTCGCCATTATTACATTATTTAATCAATACATAAATTACCTATTTAAATTAATATAAAAAGTTATCAGTGTCAATGTCATATTACTATAGATTATTTTTAGTCAGTCAATGAATTTCAAAATAATACTGTTATACATTATGTAAATTGTCATTGAATTTCAAAATAATACTGTTATACATGGTCATTAATTATAATATAGTTATTTCTGTCCTAGATAATCGTTTAGTGTATCATATGCTTTTAGTATTAAAAATGTCTTAACCTTACTTTTTGATATTTCGATTTAGACCGATTTTGATACTCGATTTCTTTGTCAATTGTGGACCGATTATCGATTATTTTTTAATATCTCTAGTTCAATTTTATTTCCTGTGAATAAAAATAAAAATTCAATGTCGTTCTGTTTGTTCTGTTCAGACCCTGTTATCGGCATTCCGAGCCGGTGCCCTCTCCCCCGTGTACTGGCGCAAGTGGACCGGCTCCGCGGCCGACGCGCTGCTCCGCCACGAGACCTTGGCTGCGCCCCCCGGCTGGACTTGCTCCTTCCATAGGTACTCACTCCACTACTACCCGACGAACCCCCAATACCAACGGACGAGATAGACCCCCTAAACAACGGACCAGATAGACCTCCACGTCTGTCACATGAACAGTTGTCTATGGCTTTGCCCACTGTGAAATAGAACTATATTGATTATTGATTTGAGTTATATTTGGACAAATAGATAATCTGGACGTAGTGTTTGATTTAGAAAATGGTTAATTTTTTTGTAACAATTGACACTTGTGTCTGCTATCTGACATTTTTTAATCTGTGGACAGAATGAACAGTGACGTAAGTGAAAGTGCGATGAATTCCAAATTCGAATGATCTCATGAAATTTAAATTGAGAATGGACTTTTTTCAATAAGAATTTTAAAATAAGAATATAATCTTGGTAGAAAATTACAATGTACAAGCAATTTATTCGAATTTTAAAGCATGGTTATTTATACATTATGATTTACGAGTTTTTTTTTTATTGTTTATGCTATTAATGTATATACTATGCCCTTTCCAAGCATTTATTTTACTTTTGACAGCTCGATGGCGGATCTATTAGTAATATCCTAAATGCATTACAGACTCGATTTGTTCGACTTCATTCATAAACAAGTTTTTATCAATTTAACTGATTTATATATTTTTCCTAAACACATTCATCAAATAAGCCATTTTGGTAATGAACTATAAAAAAATGTAATAAAGTAGAACATTTTTTATTCTCAAATCGATTACCTTCGATTTATTTACGTAGTGTCGATGGTTTAATAGTCTGTTAGTTACATGACTCACAGAACATCACTATTACGCCACCCACAGCAATAAAGTACGACAATTATGTCATTTATTTCATGTGGGCTTTACTGACAACAAATATATAATTTGATGTACGTGCAAACATCAAAAGTGAAATAAACGCTCCGAAATAGTACAGGAGCTATCGTTCACTTACGCGATGTCAGAAAATTGCGTAAGAGAGCGATATACCTTTTTTGTTTCATTCATATACGTTTTTGTACCTAACTTCATTGACATTCTTTATTAGTAGTCGCGTAAATATTCAATGGCTCTTAGAACTTGACTATATTATTTGACAAACTGTGATATTATCTGTGATCATATTTTTACATTTAATGAAAGAAATAAATGACATTTAATTGAATTAGACTGTTTTTTGTAAATTCGATCTTAAGCTTTCTAAGTTTTTTTTTCTTAATTTAAAAGTTTTATTTGTAAATCAAATATGAATATAATTCATTAGACATTTTTGTTGTTTTGCACATAGCACATCAAAGTGCGTAATATAAACACTGTTAAAGCATTTTTGTATAATAATTTAAAGTCAAAATCAATCAGAAATTTAGCTTGTAAGAAGTGCAGCAAGATCAATTGGGAGCGTGTTCGTCTGGACCAGCGGCGGCAACACCGTGGATTTGGTGAGAGAATATAATTATTAACCGTTTTATTTATTTTAATTCGTGATAAAACACTTTGGTCTTTTCCAGGGGGCCTTACACGCCGCGCATTTACACGCCGGCTTACACGCGTGTGCGCGTGGAAAAGCGAACTTGTGTCCAACGTTTGAATAAATATGTAGCGAATGGCCGATATAAGAACGGTTATGTATGAAAAATACAGTTTTCGTCGTTTAGTTGTAAGTTTACCTGTGTCCTTAGATGGTTATGTGGTCAACTTGAGCTCAGTGTTGCGGATTACAATGTTTTTTAAATATATGAATGTATCAACTAAATAAATAATAATTCGCTTCTAAATCGTTTAATGATGACTTGTTCTTGAATTTTTACAAGTAATAACTTCAGTTTTCTAAATAATACATTCAAAAAATTGTAAACACCCAGTGAAGTGTGTATGTTGTAAAAGACATAAATAAAAAATACATTTTTTTTTACTTTTAACTGCATTGTGAATTGGAATCTTAAAGAATATTCTTTTGTGTTTGGAAGGCATACATACAAGTTAAAATTTTATTTTATTTCCTATTCTATGTACACCGCTTCGCAGCGTGTTATTGCTGTTAATGAGAAGAATGGGGCAGAAACTCCCCAGCAACACGTCTAGCTAAAAATTGATAAACTAAAACTAAAAAACAGAAAGTACACAAATATGTTACACAATTACTTTTCGAATAATTAATGGAGTTGTAGCAAAAAGTGTATACTCAGTAAGACAAAGACATAAAATAATTTTTTTTTAAATTATAGTTATAATAATGACATGACACTAAAATTTTATGCTGCAATATATGTCCATAAATTCCTTACAAGCTTGGCAAGATTAAAACGTTATACAAAATATAGTAAAAGAGATTGAAGCGAGCTGCTATGTAAATGAAGTTTTGTCATTTAAGTAATCTTCAATAGTGTAATGTACCTTACTAAGCAAGATACTTTTTGAATTGGTTTTAAATTTAGTGAAGGGCAGATGTAACATTTCATTCGGAATCTTATTGAAGAAGCGTATACCAACCCTCAAGAAAGAGAATAATAGATTTTGCAATCTAAAAAAAGGCAATATTAATCTGTCACTATGCCTGGTGTTGAAATTGTGAATATCCTTATAAGCATAAAAGCATAAAAACCGACTCTTTTTCTTGAGCCTTCTAGTGAAGAGATGTTAGTTTTTGATGTTTTAAGAACTCCCTCCAAAGGATAGCTCAAAAAAGTTATGATTTTAAAAATGGCCAAAAAGCGTTTTTTTTAAATCAAATCTTTTTTCTTGTTACGGTATAATTTTATAGACCAAAAAAAGAATAAATAAAAAAGTTCTGAAAGCTTTGGTTCAAAATTTGAATTTTAAAAGGTCGCTCTATTAATATTTCTTTTTAATAAACTAGTTTTACTACTAGTTTTTTAGTTAGCATTACTTTAGATATTTTAGAGCGAGTAAGGCACTAGTAAAAATCAACACTTAATTTGTTTTTTGATCCTTTGGAGGGATTTCTTAAAACATCAAAAACAAACACTCGAGACTCAAAAAAAAAATGACGGCTTTTTGCGGCACCTAATTCTCACATTGTTTATCAAATTATAGATAGATAGAAAACATTTTATTGTTCACCAAATATACAATTTCAAAAATACACAATTACAATATTGTCATGGTAGAAACAAAAGGCGGCCTTATCGCTTAAAGCAATCTCTTCCAGGCAACCTAATTTAGGAATAGTTTAACCTAATCTGGAAACGAAGGTGCTGCAGATTATTAGGTATATCATAAACAAACATACTTACTTGTATTTTATAAATTAAATACATATACTTACAAATTATCTACATGTATATATATATATATATATATATATATATATATATATTATATGTACATACATATAGATAATTGAAATCCACGATAGTATAGTGACTCATCATGACATCTCAGGGACTATAATACCTATAGAGTTGAAATTTGGCATGGACCTTTCTTTCGCCAAGTAGAGGTCAGCTAAGAACGGATTTCACGGCACGCGAAGCAGGCGGGTATCAGCTAGTTATGAATATAATTATAAAAAGAGAAAATGTTTGAACTTAACTGACGACATAACGATCCGAGGATACCAGGCCTCCCCAGAAACTCCACGATTTGTGTTTGAACCATGTCCTATGGTCTCCAGGTCCGAAGGTCGGTACCGGTACTTGCGGGACTGTGACGGGCTGACCCAGTGGGAGTACCCTGCGACAGCCAACATGGACATGGACATCAGCACCACACCTCCACATCCGGGCATCGACGGAGACGTAAGTTTATGATCTATCTTCTTCTTCTGTATTATAAAATTCTAAGCATGCAACCAAGGTTCCAGAGCCTAGTTAGAAATTTAATGTAATTTACATTTTGTTTTTCAGTCAAAACGTTATAAACGGACTTAGTAATTACTTTCGCATTTATAATATTTGTACAGATAAGACAGATAATGGACCGCTTGCTTATGGTTGCTTAAATTTATTTAAGAAACACGAAAGGCATTTAACACCCATAAATACAATTAGCGTCTTGCACAACGCAAAATTTGCCGCTAAATATGTTTAAAGAGCTGTCATAGTTAATCACCCGAAAATGGGTGTTTAATTGCCCTAAACGCATTTAAGTTTTGAGGTCTTTTATGGATTAATGAAATAATTACTTTTATTCATAGTGATTTAATTAATATACTGTTATGTGAACACAGATATCCAGGAAGCCAGTTTTACATGAGAGCTTAGTGCTGTGTACGTTTAATAGTGATGTGCATTGTAACGCAAATATCGAATTGATTCGATTTCTAACAATTATATACCGCGTCCGGTCAGCTGGCAGGTCGGCCATCTCAAATATCGCCGGAAATACAGAGTGGAGGCTGACCTGTCTCAGCTTCGAGCCGATAAATGGTAGGACAGGAAAAAATGGCAAGTTCTCGTTTCAGAGACCGTTACTAAGTAAATGCGAAAGTTTGGATGGATGTTTGTTAATCAATTGCGCCAGATCGGCTTAACGGATCCGAATGAAATTTGTAGTCTGGAATAATAGTACGTAGGCTAGTTTTAATCCCGGACAATGTATGGTTCTCGTGGCATTAAAGCAACTAGTAACTATTTTTATGACTTCTTCTTTATATACATTTTTAAAGAATACTTTGATAATGCTGCTCGTGTGTTTTGACAGGCGAGTCCGCCTCCGCCTCCGCCGCCGCTCTCGCCGCCCCCGCCCCCGCCACCGCCTGTGGTGTGGCCGCAGGCGCACACCCCCCCGCCCCCCGTGTGGGACGACCCCCCGCCGCCTGGCTGCGACGATGCACCTCCGTTGCCAACTAACGTGAGTACTTGGATAGATAACACATTGTTCACCAAAACAAAAATTACAAAAAGGCACAAGACATTAGTTATTAAGTTAAATGCACTTTTACTTTGTTAAATTGTTACTAGAGTGGCAGTTTAAATATGGAAACCTGTTATTGACCTTACTGTGTTTTAGTCAGTTTTATATTATACTAGCGTCTGCCAACGACTTCCGCGTGGAATTTTTTTAAATATCCCACGGGATCTCTTTAATTTTTCGGGATTAAAAGTATACTATATGTTGAGCAAGGAGCAACCACCGTACAAAATTTCATTAAAATCGGTCCAGTCGTTTCGGAGATTAGCGTGTACAAACAGAGAAACAAAAATTTGAAAAAAAATATCTAAATTAGCTCTATTTCACTTCTTACATCCCCCTGACTCGGTTTTTAGCATTTTTTTTAATTTTTTAATTTTTTTAAATTTGACCTATACAGTTCTATTATATGTATAGATTTGTGTAATCGTCGTTGGTTTTCTCAATGAATAAATACACTTTCAGGACCCAAAAGAAGGGATTGGCGATGAGTTGGCCTCCTTCTACAGCGACTTGGCGGAAATAGAGAAGCAAACGTCGGCCCCCAATTCGCCCGAACCGCCTCCGCCGCCCGCCGTGAGCGAGGCGAAGGAGAGGCCGAAGGAGAGGCCGAAGGAGAAGGACAGAGAGAAAGAGAGGGAGAAGGACAGGGATAGAGTCAAGAAGAAGACAAAGGTCGGTCTGTCGGCAATCCTATTCCTATAAATATTATAAACGCACAAGTCTGTTAAGAATGTATGTATGAATATATATATGAATGTATGTTTGTTACTCTTTTACGCAAATCTACTGAATGGATTTTGATGAAACTTTACAGTAATATATCTTACACGTCAGAATACATAGGCTATAATTTATAATTATACGGTGTGAATTATCCAAAATATAACGATTTTCTGATTTTCACCACGCGGGTGAAACCGCGGGCGCAGCTAGGTTTTCATAAATCATTTAGCGTTAATTTCAATTCGCATTATAATTGAAATTATATTAAACATATATAGTTTTACGCACGTAGGCCAATTTTAGTATCGCGCCATAGTGTACGAATCGTGTAAGCGGTACATAGTTAAAACGCACCAAACAACACTGCTAGTAAAGTAGTAAGGTCTTGCGAGTAAAGTTAGATTATTTACATTTCGGAAACCAATCTGCACTTTTCTGCCCAAAACTACCAATCGGAACTATAAGCTGTTTAAAACTATACCAATATCCTACTATCCTCGAAGGGGAAATGGAACCCAGCTACTGATGCCGGAACCCAATCCAAGATAGCTATGACATTAAATAATATCAGAACTTATGTTAATAGCAATAATTAATATTATAACAATATAACTTATAATATTTTCTTAAGTTTTCGCCACTTGTATACATAATAAAACTGCGTCTTAACGGTTTTGAGCGCGGTAATTTATTTGGTTTTGGTTATTCTGACGTTTCGGCCACTTTTTATCAAAACTATTAAGACCCAAACCCAGCACAAACCAACTTGACTGATAATTTATTTTATTTTTCCTTCCACCATTTTAATATTATATAAAAAAATTTTAGAACTAGGCATGTTTGCTGAAGAGGTGGTAAATTAGATTAAGCTCCCATAGAGTAAATAATAACCATAAACAAAATTAAAACTAAATAATTAAAATGAACAAGTTGGCGGTAGGCTAAATAAAACTTTAACAATACTCGTTGGACAAATGTCATCTTTGTCTTCCGTGATCATGGCCACTGAAAATTGGCCGAAACGTCGGAATAATCAAAATCAAATTAATTAGCGCGCTTAAAACCTTCAAAACGCAGTTTGATAAAACTCCGTAAGTTATATTCATAATAATGAATATAACTTAAATAATATTTCCAGGTCAAAATATCAACGTCGATTGGCTTGAAACACAAGTCGGTGTCGAATCTGGTGGCGAAGTGGCAACAGGTCGCTGAGGAAATCAATTCGGACTAAAGACAATATATTCATTATTTTTACAACAAGAGAAAAGAGCTATTTTTTGTTGGGGCCTAAAACGGTTGATTTTGGAGAATCGCTTTGTGAAATTTACACGTGTCTCAGATATACCAGTAGTTGTAGGACATAGCATAAAGCTCCACTTTATGTTGGTACTTGTCATGTCTATTATGTGAATCTGCGAAAAGGACCTATTTAGGCACTCAGTTTCATACTTTAATCACAAAAAAGAGTAGTAAAAGGTTTAGAAGTGAAAGAGATAATGCAGTTTGTTCACATGTGATATGAAATATTTGAACGCTTGTTAAGCGTTTGTTGTTGATTACTTAAGTAGTGAACCAACTACTTGACTAATGCAAGTGGAAATCAGTCTTAATATAGCCTAAAAATTGCATTTTTTTCTCTTATTATTAAGTTTTATGCACTGGAAAAAATAATATTATTTATACTTGTAAATATCATTTCAATTGTTTAGTTATATATTTTAAGTAAGGAGTAATAGATTATTTGGAAGAGATTTGTTATTAAAAAATCATAAATAAATTAAAACATTATTTAATTTTAAGCATTATTTGTAAATACAAGTTACATAATATATTACAAAAAATTACAAAATAATATTGCTTATAAATCGAATAAAGAAACGGGAAATACATTTTTTTTGGTACTAAAGCCATTTTTTTATTATCAAAATATACATAAAACATACTTATTTATGGTTACGTTCCACTAGAGAATAACAAAAACCACGTTTACAACCGATTTTTCCGGTTTCACTTGCTTGCCGGCGTCACAATCGTAAACTCAAGTGGAACGGTTATTCGATCCACATTTTGACATGGGTCGTTGTGAGCGAAAATGTTAATGTCATTAGTGACGTTTTCTCCACGACCATAACGACCGAGATCTCCATGTGGAACGGCAGTCGGAGCATGTTGGGTGTTATGAAATACTAAAGGAACGCATTAATTGACAGTGTCATTTTGGACTTTGCAATTAAAAATATACGGTAAGTACAAAATAGTGTTGGGTAGGACATGATTAAAAAATGAGTTTGTAAGAGTAACATGACATTTTGTACTGGACCGTGTAAGGCGAGGAGTTTGTACGGTTCGTACGCGGCAGTACATTTGATGCTTCAAAGTTCAAAACTTCTAGTTCGGAAATGTTCGTTAAAAATCGGAAGTGATCGGCCTCGTTCACCTCATTCTACTAACAGTCGTACTATGTCATGTTGTCCCTGTTTGTCATGTGTGTATCGGTAGAGGCGTTACTGTACTGTTGTAGCGTAAGCCTCGTTCCGTCCTTTGCTACATTTAAGGTGTGAATAGCAGCGTAACAAAAATTTTGAAGTCTTCAAATTTGGAGCTGTATCAGTACAAATGTATTTTGTACGAGACAAATGTACTACTCATCACCAGTGCAAAATATATTTTTGAATGTTAAAGCAGGAAGCAATAATGATTTTGATTATTGGTTTTGATTTGTTGAGATGAAAATAAAATGTCCATCTGTGGTATTGGTCACAATAATGACATTTTCAGTTGATTCTTACAAATGTTTGATTAATATTTCGCATATTATTATATAGATCCTCTATTTTACTTTCAGTAAATACAGACTAAAAAAATAATCATGTAATAAAAAGCCCGTTTTGATACTTCAGATTGTTAATAGAAAGTAACTGAAAGAAACCAATAAAACTGAAAGCCAATGACAAGTAATTTATTTAGTTAACAATATACATAATTTTTACTTGTGCTTTATATATTCGTATAAAACATATTTTTAAACAACGATATAACATGAAATTTTTATTAACCCTGTAATGTCGTCTTTTTAATTTTAGTGTTGTTATCAAAGCGTTGTTGCATTTTATTAACTTAAATCGAATTAAGTTCAGAAAAATTCTAAATACATATTTATTAGAAAACAATACTACATAATTATGCATATCGAGGGCTTCAAATGCAAGTATACCTAAAAAGAAGGATATTCCAAATTCAGCCTTATACAATAAACTAGTTTTGTTTTATTAACAGTTTTGTCCCTTGAGTAAAATTGCACTTTTGTCTGTACGCCCATTTGCGACGAAGCCCTCGATATATGCATTGAAAAACAAAAACGATTGAATAAATATATTATACGGGTGAAATCAAACATTTCAATAGATTAATTATTGTGGTGGTGAAAGGCGATGTGAGAGAAAACTTTTGCGCTCCATCTCGATTTTGTGAGATATTTATGTGACACAAAAAGTAATTAACTTAAAATAAATAAAACGACCACAAAGTCATATAGTTTTTAATCGATTACTCTCTATAATCGGTTGACTTGGTTAACGTTATTTTTTTTTTGCAATGCAATGCCGTTTAAGCATTGATTTTGCCAATGTCGTGAGAAAAGAAAAGCCAGGTGAGAAAAAAATTGGCTAAATAAAAAGCAATTTGACCGGTAAATTAAAAAGAAAATTCTGCAAATCTAATCTTATATCTTCTTCTATATATATATAATGAAAATGGTGTTCGTTTGAGGCTCAATCACGCTTAAACCACTGATCGTATCGACATGAAACTACCACCATTCGATGCGAAATTTTTCCTAGATGGTTTATGGCTATTTATCTATATATATCTACGAGGTAAACTCGAAAACTACTGGACCGATCATCATGAAACCACAACCAGTCGACGCGGAATTAATCGTAGATGGTTATAGGCTATATATTTTTCAAATTCTATGAGCCCTTTCCCATGTTTTCTCAATTTGTTTGTTTATTAATTTATTTGAATAAGGCGGTACGAAGTTCGCCGAGTCAGCTAGTACAATATAAAAAACAAATTAACTACAAACATACTTAAAGGTTAACGATTTGGAGGTTTCAATCCCTAAATATGTAGTAATGAGAACTGTCAAATCGGGCCTATTATGTTGTGATTATTATAAGTTCTCTTCGCTCATTGATTTCGTTTCATCAGAACAAGTGTTGAAGTTCATTTTTGTCAAAATTGTAATTTTTTTTATATTAAAATGTATTTATTTCACTTTAATCATATATCCTAAAAGAAGTATTGTAAAATTTCTCATAACGCATCAAGTACCTACAAACAAATGTCTTATAGCTATCAGGCTATATCGATATGTTCGAAGAAGTCTTGTAAGACTGCTCTTTGTATTTATTGTAAATAAATAATTAAATTGTATCTTAAGTTGTGAACTGGAAAAGATATTATGTTATTATTTTTAGATAATAAAAGATATCAGAAATTTGTCTGTATTTTATTTGTTTTTTTCGGATTACGGCTTGGCAGCTAGGCTTATAAGCCAGATGTTAGATTACTATATACATTTTCTATTCTCTTAAGCTATTTATAGCTCAGCTGAATTGAAGCCATCCAACGGAGTTTTTGTGACAACTTGAAAGGCCATATTTGACTATACTGTTCACATTTCTCACAAAAACACATAATTACTACTCAAAAACTATCAATATCCTACAACTACTGTTCATTTTAGAGTAATTTTACACTTTTTTTAGAAAATAAAACTGCACAGCACAACATCTTTCAGTTCCCGCCAAAAACTCTTTTCTTTTTATTATTTATTTATTAAGGTTTATGGCTTGGCAGCTAGGCCTTTAAGCCAGATCTTAGTTTATAATATAGTTTCTTCATTTTCTTAAGCCTATGTGTAGCACAGCTAAACTGTAGGTAATCAGCTAGTGCCATTCAACGGAGTTCTTGTGACAACTCAAAGGGCCATATTTGACTATACTGTTCACATTTCTCACAAAAACACATAATTACTACTCAAAAACTATCAATATCCTACAACTACTGTTCATTTTAGAGTAATTTTACACATTTTTGGAAAATAAAACTTCACAGCACAACATCTCCTTTCAGTTCCCGCCAAAAACTCCTTTTTATTATTATTTTATTATATTTATGGCTTGGCAACTAGGCCTTTAAGCCAGATCTTAGTTTATAATATACATTTAGTTTCTTCATTTTCTTAAGCCTATGCACAGCTGAACTGTAGGTAATCAGCTAGTGCCATTCAACGGAGTTCTTGTGACAACTCAAAAGGCCACATTTGACTATACAGTTCACTTTTCTCACAAAACACAATCACTACTCAAAAACTATCAATATCCTGCAACTATTGTTCATTTCAGAGTAATTATACACATTTTTAGAAAATAAAACTGCACAGCACAACGTCTCCTTTCAGTTCCCGCCAAAAACTCCTTCCTTTTTATTACATAAAACCGTAGTAGTAGAGATGGGACGAATAGTGGTTTGGCCTAATACCGAATATTCGGCGTAAGGTATGTGCAATTCGCGCGTATCAGGTTAGTTTTGAAGCAGTAATTTATGAAGTATTTATTCTCTTACGTTCTCGCGAATGATAGGTACACATAATTAATATTATGTTTTAAGCATGATTTTTTTATTATTTGGTTTCGACATTTTAAAAACTGCCCGAAACCTAATATAAAAATAATAATAATCGCATTTAACACTGTTAAAACGTATTTTAATATCAATTCTAATGAAAATATTGTTACAACTCAGGTCCCGACAAAAACAAAATCCACCTGCATATCTGAAACAAAGCACATTTATTACCCGGCATTTGAACTAATAACATTGAAACTATTAAAATTAAAAAAAAACTTGTGGTATTGTAATCATTAGCCAGGTGTTCCGGATTTTAAAGTACAAGCTGATACTAGAAAATTCGGTCCACACTGCCAAGCGAACATTATTGCATTTGTGCAGTATATAACAATGACCCGATTGAGAGAGGGGACAGTCGAATGAGAACCACGATCTTGATCGCCTTGGCGACACGTGTGTACATTCGGTAATCTATTAGTGACGGGCTTTGCGCGTTTTATTGAATTACGACCTTCTGCATTACTTTGGATTTGTTGTGTTCGGTTATATTTGTACCTTTGTTATTTACCCCGGCTTCCACTCATCAGGTTACAAACCGAAGGTAACGATAGTTTGAAGCCGCTGGACCTGCGTCTATGAGTCAAATTCTGCTATTACAGTACCGCGAAAATCACCGGACGTAATCGTCTCAATAGTGGGTTAGCTTCATTTCGGTATTCTGTTAATTTTAATGGCGGATTTCAGTGGCCTTCGCGGGCTACGCGTTTGCCTTCTGCGGCTTAAGTTGTTCGTTCTGTTGATAATACACGAATTTTCTACGCTGCTCAGACGAAGGAAAATATAGACACTACAAAAAAGTAAAAAAAATGAAGCATTTATTACAACCTTGTATTCGTAAACTTGCGTACCTAATAGGTATATATGTGGTTAGTGTTTTCTTTTTGTGATTAACTGTGGGTAATCACAAAAAGAAAACATTGTGTGCTATTGTGATAACGCGCTACAACTTGGGGCTCTACAAAAAGGGTGTGAACAGATAGTTAAAGTCTCAACGAGGTAGGCAAAGCATCGGCTCCTTTAGTATTGCAGATGTCCATGGGCGACGGTAGCCATCTACCACCATGTGGACCGTTTGTCAGTTTGCCTACAAGCAAACATAAAAATAACACTGAACATCATTGCACCTTTATCCTTACTAATTCGTTTATTAATACTAAATTCTCATAATGCACTACGGCGCGATCAGATTCCTAATTCAAAATTATTATCCGCAAGAGTTAACTTGAGACCTGAGCGGCATGTGCGCTCTCCTCCCGCTTCCCTTCTTAGCGTTCCCGCCATTGACGCGTCAGTGCCTCGCGCTTACGTCATCCGAGCGAAGTCTCAAGTTAACTCTTGCCCGCAAGCTGTAGCTGTAGCTTCTTTTAGTTGGCTTCACTTTGAAAGCTTAGGGCTCGTTCTTCATATTTTATTCGTATGAGCTACTCTGTACCTAATTGTTTACTTTGTTATATTACAAAGTAATAAATTAATCTCCTATTAAACAGGTAGGTAGTAGGTACATATAGCAGTTGTTAAGCCGAAAACAAGGAAAGTTTGTGTGAAGCAAGATATCTTACAAGTTTCGAACTCTATGGAGGTCTAAACAGGATAAGCTTTTGTTGTTACTTAGCGGTCGTTCAAGGAGATGAAAGGAATTTTGGTATTGTTGTAGGATTCAATAGTAGAGAAATAAAAACATGTTGTAGGTACACAAAATAAATCGGTTTTTATCAAACGAATTACATATTGGAATTGTTGTTTTGTTTTTGCTACTAAACGATCCACTTGATGGCAATCGAGCAAGTTTAGCAGTTCACACAGAATGGAGAGTTTTTATATTATGATACACAGGGTCGGACTGCTCCGAAATTGTAGATGGAATATTCTTATAGAATTTTCTGTTTTATTTCTCTCTAAGTATGTATGAACTATCTAACTTACAAGTAGCTCACAAAAGCAAATTATTTAACATTATTAATTACATGTTTATCAAACACGCGCCGTCGAGTGTCATATATGATTTCAATTTCACTCATCACGCGACGTCGCGTTTATGAGTTCATAATGTTTTAACCAGCCTTCTTATCCCATAGTTTCAGTTCGCCCATGATGTCAATTGTTTTAAAAAAAATTATGCGGTCTACTGAATTACTTAAAAAATATTTTTTGTTCACTGCACTGCCGAATAAAATTATGAAGTAGGCCTCTTCACGATAAATAGATATAGCTAACTTCGTCTTCTAATACACAGGTAAAGTATCGTTGTATTTTTACTTTGTTTCACAAGATTACAGTAGGCAGCGCTGTTCAAAGACGAGCACATCCTACATGACTTCTTAAAAAATAGGTAATATTAAGTTTTGTCAATAATTTACTTGATTTTAAATCGATAGTCATTCCCCCGCAGCGGTCGGGCCGAGGTCGAACCCCACAGGTGCCTCTTCAAGCGCGCTGCTTTCGGGGCTAGATTTGGGTAGGACATGATTTTAAAATGAGTTTGTAAGAAAAACATTACATTTTGTACTGAACCATTACAATGTACCACTTCCAATGAGGCGAGGATATTTGTACGGTTTGTACCGCGACAGTACATTTCAACTAATTTCAATTGATGAGGCCGGTGAGGCAGTGAGCTTTATTCCCTCATTTGTCCCGTACAAAACTTCTAGTTCGAAAATGTTCGTAATCGGATGTTATCGGCCTCGGTCACCTCATTTTACTAGCAGTCGTACATGTCATGTTGTCCCTCTTTGTTATGTGAATATCCGTAGACGCTTTTTTGTACTATTATAACACAAGCCTCGTTCCGTCCTTCCTTACTAATGCGACAAAATATTTTGTCGCATTCCTTTTTTAAAAATTTATTGTACCGTATCAGCACAAATGGATTTTGTACGGGACAAATGTACCGGCTCGTACGTATCAGACGCAACTCTACCCGGTATCGCTGAAATAGCTATCTGCGGCTATTCAGCTGGATTCTACACAAATAAAAAAAATACTTGAGGTGCGCGGACAAGGCCCTCATAAACTAATTATCGTTCAGAAAACTTGGTGAATATTTGGCTTTTTATTATATAAATCTGGCTTTAGCCAAACTTAAACAAAAAACTCAAAAATACAAACAATAATTTACGTAAAACCTGCCCTTTTAATCTGAAGTTAAAATTCTAAAAACTTTTAACAAAAAGATTACTGAAATAAAGCTACGAGTGTAATGAGTTGTTTTTGTGCAAACAAACAAAATTATCTCAGAGAATTAGTTGCGTGAAAATACTTTTGTTTACACAACACCTTTTAAATTAGGTTAATCTCTTTTTACCAAGGTTAATGTTGTTAGAGCAATTAATCTCGCTCAATGTGATCTTTAACATTAATTACTATTGTAAATTATAATTCTTTTATCGTCATTGTTATGGTAGATTGACAATTGAGTATATACGTTTATTTCATCATTGCTAAAGTTTACACATATTTTCCCGAAACACAGGGTTCATATCTAGCTCATGAATTAAGGACTTCTATAAGTTATTGTATAAAAAAAATTCTGAATAAAGATTTATTATTATTACAATGTATGTCTTTGACGACCACGGGCCATAAAAATGGCCCGGACATTTGGAGGGCTTGCGCGGGGCCATGGAAAGGCCAACACGTAGAGGCCCTTTGACAAATTTAATGTAAATGTGGCGTGACACTGACCGGCGATTATCCCTGTCTACACCATATAGCAATGCACCCAAGGACAAGCCCCGGCCAGTGTAGGACTATTGTGGGAAATGAGGACAAAAAGTACCGGGCTATTGGGGTGAACTGCTAGCGGTACTAGGGGTCTGGGAATATGGGGACTATGGCGTCTGCCCGTCGCAATGTTCGGGGAACATGGAAAAAATATTATTTCAGCGATTTGGATTCCAATCCTGGTAGGTAACTTGCCAAGTACCCATGCGCGAGGCTTTTCGACCGCAGTCTGCCAAGATTCGAGGTGTTAACAAAGGCATTTATTTACCCATGACCCTGGTAAAGGGTGGTGGTAGGTACACCAAGACGTTTTAGTGGGTATTTGGCCTGCTAATTTGGCGAATCTCACGCTGCTCTATCCAGTTCCCTGGGCGGTAGGCAGTCCAGAAATAGATTTCATCACGACAAAAAAAGTTCGCCAATCACAGCTTAGGTACTACCCTTGTTTACAAAACATATATGAAAAAGACTACTAATAATAAATAACTCCATGTAACGTCACTCGATTTAACGACAAACTGGCTTAAGCGTCGAAATCACATGGCTTTGGTTGGTTTAGCTCGTCTTTCATACAGTGATACACTCTATATAGCATTAGCATTATACTTACTCTCAATAACGACAGAATTAAGTAATAATAGGTACCTTTTTAGTTGTCAAATTAGCTAATTAGTAAAAAAAAGAGTGCGTGTAACGTTCCACACGCGATTAACTTTTTTTTTTTTTTTTTTTCAAAATTTTTTGATTGATTTGTTTATAGACTATCTATTGACAAAAAAATATTTGAAAACCGGATGGTACAGAAACGTGACGCCATATTGCCGTAACGGACTTCCGTTGCATTGTCGTCCAGTTACCTCCTAGTCGCGCCTAAAGAAGTTTTACTTCAAAAACTGCGCAGCTGTGTACGTTCTTTGTCATTTTATTATCCTAGCCCGTAATAAACTCGACTGTCCGCATCATGCATACCGAAATTTCTAAGTATTTACTTTATCATTAAGATGCCTCTATATCGCAAGATATTAATAAAATAAGTAAAAATACAACAAAATTACTGGTGCAGCAAAAGACGTCAGACAAGAACAGACTTCTCTCCATTTAACAGCAACTCTATAACGCCGTAAAAAGTACAGTCCCTTTAGTGTCGTTATATAGAGTTTACATTGTACTTCTTTGCATGGTATAAAACAAAGTCGCTTTTCGCGTCTGTTTATCTGTCTGTCTGTATTAACTACGCAATGGATTTTTAAGCGGTTTTCACCATCAGTTAATACTTTTCAAGGGGGCCTTCAGGGTCAAATCCTATACTGTTAGCAATAGAATCAGTGGATTTAGAAAAAACATACAACATGTTAAGATCAATTTCTGTGAAGGTATATCAAACGGCAAACCTTGGTTCCCTTGGGAAAGGGTTTTTTAAACAAAATATTCTATTTTCTATACATTAATTAAACATCAAATTGCGTTCATCATTTGACCGCACCTCATTTGAATGGAATCAATGTTTACCAGCAAATTTTCAATCACAAACTCTTTCTATTTTATAATGTGCATATTTTCTATAGTAAATATGGTCTTGTTCATATACATATCTGTTTACATTAAATAATTCTGAAGTAAATTCCTGAAATCGTCCTTCTTGAAATTACGTATTCAGCGCAGGATACCCCTGAGTCCGTTAGTAAATCTTGTTGCGACACAGGCTTTAGATACTGTTTGTGTTCTTTTATATACACAGAACATACTGCTACTACTGGGTCTGTGCATAATATTACGTACAGAGTAGATCGGAGCCTTATATTGTGCATAAAGTATCTATAGAAAGTAGTACAAGGCTCTTAAGATCATCAGCAAATCTACGACTAAAGACGCCAATACATTCTACGCAATTTTGTCAGAAATCTTTTACTGTGCGGCTGTAAGGTTGTGGAAAGCATTAACAATTAGCATTACAAGTGCAAAATCACTTACATCTTTTAATAAACTCCTCAAAGATCACTATCTCAATTTGTAAACAGTAATTTATGTATGCGTGTGTTACTCATGTAACATATACTTGTATATTTAAATATGTATGTGTATTTTCATTAACTATTGATATATGTATATACACAGAAATAAATCTAGATAGAACGACGAAGTGGGCGTGGCACCCGTGCCAAAACCATGCACTATATTGCATACTTTTCTAAACGCGCTCTCATTACGCAACGTGAGTCCCGCTCTTGCGCTCGCAACGAAAAAAAATAGACAAATCGATACAAATTTGCCTTATTGTGCTGTGGCAAAGTGCAAAAACAAAAGTAGTGAAGCAAATATGAAGTTAGGATACATGTCATATCATCAGTTAGTATTGAAATTCAGTAAAAAGTCATTTTTTTTGAGAAATCAAATAATGGTTCTACTTTTACTATGTTCGTTAAATACGATCATAAGTTGTATATTTCTTCGTTAAGATAAATATCCTTTGCTGTCCACATACAACGCTCATATACAGAAGCATAATGATTGCGCGCAATGTACGTCGAAGCAAACGAAATACACAATACACCTGCTTATGTCAGATAATCGCTGTGATTGGTCATCGAATGCTAGAGATTGAACTACGTGCATCATTGAGTCTTATGACTTATCGATGAATTAATTAAATATTCATTCGAGTCTCAGTTCATGTTTTGTTTTGTCCCTACATTTTACTCTGAAGATATTATTAAGCTTTTTGCGAAACTTAAAGTTATTTTTTGACTAAAACTAAAACAAAATATATATAAGTCAATTTGTTTAGGACGTTTGTACCAAAATTAATTTCAGAATAAATTCTTTCGTGATATATATATGATATATAATAATTGTAATATATGATATAATTATAATATGCTTTTATTTATATATCAAGAAGGAATTTCGTAAGCGCTGAAGTTATTAAAAGGTCTAACCGTTAAGTATATGAAAACTGCACTGGCACCTAGTGAAGAGTTCTTACTTATTCTTGATATTGTTCTTCATCTAATATAGCCATAAAAGAATTAAACCCTATAAAGTATAAAGTAAGAGAATTGAATCCCGTTACGTAAAAGTAACTTTTTCAGTGACTATTAATGGTATCTTTATGAAATGATAACTGATTAAAAACTATGTTACTATCGATAAACTCATTATAATATATTTGCTTTCGAATGTTTGCTTTAATGGGAACTTGACGGAAAATATAACCGGATATATAATTTTTTAGTGATTTTATTTTTTCATTAGTTAGCTATTACTAGTTACTAATTCTAAAAAGATCGAATAAGTCAAACATACCTAAAAACCCAAAACATCACTAAAGTGATGACCTTGATGATTTAATAATTATGATGAATTCAATCGTATAAATAATATAATAATATATAATATAATATAATAATTTATTCAGGAAAAAAAAACATGAAAAAGTAACAATATAAAAGACAATAGAGTTTGATCTAAAACTAATATATGGGGGCTTCAACACCTAAAACTAGGTAAAAACCTGTATTAATTAGGTGTTGATGCTCTTCCAATGCTCAATTATTTATTATTTATTAACATTAATACGATGTATGTGTGTGTGTGTGTGTGTGTGTGTGTGTGTGTGTGTGTGTGTGTGTGTGCGCGTGTGTGTTTGTGTGTGTGTGTTAAATTACCATTTTCAGTAAATTTTCAGTCTCATTGAATAGACAAAAAGAAAACATGTGTGCGTGTACTAGTGTACACACGTAAGAAGTGAAACTTCTTTATGACCTTATTTTTCGAAAAATGATCTACTATATGCAACTTTACAGAAATTGGTTAAATAAAGAAAAAATTATGATTTTGCTGATCACTTTAATATATATATATATATATGTGTGTAGGATACTAAATAAATGATTATAAATCATCAAACTCGTATATTAATTAAAACACAATAAAGTAAATAAATATTACAATGCTGGTCTCACAATTCATGTGGTGATTGTGGAAAAATGTGATGTGACGCGTAACCGAAAAATGTGACGGTAATTTTTTTCCCACGCCGATAAAGAAGTTTCACTTCAAAAATCCTAGCCTAGCCAGCCTAAATGGCGCTTCGTGCCTACCCCGCAAGGGACCTGGCGTAAAGTTATGTATGTATGTAATTCAAACATCAGTTAGCTTCACTATTTTTATATACATAATAATAATTTATCACACGCTGCAAATATTACTATCGATAATCTTATGAGTGTGTCTCCTCACTAGTGCCCGCGCACAAAAAAATATTGACGTCACGCTGTGGGCGGGGCTTCTATCTAGATATTATTTCTGTGATGTATATATGATTGTATACATTTTAAACTATGTGCATTGAATACCGACCAACTATTAGGAATAATCTCCAGAAGGTTGTCTGGAAGAAATCGCTGTTAGAGATTAGACCGCCGACTGTTTATTTATTTAGAATTATGGCTTGGCAGCTACGCCTTTAAGCCACATCTTAGTTTACAATATAGTTTCTTCATTTTCTTAAGCCTATCTGTAGCACAGCTGAAATGTAGGTAATTAGCTAGTGCCTTTCAACTAAGTTCTTGTGACAACTCAAAAGGCCACATTTGACTATACAGTTAACATTTCTCACAAAACACATAATTACTACTCAAAACCTATCAATATCCTACAACTATTGTTCATGAGTAATTTTACACATTTTTAGAAAAATAAAACTGTACAGCACAACATATCCTTTCAGTTCCCGCCAAAAACTCATCGCCGATTGTCCTAGTTAAATGATTTGAGGGATGTGCTGATGTATGATTGTTGGTTGCGGCCGTTGAGCAGTGTACGGGTTAATAAAAGATAACTCTCGTGTTACTCTTTTAATCACACACTCTCATGTTGCATACATAGTTCAAAAGGATTTAGCTGAAGGCAAGCAGCAAGCGCCAAAATTGACTTTTGTACACGAGCACGAGTGTCGTGTGCCCGCGTTGAAGGCGTGCGTTGGACTGAATGGACTGTGTGCCGAAATGTCCCGAATTGGTTCGGTTTTCGTTGAAATGTTGTTTACGCGCCAAGAGAATTGGCGCGAACCTTACGAGCCCCGCGCTGTCACTAAACGGCGCTTTTACTTGCTACAGATTAATATTAATTTCGCGGTTACGTGCTTGTTTCTGATGTTGGCAATAATGTCGCCACAGATTAACTCATGTCTGTTATTTTCTTGTTTGCAATAAAAATATTCTATTCTATTTATTATATGATGCTCTTCAACAGAAGTACAGAAAACGTTCGGAAATAATGCGATCATTACCAATACGAAAAATCAATACCAATTATTTATACAAATTACTTTGTTAAGCCGACGAGCGCGGATCCACCGCGGCGGGCACGATGGGTATACCGTATACCCACAACCCTAATAGACTTGTGACCTCATATTTCACGGTCTATTGAGGTCGATATGCCGATGATATTATATCCGATGCCATAATTAACAAAAAAAATAATTGTGCGTGATTCGGAACGCAACGAAGTATCTAATGGCCACTTACATGGAGAGAGTTTCTTGCCTAGCTAGATATGATTGTCGAAAGCAAAAGAAAATATTATTGTTACGTGCTAGGTGCCGACAAAGACAAATTCACACCTGCAGAAACACTTTGAAACACTTGTTTACTTTGCGTGTAAAATTTGTGATTAAAATAACAGCCCATTGTATATTATAATCTTTTACGGCTTATTGTTGTAGTGTGATTACTGCCAGGTGTCTCGGATTAAAGGACAAACTGATTCTAGAAAATTCGGTTCACGCGGCTGGGCAGACACTTTGCATCTGTGCAGTATAAAGCAAGGCCCCAATGGAGAGATGAGGCAGTCGAGCGATAATCACAAGCGAAGCAAGACTTGTGTACATTCGGTAATCTATTTAGTGACGGACTTAGCGCGTGTATTTGAATGACGATCATCACGTTTGCACTTTTGCGTTCGGTTATATTTATTTTGTACCTGTGCTATCGTGTTTTTATAGTTCTAATAAACTCTATAATAATTCCAACGGCATTTTAATTCGAGTCCTGCAACTCGTAACATTATTATATAAACTAAACATACGATATCGTACGTGGAAGGGCGATAATCGCCTGGTCATTGAACACTGACGTCTCTGTATAAACAAAATAACGTGCTCATCACCGAGCTCGAAAGGCAAGTCTCGTCATCAAATGAAACTGATTCAATCAAATCAAACTGATTTGAACGATACTCGCAGGATTTCGAAAAAATGTCGTACATGTCTGGTCTGTATTTTTTTTTTCATTTACAAGTTTTATTTGTTATTTCTGTAGGGGCACATATACGGACAGTTATGTAAGTACAATACTTACATAACTGTATCGAGTGGTGTGCATCTTTCCCATTTCCCGTCCATTTCTTTGCATATAGTCAGTCCGCGGCGGCACTCCGCAGTGCCCATTGGTGTACCGATTTGAATATTTATTCCACTGTTACACTTTTTTTTATTTTATTGTGTGAGTTTAGCAGACAGGTAGACAGCCCGCCAAATGGAAAGCGGTTACCATTGGACATTTGTAACACCAAAATCAATCAACACAACTCAAGGTAGCTATGGCGGCATACTCTAGACCAGGGGTGGTAGCCATCCAGTCGGGAAAATACCTTATCACCTGGCTGTGGGTTGTTTTGTCGCCTCTTACGACAGGCCGCCCGGCGGCAGGAAATAGTATTTTTTTCCGTTCCTGCACGGATAAACGGACGGTCTTCATGTTTAATTAAAAAAATATTCAGAAAGTTACAACGTTTATCTCTTTTTCATAGCCCAGCTGACGAACTGATTCTCTTGTGGTCGGTTCCTATATCTATTCATAGCCTATCTTGATTTTTTCGAGGGAGGCCATAACTGAAAAATGTAAATGAAAACAAACAAATTTCACCACAACCTTAATCCGTTAAAAATGGTACACAACGAGTAGGTGATATGCTTAGATAGATACAGACGGCTGGATGTTTGGACGTAAAGATTAGTGCAAGTGGGTTAACTGGCTGGATTTATGTTCTGCACGTAAACGGACTATTGCTGCCATAAAACGGGCTATAACTTATCGCCAATAAATTCTAGGTTTGGTAATCAAATTGATAGAATGTATTTCATTCTCGCACCATCCCCGAGTACAAAATTAAATTTTAGAACTCTGCATTCAAGCCATGTTCCACTGAAATAAAATGTTCGTTTCTCATAATCTGACGGTTCTCTTGGAGTTATTGATCACAGGGACGAAAACAGTATTTTTCGACCCTTGGAAACGACTTTTCCGTGACGATATATATGTAGGAATCGTATTTGTTATTATAAAGTAACCATATGACAGAAGTAGTCAAATGTAGTAATCGGAAGTCGTATAACCGGATGTCAACGTAGAAGCATTTATTATCAAGCAAAGGGATATCGGAAATGGAGTAACCGGAAGTTGGAAATTATATGGATGGCGGAAGTTGGTGTTATGGAGGAAGTGAAACTGAAGTGGCGCCAAAGCATTACAGGATGGTGTCACTGCAGCGCGCTACGAGGACCTTTTAAATACGCGGTGTTCGGGCACAGGAGGGGTAGTCTACAACCAAGTCTAGAACCGGCAGTCTAGAACCAACTACAACCGTACAGTCTACAACCGTCATTCTACGTTCATCGGTTGAACAGAGCGGAAGCTCTGTTGGACAAGAGGCGCATAGTATATTGTGTTCGATAATTACTGTTCGATAATCGCAGTATTCTTTGAGGGCAGATTGCTGCTCGACACCTGACAAGCGTGGAGACAACTCTTGGAGTTGTCCTAATATTTATGTGTATTATTGTGCTGTATTTAATGTTTAATATTGTAATTGTAATCATTCTAGAATAATAAACTTTGATTGTAACATTTCAGATTATTATTGTATTATATTCAGAGTCATTTGCTCCCGGCGTGATTGAGCCGACATATACATATACAAATATAAACACACACACACACACACACACACACACACACACACACACACACACACACACACACACACACACACACACACACACACACACACACACACACACACACACACACACACACACACACACACACACACACACACACACACACACACATATATATATATATATATATATATATATATATATATATATATATATATACATATAATATATCATTACGCTAAGACCAATAGGAACGGAGCACCAAAGAAAAATATTTCTAAATCGGGGCTTTTTCCTTTTAAGAGCTTCCGCTGCGTAAACGGTTAAAGTTTCGCACAAATCATGTGTGTCAGAAGTTAGCGTTAGCCCAAAGTAACTATTCCACGTGGACGAAGTCGCGGGTATATATATATATATATATATATATATATATATATATGTCGCAGAACGGCCTCGTTCTCACGACATCTTTAGTTATTTCAGGTTTAGTGGGCGTCATCAGGATAAAATGCGAGTATAAAACACAATAGCCACGGTTTATACACTTTTAATTTAGATTTGATCAACATTATGACATAGTTTAGACCGAGCAGCGGGTTCAGGGCACCCGCACATACTTCCAGCTTCAATACTTTCTTTAAAATACTTCATGGTCCAACTCGACCTATTGCCACCAACCGAATGTGTCACAAAAACTCCTCAGTCTGCCCAAGTAGATACTACTCAAAGTATAGAGGGCGTCTGACCCCGCTCCGCCATATGCTCAGCTCTGATTGGTCGTTTATTAAATTACAATATTCATAACTTTTATTAGGTTAGAACGATCTTGGGAGTTATAGAAACATTAACAAATCTAATTAAATTACATTAAGAATTTTAGAAGTGATTATAATGTAAACAAATGATATTGTGCGTTATACATCCAGTCAACAATACATCGTCATGTCGTCATAGTCATAGCTTCCCTCCGACATATATATATATATATATATATATATATACATGCTTACACACATAGTACATACACGATAGATAGAAAACGGAAAACTAATAAGCGGGAATATTAGTGTCATAAATACTTTTCAAAAATTAAAATAGATAAACTAAAGCGATATTAAAATTAAATAAAATACCACTTGTATCATGTTACAGGTCGTGTTGTGAACGCTGGTGCCCTTTTAAAAATATATTCAAATTAGTTCTGAACCCATTAAGATATTGCAAATTTCTAATTGGTGGTGGTATATCATTCCAGCACCTTGATGCTGTAGCGATAACTCCTGCGGAAGCCGGCTGTATAATAGCGCTCAGAAATGAGTGACGGAGATTATACGACCTAGACGCCGATAAAAACAAATCCACCTGCATATCTGAAACAAAGCACATTTATAACCCGTCGGCATTTGCACTAATAACATTGAAATTTTTTTATGGTCCTCATCTTTTCTTTACTTATTGGCATACCGCCTATTGTTGTATTGCAATCGTTAGCCATGTGTTACGGATTTTAAAGTAAAAGCTGATTCTAGGAAATTCGGTCCACGTTGCCGGGCATTTGTGCAGTATAAAACAAGGACCCGATGAAGGGGGGAGGCAGTCGAACGAGAACCACGATCGAAGCGAGACTTGTGTACTACAATCGGGAACCATAGTGACGGAATTTGCGCGTTTTATTGAATTACAACCTTCTGCATTACGTTTGGATTTGTTGTATTCGGTATATTTGTACCTGTGTTATACGTGTTTTTTATAGTTCTGATAAACTGTATAATAATTCCAACGGCATTTTAATTCGAGTCTCGCGACTCGTAACAATAATATCAAGTGTTTTTGATATTTTTGAGTGGTAACTTTTTACTTTGAAAACAACCTTACCCTATCTTCAAAGAAAAAATAATTTGTGTACATAATCTAAAGAGGTTAGATGTTAAGTGGGTATGTCACGAACATACGTGACATTGCCATGTTTAAATACAATTACCGAAGGCATTGATGGTATACAAATACAATTTAAACATAGTGATGTTCAATAAAATACAGACCAGCTGACTGACTTGTGTTTACATTCAAATACAAAGGAATATTAATAATGTTACAAGTTGGGCCACCTGATATACCTATTATAGACAAAGCACATTTACTACCTGCCGCGGCGTTTAAGCTAATTACATTTAAACTGTTTTTATGACTATCTTCTTTTGTTTACTTTCTGTTTGAAATTCGTAATTAGAAGTAGCCCATTGTGTTTTGTAATCCCTTAGGGCCTATTGTGTATTGTGATCACTACCAGGTGTCTCGTATTGTAATCCCTTAGGGCCTATTGTGTATTGTGATCACTACCAGGTGTCTCGTATTTAAAATACAAGCTGGTTCTAAGAAATCCTCCGAGCTGTCGGGCATTGCGTCAAGACATATTTGACAGTATAAAGCAATGCCGCGACGGAAGGGTGCGGCAGTCAAGCGAGGGTAACGATAGGTACGAGCAAGTGCAGTTTGTACTAGTAGAGTCTAGTTATATTTGTACCTGTTTTATACGTGTTTGTACACTTCTAATAAACTCTATAGTAATTCCAACGGAATTTTAATTCGAGTCCTATGTAGCACGTCACAATAATATAATAATAATAATCGGTAAACAAACACACACATTGTATATCTCCAAGCTAAGCTACGCTTGTTTTATCGGTGATATACAATGGACCACTCTGGGGCCAAGTCCAGACTAGAGTATATAGAAGAAATTTATCATGCCAGGATCGAACCCGGAGCCTCTGCGTCCATCGAGTTCAGCCGGCTAAGATGTAGCCCGATCAACCACAGAGGCCGTCCTCCTGGCCATCCAGCCGGTGTAAATCCAGAAGTATATATTGTTTTCAATGAAGCTTAACCTTCAGTGAAACTTAACCTTCTGGGAAGCGTAACCTATGCTTGCTAAGAAGCTACGTGGTGTTGAGGTTACTGAACTATAGTAGATGTCAACACGACAGCCCAGTATTAGGTACCTACTGAACGCGGTGGCGGTAGGATTGCTGTTATGGATGAAAGGGCGACTAACCTGCGTGCCTCTGGGCTGCACTAACTATGCGTGCTGATCACTAAGTCGTGGGCCTTGCTGCAAATTTTCTGGCTTGTCTCTTTATCTCGGCCTTCGATATTATGTGAACACAAGCGGCGCGGTATAACTGCACTTATAGGCAATTGGTGGCGGAAAAGATGTGCGAGTTTTCGTACAATGGTCGACAGCCGACTGAATCGTAAAGCCGAGCAGTATCAGTACAGCGGTAAGTGCGACGTTTTAGTATGAAAAAGATTATTGTTAGTTTAATTTCGGTCCAAAATGGACCTATGTTTAATCGTCGATCTTATTTGCTCTCTAATCTGTGCTGCACAATATAAAACTCGCTCATCCTCTCGCAGACTATAGATTTATGTGTTTATCTCTTTTTAGTTTCAATTTTTCGTTTCATCGGGTTTGAAATCACAAAGATTCCAAAGAAATTTCACTTCAATTTCATTTTGTGAGTCACCATCATCATGATCCGAGCGTTAAATCCCGGCTGCGTTCGGAGCGTTCACTCCGATGCCCAAGGTCCGCTTTCCTACTTTTTCTACTCCACTTCGCGCGGTTTTCAGCATCTCCCGTTTTGAGACCATTGGTATGCATGTCATCCTTCACAACGTCAAGCCAATTTTTCTTGGGCCTTCCCCTTATTGAGAGAAAAAAAATATTCTTATAAATATTTAAAAAGATACGAGTGGCGTGCCACGAACACCATTGGAATTAACAGAATACCAAAATCCGGCACTACGATTGAGACGACATTGTCCGACGATTTTGAGGAGATAGTAAGTAGTTGGGTGTTAGTTGTGATCACGGAACACCATTTAAATAAATATTTACCATTCAGGTCACCTTTACAAAAGGGTTAAGTTAAGTATATGATCGTCTGACCCACAATTTTATTACCTCTCACATATTCATTGGTATTCGGAATAGGGCGCAGTAATACGCGTGAAATCGGACATTATAGCCCGTCTGAGGGATCCTTTATCGGTTTGGTTAACTGTCTGTATAGTAATAGGTATATATAGAGTTTTAACGGCGCCACCGTTGCAGTTTAATCTCAAACACATCGCCCATCGACAACGATAATGATATAACAGCAACAATTTCAACGTGTTGCTCTCATGGCATGTTTCATATTTGCTTTGCTAGATGGCGTTCCGGGTATTTGTCATTAAGTAAGTCGTGGTAGCGTAATGGCTAGCGCACGCGTCCCAAACTCAAAGGGCGCGGGTTCTATAATCGGAGAGGGGCGGGTATTATGGTCGGAATGCATGCAACACTTCGTCAGTTTTCTGACCTATTGTGCATATTGGTACAATTACCACGTGCTAACAACGGTGAAGGAAAACATCGTGATGCAACCTGCAAATCGAGATAACCGATGTGTCAAACCTGCCAAGCCGCCTTGAACAAGTGTGGCGGATGTACTGTGCGTTCCCACTATAATGGGAGGCCCGTGCCCAGCAGTGAGACATTTATGGGCTGTTATTATATACTTATAAGTTTTTTTATTGCTGAAACACAATAGACTGGCTGACGGCACAACTGTTATGGAAAGTGACCACCGTCGCCTGTGGACATTTGCAACACCAATGGTGGCGACAAGGTACTGCCGCTCTCTTAGGCGCCGTCCTATTGTCATCGCTCGCGCGATTGTTGCGATGCGATCAAAAAATGATCGTGCGACCGTGCGTTCAAACATACTGATAACTACTGAATGTCCTATTGAAAGTCGCGCGATCATGCGATGCGATCAAATTGTCTAGTTTTCATCGCGCGATCATCGACGCATCGTGTTGATTCGACGATGTTCGTCCGATCAAACACACTGATCAGTACTGAACTTCCCTTAACACCAATCTTTCTTCCACACTTATACGAGTATAACGTGTACAATCACTGCGTAATCCATTACAGATGTTATTCAATGTTTCTGTTGACATAGACAAATATTCGTAAAAATCTTCTTATTTCCGTACGTCGAAATACTGATTGTGAAATTCACCGCGCTGATTTCTGTTTTTATAAAGTAAATTATGTCGTCCACGTTTTCTTTTTTTAATGTTATTTATGATTAAAGAAATATTGCCCGATAGCAAAACCTGTGCATCTCTCTTAAGCGCCATTTCGAGTGTGATCGCATCGCTCCAAAACACGTTTCTGAACCGGTTTCATCGTACGATGAAATCGCATCGCAACAATCGCGCGAGCGATGACAATAGGACGGCGCCTAAGACTAGAACCTGGCCATTACTGCCGGAACACAACTCAAGAGTGTTATGGCGACATACTCTACACCAAAGGTTCTCAACCATTTTTACTCAGAGGAGGTAGATGTAAATTTATTAAATTAAACATTTACTACATTAACAAGAACATAACTTATAAATACATGAGGTAAATATAGGAACTTAAAGTTAGGACGCTATTTGTTCTTGGTGACTTTTGCAAAGTTTATCTATGCGTTGACGAATCGTTAACAGGCACACTCACATCTGCCACACCCAGTAGTCGAGAACGTTAGCCAGATTTTATGTTTTTGATTGAAAAATGGCAGCTGTATATTTTCGAGTTGTTTTTAAGTAATCTCAAACTAAACCAAAGAGATGCAATTCCCCCGGTTCACCGTAGATAAAAACATAGTATGTGTAAATGTCACGACACACTTGACAGGTGCTTCCGACACACCAACGTGTCGCGACACTGGTTGAGAACCCCTGCTCTAGACCTGGGCTGGTAACCATACAGACAGGCAAATACCCTGCCACTAGTCTGTGGGTTGTTTTGTCGCCTCTTACAACAAGCCGCCCGGCCGCCGGAATTGTGTTCTTTCTCGTTCCTGCACGGATGTCTACATCCTTTTACAACGCTAGCGAAGTCGCGGGTAATAGTTACTAATTTATATAAAAAAATCATATAGCTTAACATAGAATCGCTTAATATAACACAAATCTTGACTTCGTGAGTAAACAAAACCAGTTTCGCAAACGTCTCGATATCACTAAGGACTGTTTGTGGAATTCCAATTCGTTTCACAGTTCTCGGATCTGTTACACGCTGTGTCAACATTCGACACGCTTCCCAAAACATGTCCTTGACTTCGGTTTGTATGCCAAGCTGGTTGGCAGGCCGAAATAAATTCGTCAAAAATCGATACTGTCTTACCTCAGCGCTCGTCGCGTCCACCACTTTGAGCTTAGTGAGTCCCCGTACCATGCATGGTAGGTATAGGGGCCTCAATGTACAAAACCTCAGGTCTGGTCAAATACATACAGGTAGACGATCACTGGCTCTTAAACTATTACCTTCTTCTGCTACTTTAAATGTACTTTCCTTCAGACTAATATTCTTTTTAGCATATTGTTACGAGTTAGCGAAACTTGAATTAAAATGCCGTTAGAATTATTATAAAGTTTATTAGAACTATAAAAACACGTATAACACAGGTACCAATATAACCGAACACAACAAATCCCAAACGTAATGCAGAAGGTCGTAATTCAATAAAGCGTGCAAAATCCGTCACTATTAGATTCCTGAATGTACACACGTCACGTCCGTATCGTAGTCGTAGCTTGACTGCCATCTCTCTCTATCAAGTCATCGTTTTATAATACCTCACAAATACAAATGTGCCCGTCGACGTAATCCGAAACACTAGGCTGTTCTCTAGAAACGTATGCTAATAAATATGTGAACTAAAAAAGACGATCATAAAAGGATTACAATTAGTTCAAATGCCAAAAAGGTAATAAAATGTGCTTTTACAGATTTGTACGTGGAATTTATGTCCATGCCGGAGCCTAGGATGTAAAAATATAATATTCTTTGTAGCACACAAGAAAATAATATAGATAAGTTAACAATCATTTAACTAGTACAGTCGGCGGTCATATCGTTAACAGCGTTTTCTTCCAGACAACCTTCTTGAGATAATTTCACATTTCCAATAGTCTTTTTTGTTGTTGTTGTTAACCGTAATTTTTTGATTTATTAAAATTTTTGGCTTAAGCGCTGTTTGAAATGAATCATTTATTAACGAATTGCGAAAAAAACCGTTTGACCTTTGTTAAATAAATAAATACATTTTTATGAAAGACAATCTGCCTTTCCGTCAGGTGGGTTGCTTGTCTGTCTGCTGAACTCACGTAATAATAAAATTCAACTTAAAAGCCATTTGAACATTTTCCTAGTAAACCTTAAGTTGAATGAACTCCGAGCACTTTTCGTATTCTGCAGGGCACGTGAAAAATACATTAGGTACAGAGAAAATGTTTTCCACGTATTCAATTCGGTGAAAATTCGATTCCAACTGGAAGTTCAAGTTTTGATTTTATAAAGGCATTTCCTGTTTTGAGCCACATATGGAGTATTACTTACAAAAACCCTCATTTTTCTGTTCCATAAGTTCTACAGACAGCCTCACGGCGCACATGATGGAAAGCGACTTCCGTCGCCTATGGACATTTGGATCATGCATGTTTATTCTTGCAGGAACGGAGAAAGAATACAATTTCCTGCGGCTGGGCGGCCTGTCGTGAGAGGCGACAAATCAACCCACAGCCGGGCGATAGGGTATTTGCCCGTCTGGATGGCTACCACCCCTGGTCTAGAGTATGCCGCCATAAAAACCTTAAGTTGTGTTCCGGCAGTACTGGCCAGGTTCCAGCATTCCTTAAGAGAGTAGCAGCGCATTTGTAGCCTCTTTGGTATTGCAAATGTCCATAGGCGATGGTAACCACTTTCCATCAGGTGGGCCTTCTGCCTGTCTGCTGAACTTAAGCAATCAAAATAAATTTGCAACACCATAGTTACAAATTTGCTGCCGCTCTTTCAACAGGAACTGAAATCTGACCACTAATTCCGGAACACTCAAGGTCATCTAGAGTGGTAAATACCACCTGGTTGTGGGTTGTTTTGATGTCTTTTATAACAGGCCGCCCGGCCGCAGGAGATTGTATTCTTTCTCCGATTCTGCACGGGTAAATTATACTCATTTTCCCGGCAGAAAATGGGCAAATAGCGGGGTAAGCAAGCATGGGTATCAAATGTTCAATGAAACTAAGGAGCATGACGGTATTATTAAGTTTTAAAAATAATTAGAAGCTGTAGCCGGTTAAATCTAATTCGGATAAGTCAGAGTGTCTTAACCTATTTGGACATAAACATTTTTTATGTTATTCGTTAATTTAAACGCTTCTTTTTCTTTTTAATACTTCTTTTTTACGTTAATCTATATAAACTAAAACATCAGTTTTTATACAAGGGGTATTTTATAAGTGTGGGGGAAGAAAAAGTTATTGAGAGTGATATGACACTCATACAAGAAACGAATGGACAAGATTTGATAATGGCGAAACTCCAAACACTGTTAGGATAGCATAAGTTGGGGTACCGTAAGTTGGAGTAGTGTTAGTAAGAATGGCGTAATTCGGGATACCGAAAGTTAGAGTAGCGTAAGTTTGAGAAGCTTAAGTCGGGGCAGCGTAAGTTGGAGTAGCGTAAGTTAGAGTGGCGTAAATCAGCATATCGTAAAATGGGGTACCGGGAGTCGGAGTAGTGTAAGTTGGATAAGCGTAAGTCTGGGCAGCGTAAATCGGAGTAGCCTAAGTTGAAGAAGCGTAAGTCAGGGCAGTCTAACTCCCAGCCTGGGACGAGCAGCGCCAAGATCTCGTCGCGGCCATCGGGGCGGATTTGTCCCTCCCGGCCGTGGTAAGGGCCATGGTCGGGAGCGCCGACGCGTGGGACGCAGCCGCCTCCTTCTGCGAGACCGTCATGTCCGCGAAGGAGGCGGCGGAACGGGAGAGGGAGCAAACCACCACGCTCCCCTCCCGCCAGAGCGGGCGGCGGCGTCGGAGGGTCGTTCAGGACGACCTCCAGCCGCCGTAGGCTACGGCCATGCAGGCGACCGGCGGGGAAACCGGATCCGCCCGCACATTAAGGCCGGAGAGGACGGATGTGCGCCGATCCGCGCGCCCCCTCTCACCTCGTCTCGGTGAGGAAGAGGAGCCGGAGAGACCCAGATCTCCGGCCACAAAATGGTGAGGCCAGCCCGCAAAGGGGCCGGCTGCCGTCCGTCCGGGCTGGTGGTGAATGCGCGAGCGAGCCCACAGCCCGGACAAAGGACGCTCGGGATCGGACAGGGGTTTTAGTGGGTATCCCTAACTGTGGCGTGGCAATAGCTCTTCACACTCTCGTGGGGCGCTAGTGCCACCCCGACCTGGAGAATCCCACACACGGGCCGCGACCTTTTCGCGCGGCCTACGGTCCTCAAACGGATTTCCCCTGTATAAAAAAAGGGCAGTCTAACTCGAATTTGCGTAATTTGTTGCTGCGTAAGTTGGAGAAGCGTTAGTTGGAGTAGCGTAAGTTGGATTATTCTAAGTCGGTGCAGCGTAATTCGGAGTAGCGTAAGTCGGAGTAGCGTAAGTCGGGGTAGCGTATGTCAGGGTGTTATTGTATTTATTTCTATACATACATACATACATACATAACTTCACGCCAGGTCCCTTGCGGGGTAGGCACGAACAACAGAGCGCCATACGGGCTTATTTTTACACACCTCACTTGCTTCTTTGACATTCATAGCTCTTGTCATGCACGCTCGTGTTTTTATTTATTTCTATATTTTTATTAATGTAGTGTTTCGAATATTTAAGTAAATTAATCCCATTGAAAGAATTTTAAGTGTGGTTTGGTTTATTTTAAGATTAGTTAAATAATAAAATTAAACCAATACTGTTATTTGTTCACACATCGTAAATTATGGTAAATCTTAACAAAATTCAGCTGATGTTTTTTGTTCGCTAAGAAAAATGTTCCCTTTAAAGTAAGAGATAAACTTTTGCTAGTGTTTCAGCCAGTCGTTTATCAGAATGTCCGTCGTCGAATAAAAATTTCATCCATCTAGCGGCCAGGACAGTCCATTTAGAAGTCTAGACTTTCTCAACTTTATCCCAAGCGTAATGAAAGGAAACAATTGTGTACAATGATGAAATTCTACTGCGCATTAGTTTTCTTTATGTCGTTTACGAGGTTTTTCGAATTGAAACATCTTTAGAATCGCGATTTGAAACTTGATGAAACGAAAAAACGACAATAAAAAGAGATAAACACATGAATCTTTAGTACTAAGCCTGCAAAGAGAATGACATACTAGTTTTACTTTGTGGATTAAAGATTAGAGAGTCAATAAGACCGATGATTAAACATAGGTCCAATTTGGACCGAAATAAAACTGATAAAAATATTTTTTAGACTAAAACTAAGGTTCATTTTGAATTATAATATGTTGATGGATATAGGTCAAAGGGAATATATTTATATTATATTAATGTAAGAAAAAGAAGAATTATATTCTCTGAAGTATTTCCTGTGACTATATTCTATATAGTTTCACTATTACTGTTTGTGAACTGCACACATACACACATTTTTTAGAGTTCTCTAGCAATTTCGGTAAATGGTCCTCCTGGCGTTATACATACATATATATATAGAGAGATATCTCTATTTCTCATTTTTTTTAATTTATTGATGCACAAAACAAATTACAACCAAACGAAATTACAAGATTAAATTAGTAATATATCAATCTGCATTGCAATTCATTTCGCGTTTTATATCCAAATCTGCGTGCACCGTCAAACTGGAAGAATGAGAGGAGCTTGCGATGTATGTAAATTCTGTCAAAATAGTATCGAGAACGGATAATTTGTTTAAGGGTTCAATTTTTTTTTATTGTTACATTGGCTCAACTGTTTTTCATTTTGCCGTGGAGTTTGAGGTGCATCGGTTATTTAGATTAAATACAGTACTGATTTTAGTTAGGTCATATCTAGTCTGTATTGCGAATATCATAATTGCGAACATCGAACAAAGACTTTGTTTTAAATTTTGCTTCGCCAATGGAATTTCGTGTTCGGAGACACTGAAATTGTAGTATTGTCACTTTGGCTTTAATCTTTAAAAAATTTAAAAACTTCGTTTAAAAAAACCGACTTCAAAAACTAAAAAACTAAAATGTATAAAATAACTTATTTCTAAAGCTATTATTATTAATATATATTATCTAAAACATCTTAAAGTCGGTGCTTAGTAATTTTCAAAATATAGTAATTTTTATGTTTTGCTTTGCACCGACTTCAAGATGTGTTAGATAATATATATTAATAATAATAGCTTTAGAAATAAGTTATTTTATACATTTTAGTTTTTTAGTTTTTGAAGTCGGTTTTTTTAAACGAAGTTTTTAAATTTTATTTGTTACTTTTTAGTGTCTAGCTATGTATGGGTGGACCTACAAATGGTGCCGCGCTTCTTAAAAAATATAGGTCCTAAGAACCCGGAACAAAAAAAATTTCGTAAAATGAAAACTACTGGGCCAAACTATGTCAAATTTTTAGGGGACCACATGGCAGCTATTCCGCGTCGAACAAAAAAAGAATCACGTAAATCGAATCATAAACCTCAGAGTAATTGGTGTACATATGGAACGGAGTGAAAATTATTTTCATGAAAAATGTTCATAAAATGAAAACTACTAGGCCAAACTATGTCAAATTTTTAGGGGACCACATGGCAGCTATTCTGCGTCGAACAAAAAAAGAATCACGTAAATCGGATCATAAATGACGGAGTAATCGGCGAACATATGGAACGGAGTGAAAATTATTTCCATGAAAAATGTCCATAAAATGAAAACTACTGGGCCAAACTATGTAAAATTTTTAGGGGACCACATGGCAGCTATTCCGCGTCGAACAAAAAAAGAATCACGTAAATCGAATCATAAATCTCAGAGTAATTGGTGTACATATGGAACGGAGTGAAAATTATTTTCATGAAAAATGTTCATAAAATGAAAACTACTAGGCCAAACTATGTCAAATTTTTAGGGGACCACATGGCAGCTATTCTGCGTCGAACAAAAAAAGAATCACGTAAATCGGATCATAAATGACGGAGTAATCGGCGAACATATGGAACGGAGTGAAAATTATTTCCATGAAAAATGTCCATAAAATGAAAATTACTGGGCCAAACTATGTAAAATTTTTAGGGGACCAATTGGAAGCTATTCCGCGTCGAACAAAAAAAGAATCACGTAAATCGGATCATAAATGGCGGAGTAATCGGCGAACATACATAAAAAAAAGGAAAAAAAAAAAAAAAAAAAAAGATTCCGACGAATTGAGAACCTCCTCCTTTTTTCGAAGTCGGTTAAAAAGGTCAAAGCTTTCGAAGATAAACCAATATAAAAGCGCCATGTTTCCATCTGTCCACTGCTCACGCTCTACTGCACTCATGTAGATGAAATTGGTAAGGTGTTGTAGTACCGTGTGGAGCACCCATAGTGTAGTATAGTTAAAGTCGAAAAGTAAATGTAGACCAAAAACAGATAGATGTATTATGGGAAGGATGGCATAGAAAGAAAGAAAGAAAAAAATATTTGAAGAAATAACGACGTACTTACATATTTTTTTTCCTTCTCTCCGGGCTAACTAGATTGCCTGTGTTTTTTTATCTTTTAGGGGTTTTTGTTTTCTCCCTTTTTATTTATTTTTACTCTTTTGGTCTATTTCTTTTTGTTTTCTTTTCTTTTGTTTATTTCTCTTTTTAAAACAAAAGTAATCTTATTTCAAAAAGTGGTCTAAATCTATTACATTCTTACGTTTCTATGTTACAATTTTACTTATATTATTATCTAAACATTTTTACTAAAATATTCTGTTACATATTATTACAGACGTACTTACATTGCTAACATGTATCTTAGAAATAAAAACACATTTTGAGAATTTGTACGGCGCATTTTCCGCGAACAACGTTTTCTTACTTAGGTACTTACTCCGTTAGCTGAGCGACTGAAAGTGGGTCTTGGCCTCCTCGATCCTGTGCGGTTTCTTAGCTCCGACAGGTCAGCCTCCACTCTGTCCTTCCAGCGATATTTGGGACGGCCGACCGGACGCCGACATACCAATCGTCCCAAACATGCTTTCGTCACGCTGCGATCCTCTCCCATCCGTTCTACGTGACCGAGCCAGCGGAGGCGATGAGCTTTTAATTCTCTTGTTATGTTAGGCCCGGCCACGAGAGTCTCAATTTCGAGGTTGCTTCGGCCCCAAACAAGGTATGCAAACAGCTTATTGCTGTGCCGGCATAATATCCGACACAACGCTGATTTTCAGTGCAAACCTTCCTTTTGTCGAAATACTAAAACGACCCGAATATTTTAATGAGTTTAATTTAAAAACTATATTTAATTTGTAAATTATAATATATACGTACATAGAATAAACTGTATATATATTTTGTTAACTTTATGATTTAAATAAAAAAACAAAAAAAAACCTGTGCGTCTCGGGACGCCCGACAGAAGTGATAACTTTAACTGATCTAAGTTAAACTATTTAATATTGAAATTGTTTAAAATGAGACAAGCTTAGGTTATTACTTAAATTTTATGTATATTAATATGATAATGTAAGGAAATATTATTTATCAATAAAACCTTAATTGATTATAAAATATATTTTATTCTCAGTTACAATTCTTGAATAATGTACATTAGAATTCTGTGTATGTTCATTATTAGTACCATTATTTAATCTAATTACCGAAATACGGCTAGCGCTGTGGGTTAGAGTGAGAAGGAGGAGCCTGCCTACCGCCGTATGCATGAGAGAAAGGGAAGCCAAACAGACTGGCGCCGTAACGCGTTACGTAACGAAGCGGTTTACCCTCCCATAAGAAGTTATCACTTCAAAAATGTAACTCATACTTGTCTATGTTGTAACATGCTTGTATGTATATTACACATAAAAACGTGTATCGGTTCACGCTACATTGCTCTGTAGTCACATGGTGATGATTTGTAGTGTGAAGTACCACCAGATCCTACATGGTCGTCTATGCTGACCATCGGCCTTATCGCTCAAAGCGATCTCTTTCAGGCAACCAAAAATAATATACTGTACCTACTTCAAATGACTGTAAAAAGATAAAAGAATAAGGGAAAAGACACGTCCACCTTCATACATCTTCAACAGTCAGTTAGTACAACTCGAAACTAGTTCAAGAAAGCATTGATAAAAGTTAGAAACATATACAAGTTGTTCCTATGTGGAAACCTAAGCGTATTGCGAAATTTATCACCAAAACTTATAGCCTATTTTATCTACCACTCTACTTTCGATGGCCCCGACGTATAATATGTCAACTCATAATTTTAATTTTTTTAATGGTCATTATTTTTTTATTCTTCCTAAAGGCTTAGCCACAACTTGGCTATGTAGCCTTAATAATTAACAATTAACATGTATTTAAATTAGGTGACGTGTGCTGTGATATTTATTATTATTTTTGCGTAGAGTCTGATAATGACACTGCCAAAATGCTGTTGTACCAGCCTATATCAAATAAATTTATACCATTTCTTAGGCTGTTAGTTAGGACACGTTCTATTTATACATGAAAGACATCATCTATATTACATATATGACATGAAAACAATTTGGTGTAGATGCTAATCTCATCATGTGCAAAAATTGTTCCGTGGAATGTGTCCAGACCGTAATCTTAAAGATATTATTACAGTAAATTATCTATTCATTACTTGATTATAAACCCACCGCAAAGGATATGGTTGTGTTAATTATTAAGGATTTGTTTATCAGCTTACGTCACACAAATTTAAAAAACACAAATAGTTTTGAAAATAATTTGATTCTGGTTCAAGTTGATACTTTTACGATATTACGATTACATCATAACCGAGGTAATTGCAGTATCACGGTATAAGTCGGACGATTGTGTTTACGTAGTGTGGACAAACCCAAGTTACACTAGAATATGGCGCTCGAAAATATCCAAAAGCGCATGTTATCTGGAATGGGGTAAATATCTTCATACATTTTAGTATAATTCACTGAATTTAAAACTATAATATGGTAAAAATGTCAGTTTGCACATTAATTTTAAAAAAGAACCACAGCTGAACACACTAACGTAACAACTTAATACATATAGTATACGCCCGCGACTTCATTAACGTTTGACATAAACATCCCGCGGGATTCCCGGCACACAAAATATCGTACTATTTTTAAAAAGAATGTAAGCTATCGAAACTATCTGAATAAGCTAATTTTTATGCATCTGAACAACGTCAAACCACTCCTGGAAAAATACCCGCGCGATAAAAATTAGCCTAAGAAATTTCTCTCGATCAACGAAAACCGCATCGGAACCGGCCTAGTAGTTTTTACGTCACTCCCGAACAAACAAACAAAACGAAAAATTGACTAGAAAAAAAAAAAAAATGCAACCGGTACTCAATCGTTTATATTACATATATTCCATTTCAGTTACTTTTTTTATACTTTAATGTACAGATACGGCATGTATAGAATTTTATAATTTTATAGATCAGCGATACTCAACCTTTTTCTTATAAGGGCCACATAGATATATTAGATAAGGTGCAGTGGGCCACAACATACATTTATTTAGGTATTTTTTATTGCTAGAGTATAAAACAGGCGACCCACGTAATGGAAAGTGGTACCGGTCATCTATCGACTTTTGCAACACTAGAGGCGTTACTAATATAATTGTACAACGATTAGCATGTCCGACGGGTCACTTACAAAAGATCTGTGGGCCACATACCGCGCGGTTGAGTATAAATGTTATAGATAGACAAATTATGTATGAAAGGCTCTCCTTTAAAATAAGAATTTTGCAGTTGACTCACTATACGTAGGAGCCATTGGTTTATTCTCGAATCACCCATAAAGGGTTTTCTTTATAAGTGTGAGTTTGTGAGGCGATCTTAGCAAACATGCGCTTTGGGACGTATGTAAAGGTAGTAAGGATATCGCGTTTTCTATTAATAGCGACCTTCTTACTAACATATCTTAATATTATATTTGTTTATCTTTTTTTAAAGTATGTGAACAAATTTTATATTAAAGGTATATATATGACTATGAATTATATAGTAGCGACCTGAACACCGACAAGAGACAAATCCACACCTGCATACCTGTAGACATTTTATTATCTTTTAGGCATTTGGACGACTTTTGTTTACTTTGTGTTTAAAATTTGGGATTAGAAAAACAGCCCATTGTGTATTGTAATATTTATGGTAGTCCTTAGCCAGGTGTGATTCTTGGAAATTCAGTCCACGTGGTCGAGTAGACATATTGCATTTGTACAGTATAAAGCAATGTCCCACAGAAGGTGTGAGGCAGTCTAGCGATAGCCACAAGCGAGGCAAGGCGTGTGTAAATTCGATAATCTATATAGTGACGGACTTTGCGCGTGTTGTTGAAGCGTGCATTACGTTTGTACTGGTTGTGTTCAGTTATATTTGTATCTGTGTTATACGTGTTTGTATAGTTCTAATAAATTCTATAATAATTTGAACGGCATTTTAACCCTACTGACCACCTGAAGAATTAATTACATGAATTGAATCAGTGGCGGATTTAGCAATAGACGGCAGGTTTTGGAGGGGTGGCTTTAAAACCAAATTTTTAATTTCTTACTTAGAAATACTAAGTTAGTTATTATTAAATCCACACAAACAATTCAACATATAATATGTTTTACCAATGAGATTATTTTTTCTCCAACTTGAGTAGTCGTTTTTGCTAAGGCAGAAACAAACCCATCGATCCTCTTCTTCACAATTTACTAATTACATGAAAATAGATTTACTGCAAATTATGATTTGGTTAAGTTAGGTACATTTTAATGAATACATTTTTTATTTAAACATATTTTATCAAACAAAAAATCCGGAACCAAAAAACCTTCCATAGTCTACTCTAATATTATTCCGTATCTCCACGCGACCCTAACGCTTTTTTGTGACAGAAAAAATCCTTATACCCCGTCTATATACAAGTTTCACTTCAAAAAGGTTTTGTTGTTAAAACGATAGTGCACAAATCGTTAATTACAATTTCTTCGACAAAATTGTAATTAATATAAGTGTGAACTACGGTATCGATTTGAAGAGGTCGCTAGGGGCGGCAACATTTGAATAGCCTATAGGCGGCAAATGTCTAAATCCGGTCCTGTATTGAATTACAGTCACATGAATTTTTTATTTGTGATATTTCTGAAAATATACCTCAACGTCAATACGTCAATTCGATATCCTAAATAAACATTATATGTCCATATTTGTTTAGACATGCCTCATGCGTGGGCGTTCTGTTTAGTACTTACGTTTATCTAGTCGGTCAAAAATATTTTTATAAAAGCTCTCGAATGAATAGGATTGTTACGATCAAAGGGATTTTATTTCCAACGGGGTTAAATCTTTTTCTTATCCAATGGTCAAAAGAATATTTTATTTTGAATACCGTTAACAAAGGTGAAACATAACAATGTAGAAAATACAAACGTAACCATAAGTAGCTTGATTTATTAAATTATCTGTATAAACCGCGCGCAGAAGGTTTGCCGATAGCTACTTACTATTATTTATATTTTATTAGAAATTTGCTCAGAAAACACTATTTGTCCACAAATAGCTATGTCTAATTAACACAATATAATCATGCTAATACATATCTTATAATAACATGTGTACTGTTGTATATACGCGCTACACGCTTTTTTTGCAATATAATCATTTTTGATTACACTATTTTTAATTCAAATTTATTAACATTTATTTTCTATTTTTTAGTTGTATTTTCTATAAAAGCGTATCTTTTTAGTTTTTTTTCTTCTTAAAACAGCGATAACACGTTGCGAAGCAGTGTACATAGAATAGGAATTAGATTTAAATGTAGACTAAATAAGTAAATAAAAAATTTTGCATTTCAAAATTTTTATTTCATATTTTTCATATTTTTATTTCATATCAGTTATAACGGATTTTAGTCCACTATTTCGTACCGAGTATATTGTGGCGAACGATGGTGGAACCATCTAGTTAGTTTTCGAACTTTTGGAACAATCTAGAAAAATCTAGAACAAAAAGACAAGGACGGATATATTTAGAAAAAGATAGACGATAAATGAAAGAAAGAGATAGATAGATGTGAGAAAGAGATAGACGACAAAAGAGAGAAAGAGACAGATAGATGTTAGAAAGGGATAGACGTATAAACGAAAGTTCCCGAACAGAAGGTTCGGGAAAGAAAAGACAGAGACAGATAGACGGGTTCTAGAAAATTCTTCCGGGTATATAAACAGCGTAAGGCGCGCCTACCGGGCAGTTTTTAGAGTTGAAAGTTGCAGTTTAAAGCTGAGTTCAGTCCAAGACGGTGAAACGACAAGTGCGATATTAGAGAACGTTAATAGAGGACAGAGACGAACTAAGTGGTGAATTTAGTGAGAAGTTTGGTGGACAGATACGCAAAGGAGGTGTGTAGCGTAGTTCGAGAGGGAAACCAGAAGCGAGCTAGGCGCGATAATATTGGAGGTGGTCCGCGCAATATCGGCGACGGTATTGAGGGTGTGGCAACTTAGCGTCGGGACTGTGCATCGTTGGTCGTGCGTATAGGGGGAACCCTGCAGAGAGGTACTACGTGCGGCTGTGTGAGTTAATAAAAGCTTTTAAATTTAAAACTGGTGTTTTCTTCCAATCCATAAGTGCGTACCCCGCTCGTACGTAACAATATGAACCTTAATAAAAACCTTAAACCGTGTTAATAAAGGTGAAGGAAAACATCGTGATGCAACCTGCACATCGATATAACCGATGTGTCAAACCTGCCAAACCGCCTTGGACAAGCGTAGCGGGTATATTGTCCAACCCCTACTGATGTAAACTACTTTATTTTCTAAACGGTAACCTTAAGTACAAATCTCAAATAAAATGCAATTACACACACACACACACACACACACACACACGCACACGCACACGCACACGCACACGCACACGCACACGCACACGCACACGCACACACACACACACGCACACTTGACATGTGCTTGCGACACGTGGGTTGAGAATCGCTGGAATATATAATAAAATACTAGATATTCCAAAAATACTATAGGAGTAGATAATAATTGATAAATGGAATACTGTACCTACCAATTTATATCATCTTGAATCTTCAATACTCTTGGAATAATTGCTACGTTCACCATATTATACGTAATTGAAAGACAATATTATTTCGCTGACAAGAACCGCCTTCCATTCAACCGAACTAATTTTTTTTTTAATCAATCAGATAGAAATTCCATGCGGTTATTTCTACAATGGTCTCTGGTAAAAAATGTTTTTCTCGTATTTTTTAATAAGATAATTACTATCTACGTAAATTACCCAAGTCATATAACTACTACATACAAAAATTGACTTGCTGTAGTAGCGAACGAAAAAAAAACTATTTATATTACCTAAACTAAGTAGTTTTTCTATATGGTATAGGTATATGATAGCATAGTTTTAGGTAATCTATAATATAGTTGATTGATTGTTTTAAAAAACGTGAGAATGATGTATGTTGAAGGTAAGACGATGTTTCTGAATGAGCCCATAGTGTGAAAGAGATGAGTGAAAGAAGGGAATACACGACAAATGGATGACGTACGCACGACGCGTAAAGACGCTCTGAGTTTTATTTAAAATATTGTACGGTTTAAATATTAAAATTAGGAATATAAACGCATGCGCATCGCTGCACATTGTAAACTCGCAAAGTGTTGTTTGTCTTGGCAGACACCATCCCCACGAATATTAACATTTTTTATTGCATGATTTCTGCAGACAGGCAGAGACTGGAACCTAGCCACTAATGCCGGAACACGGCTCAAGGTTGTATTGGCGACATACTCTAATCATACATAGACAGACAAACATGTTGTTGTCATTGGAAATATATTATGTATAATATTTATAACGTTGTTAAATCTACCTATCTTCTTTCTACTTCTTATATATAAAAATGAATGTTTGTCTGTTATGTTCCTTATAGAATAGTGAACTGTACATTTGATCATGTTATGATCTTTAGCAAAGTTGTTGTGCATGAGCCAGAGAAGGTTTCTGAGTTGGTTCACAATTGCACCCGGTAGGTGGCGCTGCTGTCAGCATGTCTCTTGAAGCTTTTCCGGGCAGGACGACGTCTGCCGGGACAGCTAGTAATCAAATAAATCTATAAAGGGTTCAAGTTTGTAGAATGCGGTTGAAATGTGAAAATTTTAGGGGCTAATGCTGACCAGTAGATTTCGAAAATGTAACTTTTAGATTTTTTGTCTGTTTATCTGTTATAGATTTTTTTTTATAAAGTAAGACAATCATACAAAAATGTTTAAGCAAATCGTAAATGTAACACATTTTACGTTAAAATATAAAATTATTCACATTTGAAAGAGCACTTACGTAGGACAAATTTGAGCCGATCCTTGTAACCAAAGTAAACAACCGCCAGGACCTTTCCGAGATTTAATCTACTAAGAATTTAACCCGTGAGTAGTAGTGAATTACTCCAACACTCGAACAACTAAACCTTAAAAGCTTTCAGAGTATGTATATAATATATGTATAATAAGTCATTATAATTACGTAACTACATAAAAAAATATATTTTATTTTGTACTTTTTAGTTACGCTTGAATTCAGTTTCTTTTTTCAGACATTTTTTAAGTTGCGTGTGTTGTATCCAATAATAATAAAATTTACATGGAACCATTTTGAACTATACTGAATTCAACGTAAAAAATCATTAAAATCACTTCAAAAACAAAAAAGTTTATAGCTGAACATGTAACAAAAAATTTACCTACACGACGAATTATAAGATTTTATACTTAAGATACCGCTATATGAAGTTGCCGCCGATAAAAGTGCAAGCGAGACTCCTACTACCTTTCTAAATAGTGATTTTTACTGTAATTATACTATTTATATTTAAAATCCTTTCTTATTTTTATAAATAACTTCTATTAAAAATAAGCACGTACCGCATTATCTCTGGCTTAGGGGACTTTATGACAAAATTGGTTTATAAAAAGACCCGATAATGCAAGAAACCGCGACGCGGTCGAGCGTAGCACTCGCTACGTGTCAGTGCTACAACGGCCGTCGTACGTTACGGGTGTCTACGTCGCAGCCGCTACGTACGTTTACGATGTACACGATATAGCGCGTAGTTTTATTTCCTTGTCTTTTTCTCCACTTTTGTTAGGACAATTGTTGGTCCAAATGTTTGTTGGCATTTATTTTTAAACAGAACAGACAAAGAAGACGTTATGTTTTATTTCTCGTATTTATTTGTGTGAACTTTTTATTGATTGGTGTCATCGGTGGCCAGCTTGGAGTATTTTAACAATGTGAGTTATAGTTTATAATTAATAGTTCTGTATATTACAAGTATTAATATAGGATTAATAATAACATGTGAAATTGTCATTCGTTCCTAAGAGAGTATAAATATTATTGCAATAATTTATTATCAACTCAGAAGGTAGTTAAATCGATATTAAATTTTCTATTGTTATTCTTGTATATAAAGGGCCGGTTTTAAAACTGTTTTAAAAAAACACAACTTATGCAATTATAATTATTTATTTCTTTTTTATTTATGCAGTATTTTTAAGCTATCACTCATTTTCTTTCATTATTTTTTCATCACTTTCTTCATTAATAAATGCAATTTGTTTATTCATATTTAAAACACTTTATACACAAATTTTACGCGTACAGCTATTCACCAGCAACTGCTATTCACTATTGTACATAGGTACACCTATGTATACATACATACCTACATGTATATACTTACGGGGCGCATATGCGGTGAGTGTGGCATTATAAACATATGATAGATACCTATACACCTATATAGTTTCTCACAAACAGCTGCTTACGTATTCGTCCGAATTCGGAGCAGCTCGTCTCGATCCGTGCGAGCTTCGTACAGTCGTACCATATACATACAAGTTAGGCGAACGCTCGGCCGAGCTACATGGTAGGCGCAGAGGGGGGGTGTTAGGTTTTATTTTCGTTACGGAATTTCTTGATTCGGTCGCCACGCTCAAAGCTCGCGATAAAAAGTAATAGTAATTAATAAAAAATATTAATTATTTTTATTTGAAAGCTAATAATATTTTGATATAACTAAACATTTACGCAGAATTTGTCACAGTTAAGACAAACGACTTCTTCATCAAATCAGACAGTGTTTAATTAGTAACTAAAGCAAAATTCTGTTGAGTGACACCGTAACAAGCAAATTACTGTGAGAGAGTAACTATGATTTAGAAATGTGAAAGTTTGTTTTTCAGTATGCTTGTTTAATATGTTGTCACGACCTTATCTTTCATCAGAATGTTTGTTTTATTGCTGGAGTACGGTAGACAGGCTGACGGCCCACCTGATGGAAAGCGGTTACCGTCGCCTATGGATATTTACAACACCAAAGGTAAAAGGCTACAATGCGCTGCTAGTCTCTTAAGGGATGCTAGAACCTGGCCAGTAATGCTGGAACACAACTCAAGGCTGTTATGGCGGCATGTACTAGACCAGGGGTGGTAACCATGCAGACGGGCAAATACCCTACCTAGCTGTAGGTTGTTTAGTCGCCTCTTACAGCAGGAATTTAAAAAAATAAGGAAAAAATAGGATTCAAGATTTCCGTCGTGATAATTATGTATTCAAACGGGATGACTTGACATGACATGCATTGACTTAATATCACGCTCAGGATCAGGGGCCCTCTAGCATCAAGGGAGCAGAGGAGTCTTCACCCCTGTCGTCGAAGTGAGTTAGCTCTTCCAGGGGCTTTCTCAGGCACTTTTGCGCTAGGATCGGTGTGGGCGTAACTACGTTCTAAGTCTCATACCTTTCCTGCCTTAAGCGCGGGGCATCGGAGGAGGGTGGTTTTAGTGGGTATTAGCCATTGTACGTCCAATGGTACGAGTCGCCACACAAGCTGATCAATTGTGTTTGGATTGCCTTTAATGGAATGCCTCCATAAGCGATAACGGTCTAATCCCTTGCAAAGGACCCAGTATTGTGCCTAAATAGCATTTGCCCCGCCTTAAAAAAAGAAGAGAGAACTACAATTTTTGACTATTTTAGTAGGTAGTCCAATCTGGATTGGTCCCATAGAAGTTTTCGATCAGTATTTGAAACAGAATCGATTGGCATCCAAAATGAGTAAAGTGGCCATTTTCTTGCTAACTGTATACATTGTTTTGAAAATTTGACAATCGATTATGTACTTAAAGTCTCCTAAGACCACTACCACCAACCACTTAACCACTTTTCATCAGATGGGCCTTCTGCCTGTTTGCCTGTTTCAGGCTATAAAAAGACCACTTTCGTGCAGTTGCAACGGTTAAGGTAGATACATAGACAGACAACACTTTATTGTAAACCAAAGCATAGATAAACGAAATAGAAAAATACAAGAGAAATAAAAAACGACAGTGTTGCAAGTTTAAAAATAATATTATCGTATTGCCAACACTACCTAATAATCTACACCGCCTACATCGTCAGATTAGGTTATATTATGCTTTAAGTTAGGTTGCTTGTATATTTGGTGAGCAATAAAGTTTTCTATCTATCTATTAGGCCAGAAAACTACCTAACTGCCTGTATGCTTTGTCGGTGACGATTCAAAGCCAAGTTTGGGACGCGTGCGCTAACCACTAAGCAATCAAGGCTCTGTTTCTCATGTTTTACTTTATTATTATTATGCAACTGCTTCATCTGGGATAATGTAATAGTGGTTGGCCGTTTCACGCAGATGTAGCAATGGGCTTAATGCTTAATTTGAGATGCGATATTGTTATTAACTAGGATATGCCTGAGAATTTTAGTAAGTCGAAGTCGTAGCGTAATGGCTAGCGCACGCGTCCCGAACTTAAGGGCGCGGTTTCGGTCCCGGTCACTGACCTGACCACTTAGTCAGTTTTCTGATCAAATGAGCATGTTGTTACAATTACCATGTGTTAACAACGGCGAAGGAAAACACCGTGATGCAACCTGCACATCGAGATAACCGATGTGTCAAACATGCCAAACCGCCTTGAACAAGCGTGGCGGTAATACTGTGTGATCCCTTTATAATGGGGGGCCCGAGCCCAGCAGTGGGACATTTGTGAGGTGATATTATCTATATATATATATATATATATATATATATATATATATATATATATATACATATATATAAAAGAAAGTCGTGTTAGTTACACTATTTATAACTCAAGAACGGCTGTACCGATTTTGAAAATTGGTGGGCAGGTAGCTTAGAACCAGGAGACGGAACATAGGACACTTTGTATCCCGTTGGAACCGGTAGGTGGCGCTAAGATCGGGTTCTAGAATCCCCCTAAACACCTGGACCGATTTGGGTGATTTGGTTTTTGTGTGTTTGAGTGGGTCCCCGGATGGTTTAAATCCACAATTGGAACCGGTAGGTGGCTGGGATCGGGTCCTAGATTTTATTTTTTCAGAGCAGGACAACATTTGCCGGGGCCGCTAGTATTATATATAGGAGACCAATGTTTCTCACAGGCTTCGTTTTTTCCAAAATTACTAATAAATCCAAAGGTGTCTTACGTAACCCGCTGTACTACTGGGTCACTAACAAGCATATTTATAGGAAAACTACAGACAACCAATTATACTTTATAATAGGCCTCTCAGACATCCAATCTTCGCAGAAACGAGCGACTTGTCAAAGACACGTAACGAGATATTAAAAATTGTATCTCTCCGCCTTATTATTAGCACCTAAGACTTTTGCTTCGAATAATATTCAAAGAAAAGTAGCAAAAGAATTTATAATATAATTTCAAAAAGCAAGTCGATTTTTTGTACTTACACGTATAGTATTTAACCTAAACTTTAGACTGCTTAATTGTTGACCTTATATTTACAGAGTATTTAGCTAGTAATTAACTTTGATGCTCGGGATTAATTTGGGATAATATTTTTACGAGCTACAGGACTCGAATTAAAATGCCGTTCGAATTACTATAGAATTTATTAGAACTATACAAACACATATAACATAGGTACAAATATAACTAGACACTGCTATTACAACTTGCACGATCGAACAACACGCGTAAAGTCCGTCACTATATATTATCGAATGCACACGTCTTGCTCGTATCGTAATCCTCGCTTGACTGCCTCCTCCCCCCTGTTCGGGCATCGTTTTATACTAGACTGTACATTACAACAAAGGACCACGTGGACTGAGGTTTCCGAGATACTGTAATCTGCACACCTGCGACAGGTAAATAAGTCCAATAACAATAGAGTATTGTCTAATTGCAAATTTTAAACACGAAGTAAACAAAACAAATCCAAATGAAAGGAAAGGTAATAAACCAGGTTTATGGCCGGCAGGTGTGCATCCACTTTTTGTTGGCATATAACAATATTATAGTTATTGACTGTGGCCAAATGCGTCTTATATAGCGTTAAAAAAAACCGTTAACGAATAGGTATCTACATTAGTGTATATACATGCGTTATCTGTCAATACACAAACGTCATTCACAATCTATAATATTAAAAAAATTCTAAACATGTGTTACATTGAAGCTATTTAACAAAATATTACACCTAGAGTACACCTACACTCGTCGTCTTATTTTGTACTCCCTCTCAAGTGGTCGAGTCTCGCTCACGCGGCGATGGAGCCATGGGCTCTCACCAATCACACTCTCCAATGGGGTAACTATCATGTACGTAATGTAACAGACATAAGCTTAATTCGCTCAGCTTGGAAATATATACTGTGTGTGTTTAACTATCAAATTAAAAAAAAAATCTATTGGCTTCATAAGAATCCTCCTATAGAAGACAACAATACTGATACTATGTATTAGTATAAAGGTATATGTATCCTTTTGTATTTCTAACGCGAAACCCCTCAAGACATGGACGCACAGAAGGACCTTTTCTAACAAAAGGCGAGTGGAGGAGGGCCCGCCCCCCATAATTGGACCGAAACACGATACGAGAGCTGCCCCTCGCGGAATACAACACTCGTAATTATATTGACCCATTTACGGGGACCTAAAGGCGTAATCATACACATCATACGTTTAACCAAACTGAATAAAAAATATTAATTAATGATTCGTGATAAATTAATTAACGATTCGTGACTGTTTAAAGATGCATAGAGACGACACAATTATATTTATCAAATCAAATCAAATTTGTTTGTTCTGAACATGGTTAAACAGTTGGCATATAGGAGCATACGAATATCAATAATAAATTTTATTAAATTATATAATGTGAAATGAAACACAAAAAAAATGCTGATAAATGTCAAAAAATAATAGAAATAATAATAGCATTCATAAGTCAAGGAGGGTATTTATTTACAATTGAGGAATTCATCCACCGAGTAAAACATTCTATTTAAGAGCCATTCCTTTAACAGAATTTAAAATTTATTTGTTCTTAACTCTTTTATGTGGATTGGAATTTTATTGTAGATTTGAATGCACGTGTTATAGCAGTTTCTGGTAAAGAGGGTTGTTTTTGATGCCACATTTAATACTAGTCGTTCAATACTTCTAGTACAGTTTGGATCGAAGTCTTTAGCCGTCGTAAAAATCGTAAAATTGTTTCTGACAAATAAGCATATTTCATAAATATACATACACGGCAGTGGTAAAATTTGTAGATCTTTGAAATGAGGCTTACAAGTCTCATAAAATCGGATACCTATCAATTTATTAGATTTATATTTATATATATTTTATTAGATAGAATAATCAAATATTTAAGCTTAATTAAATTAATAACACGTTACACAGAGTCGCTGACATACATACACATTCTTTCTTTCAAGAGAAAGACGAAAACATGCAAACGTAAAATAGTCAGTTCAAGTTATTAATGACAAATATATATTATTTTCTAATTCATTTTTTCCCTCTATGTTTGTAATAGTTTTTTTTATATTTAAGTTCAAGTTTAAGGTAGTTTCGTATATCAAATAAAACATTTTTTTATCAAAATTGTATCTAGACGAATACAAAACTTAACAATTATAAGCGTGTAAATAACAAAGATAATATAAGATTATTGATTATTTAATAAGACAACATAGACTTCGAAGAACTTCGGTGTGTTTATCTCTTTTTAGTGTCGCTTTTCTTCGTTTCATTGAATTTAAAATTACAACGATTCTAAAGAAGATTCTCTTAAAAACCTATTGAGGAGTCTTTGGGACGCCTGGCCCGAACGAAGTTTAGAGGACTATTGAAGAATTGTATACTGTATAGTAATAAGGGTCCTTTTAGTTTCAAAATGCCGTATATTACATTGATGGATACTGATGCGGGCGGGAGCGGGGATAAAAAAAGAAGGACTTACAGGATAAGGTCGCCCGCACCAGACACGCTACGAACGATGCAAGTGTCGCAGCGGCAGGCACTTCTTCATCGTGATCCTTTCTTCTCCTCTTGCGGTTCCATCCATAAGTGGACCAACTGGAACGATGCAGTGTGTATCTTCCAGCATGCGGGTATAAGCGGGTGTGAGTAGCGGCACAACACACAAAACGTGGCGAGGTTTGCGCGGAAGCAGCGGTGCGTTCAGCGGTCGGACGTAGACATTGCATAGTGACAGATGCGCCGAAAGAAAAAAAGGAAACAAAGAGGCGGTGACCAAATAGGTCGGCGTTAACAGATACTATTTTATTTGAGATCTTATTTCATTGTATCGAAGTTTCAAATTGCATAATAATATACAGTGGTCAGCATTTTTCGTTTCTGTCACACTTTTTCTCGTCTAGCTTCCATCCATCGAGTAACGTGCGATAAAGAACTTGCTTGTAAAATACGAGTAGTTTACGTTCTTAAGCTTCTTATTCAATGCGCACGAAACAAAGACTTATTGTAATAAAACGATCGGTCATAAAATGAATAACCTCTCTTCATGTGACTGCAAAGAAAACCGCGGGCCATAATAGCTGAGTGGTTAGCTTATTCGCGTCCCAAACTCAAAGAGCGCGACTTCAAAGCATGCCTGGAAACCCTGCACTACTTAGGCAGTTTTCTAACACAATTTATATTGTTGGGTTCAGTTTGTATGTACACAAATAAAACACCAACTACATGGTTTGTAGCACACTTCTTAGCTCGGCCGTTGGACAGCGAATGCGCTGGAGTCAGTTGCTAGCGACTCCCTCCACGCACTCCCCACCACCGACCATGGCGTCAGTAAGCTTGTTACGTTTATTAAATATAATACTCTACATATATATTGTTTCAATTAGCACGTGCCAACAGTGAAGGAGAATATCTTGATGAAATCTGCACATCGAGGTAATAATTGTGTCAAAGCTACCAATCCTCTTTGGTCAGGCGTGTCGGGTATTCTGTCCATTATCCTTGAAAAGGGAGGCCCGAGCCTAGCAATGAGATATTTATCGGTTGTTATTTTTATTTATTATCAGTGACGCCAAGGCGATTTATCATGACGATCCATAATTATGTATTCGTAATTCTTGAACATATTCCTGACTTTTCACGATTCGTTACGGTTATAGTACATATATATACGATCCGGAAATAATTATCGACACGTTAATGTGTGAAGGAGCCCTAAGGCGAGCATAATAACAGTAAACTATGAATGCCGCCGTGTTTTGGTGTCATCAGAACTGCTGATAGGTATTTTAACTATGGTAGTTTAGAGTTCTTGTCAAACTTGTCGCCATCTTTGAGTGTCACTTCGATGGATATAAATTTAATGGTTGAAAAGGGTCTTAATATTTTATGTATTTAATAAGTCATTAATATTTCCCAGGCAGTTTATTTTACAAATATAGTTTACTTTGACAGCAAGCAACTAATACAGGTTACATTACATAAGATATTATCTAGGCGCTATTTGTACCTGAAAAGATTGTTTGATCTGAACCCTGAAATTATTCCATTCTCCGAGATTAGTCTCGGTATGGAAACTAAATGTGTACCAAATTTCAACAAAATCAGCAAGCAGAAAAATGTTTTTCTGCGAGTCTGTAAGAAATAGAGTTATTCTCTCTATCATAATATAACCATGGATTTTAAAAAAAATATGTTGATTATATATGCATTACTAATGAGCATCGCAAGTGCAAAGTCACTTACATCTTTTAATAAACTCTTCAAAGATCACTAACTAAATTTGTAAACAGTGATTTATGTATGTGTATGTAACTTTATGTACATATAATCTATATATATAAAAATCAATTGCTGTTCGTTAGTCTCGCTAAAACTCGAGAACGGCTGGACTGATTTGGCTAATTTTGGTTTTGAATTATTTGTGGAAGTCCAGGGAAGGTTTAAAAGGTGAGTAAATATGAAAAAATGCTTGGAATATAGTAAAAACAACAATTACGCTTTCCTTTAGAAACTATTCCTATCTGTCAAATATTTGATGTTCGTCCCGTCGTTCAGAAATCAAATTAAATTTAAAAGTGAAGTTTTATTTTTTATTTTTTTGGTTTTAATGTCAAATGTTTGATGTTCATGCCGTCGCTCAGAAATCAAGGTTTTTTATTTATTGATTCTGAGGCGGTACGAAGTTTGCCGGGTCAGCTAGTTTCTAAATAAATTAATAACGGAATTGTCACACTGAAATGCCTATTTCTTACGAAAAGTCATTTGTTGGCACCTCCTACTTCCTAGTTAGCAATTGTGCCTTGGGTTTATAGCGTCTTTCTACCCCGGATGTTGCCGCCGCCCGATCGAAAGCCGCTCTTCATTCCCGGAAAAACTATACGAGACTAGCCGAATACGGGAATGTAGAGGCCCTATTCGGCAAGTTTCGCCTACATTCGTGTAGTCTCGGTTTCATGTCAGTACTATCAAAGAGTTTTGTGTTTGCGCGAGACAGAGTCGTCCGCACTCCCGTCCGCCCGTCCCCGTTTACCTTGTTTTACCTTGTTCAGTTGTGATGTATTGATGTCATCCACCATCTTCCTCTATTCCAACGGCGCTTTATGACTTTTTTTTCTTTTACTAACATATAATTGTAGTAGGCTGCAGCACATAAAGCTACAGCGGCAGACGTTTCTAATAAGTCCATCCTGTACAAATTCTGAACGGGCAGTGCGTGAGTGGGAATGTAGAGGGCCGCTCTCGATCTCGTCATGTCTCGGCAAAACATTTGGCCAAGACGTCTCGGCAGGAGTGTAGAGCGCGTATGAGCTATTTAGTACGTTGCCAAATGCCACGCTACCGCGATGCACGATGAATAGTATCGCACCCGCCTTCATAAATACACATATTAAGCTATCGAAGATTTCCGCGTCTATTTATAAAGTGGTAAGTGTATCTGCGTCCCTTGCGCCACGGGCTCGTGTAAAAGGACCTTGCCTCCTCTATCGCCATGTGATAAGCAGACCCCCTGAAACAGCGCCGTCGTGGGCTGGTGGCTGACTGCGAGGTTAGTGCAAGATTCATATTCTCCAGGCAGCAGCTCTTAATTGGGGAATAAGGGATGGTCATATATTGAACACAACACCCCCTACCAGCGGAGATTGTCTGATTGCGTCTCCTGTATTAATATCTTCAATAAATAAAAACCAAAAAAATATATTGAAACATAAAACGAAGTACTGTAATACTTTTTAATCCGAAGCCAAAACAAAAGTGGTGCTCAGTCACAAGCAACGTTAGAGACAAGTTCGGGGGCACCTGAACATCGAAATCTAATTAGTAGACTTAAGTGAAGCGAGTTCTGTTTAATTCTGTTTTTCGCTCTTGCGGCTGGACTAACGCAATTAAGTGATTTATTTGATTGATTTGAATAATTACTTTCGGTTACCATTTCCTAATTGTCTTGAGGTGACGCAATATTCTATTTCTTCCACTCTGTTCTATTCTGATATTCTTCTCGTTTGTCACTACTGAGGATCGTGTTGATAAATAATAAATAAACAAAATTCATTTATTCATAGCCACTTTAGATAACAATGGAGAAAAATACAATAATAATTTTGAGCCATCCGTCAGCTATCGAAGTCCCGTAACTAGGATTCAACCTGTAAATTAAAGTTGACTTTGGCAACTTTCGGTTACAGCGGAATACAACATACATTAAAGGCTAAAGTAAACATAAATTTTGAAATTCTCAACCCTATACTAAATTACTGTACTAATAGGGTTGAGATGAAAAACTAATAATATACTAGATATCAAAATAGTCGTAAAAAAAAGCAGGGATCTGTTAAGTGTTTGCTCAGATGGCGTGTGTGCAATCATGTTATTTTTGTGTGTATGTATGTGTGTGTGTGTGTGTGTGTGTGTGTGTGTGTGTGTGTGTGTGTGTGAGTGAGTGTATGTGTGTGTGTGTATGGTGTGTATGTGCTTGTGAATACGAATTTACAATTGTTTATACCCAGAAAATTTAGTACATTTATATATTTGTGCCTTATATTAGTCGCTATGATTGTTGCTTTTGCACATAATTTATATATATTTGATATAATATTTAGTCGATGAAAAATTAATTTGTTAGGTTACTTAGTAGTTTTTCTGTATTATTATAATCATGCGATTGTAGCCATTTGGATAGTTTGACCTTTACTTCATGCCTAGATAGAGAATATATTTTTAATTGTTTATTAATTTTGTTATACAAGGGTCCATGAATGAAGTTATAATGTCGTTTGGCGAAAGATGTTCTGCAAGCTACGGTAGGGTACACTCTGTCGGAGCGTCGTTTACGTGTGTAAATTGAAGGATCAAAATTTAGTTTTGAATGAGCTCTTAAGATTACATTTAAAATAAACAATTGGCGAATAGAAAGGAGTGACGTCTCCTGATATAGTTTATGCGTTGGATATCGGAAAGGTTTTTTTAAATATAACCTTTAATACCAATCTTTGAGATCTTTCAAGTTTCAAAAGATAAGTCTTAGTTGCCGCTCCCCATGAAATATTGCAATATGTTAATAGTGATTCGCATAATGCGTAATATGTCATTTTCAAAGTCTTTAAATCTGTAACATCTCTGAGTTTTTTAAAAACATAAATAAGTTTCCGCACGCGGTTAGACAATGTATTAATATATAAATCCCATTTCAGTGTATTATCAATTTGAATTCCCAAATACTTAACAGAAGTAGCACTAGAAATATTTGGACAGCTACAATTAGAGATGTAATTAATACAGGAATGTGCCTTTAGGTAATATTCCTGCGATGAAGGCAAGGTTTTAGAGTTGATTGAAAAGGGCACGAAAAAAGTTTTGCTCATATTTAAGGTTAGTCGATTTGATGATAACCATAGCATCACTCGTGATAGAGCCATTTCTGCATTTGCTTTAGTTTCATCCCATGATGAACCATGTACCAGAAGAGCTGTGTCATCAGCATATGTAAATATTCTGCAGTTCGATATCTCGAAGAGACATAATTCATTGATGTAATCGGTCCGAGTATACTTCCTTGAGGAACCCCGTACACAAGAGTTTCATCCTTGCTAACATTATTAGCCATCTTAACAGCTTGGCAACGATTAGTGAGATAATCTTGAAATATTTTTAATGTTATACCTCTGACGCCTAACAATTCAAGCTTTGACAAAAGGGTTGGAACAAAAACGGTATCGAAAGCCTTTGATAGATCGAGAAAAATGCCAAGGCACCTGTCTTTACTGTCTAATACTTCAACAATGTGATTAACCAAAGAAACTACAGCGTCATTTGTTGAGCGACAACGTCTAAAACCATATTGGTTACTGGCAAGAAGATTTTTTGATTCTAAATAGTATAACCACCACCAAGCGATAATTTAAGAGCTTTTCTAATATCTTTGACATTACCGGCAGTACTGAAATAGGTCTATAATTACTTACAATGTTAGGTTCCCCATGTTTGAATATTGGATGAACTATCGCTCTCTTAAAAGCAGTTGGAAATACTCCCTTTTCCATAGAAATATTACATATGTGGGTCAAAACAGGGGTCAAGGCACCAATAGAAGACTTTATTATAGTAGTGGAAATATTGTCCCAACCAACCGCGCTATCGCTTCGAAGGTTTAATATGATATTTCTCACCTCGTCAGTGTCAGTCGGTAAAATGACAAATGAGTCACGATGCAGAATATTAGGTTGAAAGTTTGTTTTGGCATGGCAGTGAACAGTTGCTCTCTTCCACTGAGATCCGTTTACTTATTTATCTATTGTAATATATGTTAATATATATATAAATCCTTGTCATATTTATAATGTTAATAAATATATTTATTTAGATTATTTCGTATATACGTATACTAGCTTCTGCCCGCGACTTCGTCCGCGTTGAATAGTTTAAAAAAAGTAAGTTAAAAAACCCCCCGATTTTGAAACCTTCTTTACTGGTGCTCCGCTCCTATTAGCTTTAGCGTGGTGATATATGCCTATATAGCCTTCCTCGATGAATGGGATAGTTTAACACTGAAATAATTTTTCAAATCAGACCAAGTAGTTTTTGAGATAAGCGCATTTTAGCAAACAAACAAACTCTTCAGCTTAATATATCAGTATAAGATGCTTGTCATATCTAAAATGTTAATAAATATATTTATTTTGATGTTTTTTTTTTATATTAAACAATTTATTAATATTAATAAAACTACAATAATTATAAACTTTAAAATAAACTACAAACTATACTATATAAAAACTAAAACAAAAAAATGGGAAATATCTAAAGAAAAGTTATTGGTCCTAAACCACTTACCGGGAACGTTCCCAGAAGGCTAGCAGCGTTGCCACGTGGTATAGCAATGCTTAATCTTTGAGCCAAATAGACGCCACGAAGTCGCAGGCAGAAGCTAGTATATTATAAACATAAATGTAAAATAAATCAGGGGGGATTTTCGGACCAGGAGATTCCGAAAATGCAATTTTTAGAATTTCTGTTTGTCTGCTGTGTGGATGTTACTACTAATGCTTGACATAAGCTTAACAGCACCTGTCTGTAGGTATAATTAACCGCCCTTTGTCTAGCACGCGCAAAGTTCAAAGCCCAGAATAATCAAATTAAATTGAAAATCCGACACTCAAGCAAAATCAAATTTGCTGGGTACCCTCATATCGTGTTAGAAATTCAGTTTTATCGACCTCGAACCTTTGAGGTCTAATTCAAGGAACCCCCGGGGTCCTATGTCGAGTTTCATATTTTATGAGATAACTATACAAAAATGATAGAAATTGTATGTATGTTTGAATGCGTCAATATCTGAAACTGATTGGAAAACCTTTTTTTATATTAAATAGGTTTGCGTTAGGCCACGATCACGTCCAATGCCGGACGATGATGCGGTCGAAGATGGGGCACGCCTACCTAGATAATACCTATTCACACGAGACTTGAAGAAGGGAATCTTATTGCATTGTACTCTTCGGGAAACACAGACTCTGGTAGTGCATTCCACAGCTCTCCCGTACGTAGAAGAAACGTGGAGGCGAAATGTTTAGTACGCAATGGTAGTGTTTCCACTGTGCAAAGATGGGGTAGACCAGAGCGCCTTGTCCGAAGATGGAATGGTATAGGGGGAATCAGGTCGTACAGTTCAACCGCACACTCTCCGAAATGAATCTTATAAAAGACTGATAGACTAGCAACCCGGCGTCGATGCTCTAGGCCTTTGAAGGCTTGTATTGACCAGCTGGTCGCTACCAATCAACCACTTGGCTCTTCTCTCAGTTGACTCTAGCGCTTCAAGCTGGTATTTGTATACGCTTGCCCAAGGTAATCCGCCTTGGTCAAGCGTGGCGGGTAGGTGGCGGGCAGGTTTTGACACATCGGTTATCTCGATGTGCAGGTTGCATCACGATGTTTTCCTTTACCGTTGTTAGCACGTGGTAATTGTAACAATATGCGCATTAGTTCAGAAAACTGCGTTAGTAGGGCATGCGTTTTGTCCAGGATTTGAACCTGGGCCCTTTGAGTTTGGAAAGCGTGCACTAGCTATTACGCTACCACCACTTTTTCACCCAACACCACGATTTCAAAATGGACTCTTACAAATAACTTATTGAAAGTAATCGCTTCTAAAGTTATTTTAATAATATGTTAAAAGAAAAGAAGCGCCGCAACAAACTCTCATACACAGACTCATTTATATCTTTCAATTTGATTAAATCAACTAAAGTGATCCATGTAAATATACGCTTCAATCTCACTACCATTGAATACTGTCATTTCGATGGTATCTGTGCTTGAGCGGTCTAAGCCTTTGCCGACTTACCTAACTATAACGCAGTAGCTCCTGATTCTATTCCTGACGTGGTAAATTTCGAAAATGAATATTCCATTATTTACTATGGTCTGGGTGTCTGCGATCGGCCCCAGAGTGGTCCGTTGTATATTACCCATAACACAAGCGTCGCTTGCTTAATTTGGGGATATATAATGTCTGCTTGTCTGCCGATTATTGTTAACATAAACTGCCTTAGTTCTCTGTACCTTAAAAAATGTTGTGTAAATATTAACGATCTTATTCAATTTCTTAGAGTAAGAGCGCTTCTCTATAGTTCTTAAAGAACCGTTCAAACTTACTTTAACTCTCTATGTATTAGATCGAAGTTTATAAAATACTTGTATCTTTTATGTTTAAGGTGTAAATCCTCTTTGTTTTTTAGTTTTTTAAATTTATTTAAAATTCCTGTTCTTACACACATATATTAATACGTGAAGCAAAAACTTTGTACCCCTTGTTACGAAAATTGCGCGGACTGAGAAGTATCAAATTTCGCACACTTAAAGTTTATATAGAGAAGGAGGGCAGAATGCTAATATTTAAAAAAAATATTCTTAAACATTAAATCTATAACAAAACATTACATATACTATGATGTGTTTGACACATACGCATATAATCTTGTTTATTGTTCAAGTTAAATTAACAGTATATATAGCCTTGGCGAAATCTGTGATTATAGAAGTATAGTTGAACAGAACCTTAATAATGTTCAAACTTATAATTTAAATTAATTATTATGATCGAATTTCGTCCACGGGCGACCACTAGTAATAATAAATGTATTTACCATGATTATTATATCTTATATATAAAATTCTCGTGTCACAATGTTAGTTACCATACTCCTCTGAAACGGTTTGACCGAATCTCATGAAATTTTGTGTACATATTGGGTAGGTCTGAGAATCGGACAACATCTATTTTCCATCCCCCTAAATGTTAAGGGTAGTCTACCCCTAATTTTTTTTTAATTTTTAGATTTGTTTATGATACATAATTTAAAAATATATACAACCCTAAATTTTCAACCCTCTACGATAAACCCCTATTTTTTATTTGTTAAATATCGATTGAAGCTTTTCCGGGTAGGTTCAACGTCTGCCGGGACAGCTAATATGTTTCTATATTTTCAAACTAAATTGATCTAATTTGGTTTTGCTTTCCTTTGGGATAGAAATATAGCCAGAATAGCTGCTGCGGTTGTATTTTTTAGTGCTGTTTCAATTCAATGGCAAACACGTTGTCGCCATGAAAAAACGAACGAAGTGTTTCTGGAGCTACTAGTGCAATACAATGTGAGATCAACCGCGGCGCAAGGCTAGTTTATTTTTTCAAAGAAATAAAAAGGTTGATAACGATAAATATTTATGTTTTCGCCTTTGATGCCGACCGATCTTTTAGGATATTCAAATTGTATACTATCTTTGGGGCTTTGCCTATTTGTTTCGAATATTTGATGATCCAATGACTTACAATTTTTAGAATAATGACATAAACTTTTTTTATATATTTTCCTTTCTTTATCTGTATTTTATTAGTAATTATTGTTTTTATTTTGTTCAATATTGACCTAATGTAAATTAAATAGACATTTTATGTAATTTTCGTATAATTGTATTTCTTTTTTTTTGTAATTAACTGTTTGAGCCAATTTTTATTTTTGTTATATACATTATTTTTTAGTGGTTACTTGATTGATATATGTATTAATTTTGTGTTTTATATTTAAGAATATTAATTATTGCATGTTTCCCAAACAAATTAAATAAAAATAAATACTTAAATAAATGATACGTCTCTTTCATGTTTTTTTGCAGTGACATAGTTTTGTCGCTTCTCTTTCATCAGTAGAAAGCGTGTGTCCAGGAACCAGTTCTATTTTGGTTAAAACGAAAGCGTTGTACAATTTTTATAGCTCCACCCACCAAGTCTACCTGATGGAAAGTGGTCCCCGTAGCTTCCCAAATGCTGGTGAATTATTATGTTCCGGCATTAGTGACTAGGTTCCAGGATCCTTCCTTTAGACAGTGGCAGCTCATTGGTAGCACCTTTGGTGTTTCAAACATCTTTAGGAGGCGGTAACCGCTGTCCATTAAGTAAACTGTCTGCATGACTGTCAGTATCGCAATAATAAAATACACAAAAAAGCACACGTGTCTATGAAAAGCATAAAAGACTAGGATGCGCCCGCGACTACGTCTACGTTCGACTTGAAATTCCTGCGGGATTCTCGAGATAAAAAATATCACACATTTTATTACATAATTTGTTATAATCAGTGAAAAAAACATATTGGAATTCGATTTTTTTTAATTCGGCCAATTTCCAGAAAAATTTCGGCAAATTTTAATCGTATGAATTTGCTGTCAATCAGCGAAAACCGCAAGAAATCGTCCGAGTAGTTTACGTGAATCCCGAACAAACAGATAAGAAGTCTTAAAAACTTTTTATAGTATTGTCTTTAAATACTGTTACATGCCGATAAAAGTAAATGCAGACCTGCAGTTTATTACCTTTCGGCATTTGGACTTCTTTTGTTTACTTTGTGTTTAAAATTTGTAATAAGAAAAACATCCTATTGTGTATTGTAATCGTTTATGATAGTTATAACCCGGTGTGATTTTTAGATTCTATTGTAATGCGGTCGAGCATTGTGTCAAGACATATTGTATAGTTTAGTATAAAACAATGCCCGAACGGAGGGGTGAGGCAGTCAAGCGACGATTACGATACGAGCAAAACTTTGGTACATTCGTAAGCTATATAGTAACGGACTTTGCGCGTGTTATTGAGTCGTGCATCACGTTTGTACTGGTTGCGTTCAGTTATATTTGTACCTGTGTTATGCGTGTTTGTATAGTTCTAATAAATTCTAAAGTAATTCCAACGGCATTTTGATTCGAGTCCTGTAACTCGTAACAATATATATATATAGTTATTTTCATCATTATTTAACTGCATTGTACGTTAGGTATTATTATATGTGTTGTATTGTCCTTCGTGACTTTACTTGCGCTGGTCCCAGGCGCATGAACAGCACTGGTCTTAATCGGTCAGTATATACTGAGACTGGGTCCAATTTTAGGACATATTCTGTTTATATTATTTTACTGATGTCATAAATAAAATATGAAAGAGATAGAGAGATAACACTTTATTGTGCACCATTACTGAAAACACAGAAAATCTTAAAGCCTAAAAATATTGTAAATTTGCACAATGGGTGGTCTTATCGCTAAGAAGTGATCTCTTCCAGACAACCTGTGTATACGTCTTTCTTTCTTTCCTCTTTCTAAAAAAAGTTGTTATTAAATAGCTTTAATGTACAGACAACGGCATATTTAGAATTTTATTTCATTGTAGGTTAGTTCAATGGAGCGATATTTTTTAGAAAAATGTCATTCAATAACGAAACGGTATGTGGACGTTGTTGCTGTATTGAATGGGCAAGGATTTGAAGCGTAGTGGGAGTGCATTGCTGCTTGGGATTTAATGGATATTCGGCTTTAGAGCTGCTCCGTTGTATATAGTCGAATACTTATATATAAAATGAAAGTAATAAAACCTAAAGAATATTCATTCAACCAGCTGCAGCGTCTCATTGGATTAATAGATCACTACTAAGAGGCAGGCATTAGAATTATTACAGAGTTTATTAGAACTATACAAACACGTATAACACAGGTACAAATGTTACCGAACTCTCTATCGACTAGAATTAGCTTGTATTTATACACCTGGCTGATTATGCAACCTGCAAACGGCTGTAGACGAGTGCAATGGGCTGTTCTTCAAAATAACTAGAAATTTGACATGTATGCCAAAAAATAAGTAAACAAAAGAAGACGGTCATAAAAAGATTACAATTAGTTCAAATGCCGACAGTTAATAATATGTGTTTTTACAGATTAGGAGTGGTTTTTTTTGTCCTAACCTAAGTTGTAACAATACGATATCTAACGAATTTCTCTTTTGAAAGTATATAAACTTTTATACTGACATTTTATTTTACATAAAAATATACATCTCTTTTAATATTATAAATTCGAAAGTAACTCTGTTACTGTAAAACTACGGAACTAAGTTAAATCTGTCTATCAATCATACGCACACACAAACACCCCCCCCCCACACAAACACACAGAGCCACACACACATATATACACACCCATATGCATCCACACCACACATACATGCTCATATAATTCATACATAACTTAAACTATTGGTATATTTTATAAACATTAGTGTCTACTATATACTCGTATTTTGAAGCTGGAGGTGAGGGGTCAGGAGTGCCATAATGACAGGATTTCTTCCCTAGTTTGGGCTCCCGGCTTTTCCACCCATAGTTAAGATTTTTCCGCTATATTGTTATGTTTTGTGGAAAGGAAGTTAAAGGTGGATTTAAAGTCTCTTCCCGGAGTGACTGGTTTATCCTATGTTTGTCCAAGGCGACTAAGGCAGACTCGGTCAAACGTCAATTCGTATTGAACTTGCTAGCTTTGGTTAGACAAAAATTCGGTAGCCAAAGGCCGAAAAACGTATTTTATTTGAAGTTTGACTAAGACTTTATGTCAGATCTCAAACTCAAATTTCACACTAAAATATACAATGACAAAAACAGACCATGCTTACAATATTTTATAGGTAATAAACAATAGGCTGCCTTATAGCTCCAAGCGATCTTTTCCAGGCAAACTAAATCAAAGCAATTGGAATTAGGCGATGTAGGTGGTGCAGGAAAAGGCAATAGATATGTAAATACTCAAACTGATTTAATAAATATGCAAATACATATACATGTATATATATTTATATATTATATACACATATACAATAATATATTTCGAAATACATAAGTTATATATAATAAATGTATTAGCATGATTATATTGTGTTAATCAGACATAGTTATTTGTGGACAAATAGTGTTTTCTGAGTAAATTTATCAATGTTGGTAAGGATTTGGCTTTTGTGACAGTTTCAGGCATATTCCAAAGTGTATCAATCAATCAATCAATCATTTAATTGCTCAAAAACATGGCGTATACATGGATCATATTATGTTACTATTAGGTTTCACATGTTTTTGCCGGTCAGGCATGCAAATTGTACATATATGCTTAAAACTACTTCAAAATTATACATGTCAATTTAAAATTATAATAATCAATACAATACTAATTTAATTTAATGTAATACTTGTAACAACTCATAAGGGTTTATGGTAGTAAAAGAACACCAATTGGTCACAATATTTTATAATCAGAGAACCTTACGGTTTTCTAGAACACCTCGAAATCCCTCCAATTTTACAGTATAACAAACTTGGCAAACTGGCACAAGCGATTGCGGATTGAAGTCATTGATAAACTATTTTAATTAAAAGGTTATGAATGAAATAATCTTATACATTATTGTTCGGAATTTCTAGACAACATTTTAAACAAGATATTATACAAAATATTAAACTCAAAGGTTTACATGTTACACACATACAAATCAAAAACAGTATAAATCTAACGCGTCTGCCAACATGAAAATAACGTGTATTAATACAGTTCATATACAATTGAGAGACCTTGAATAACCTACACAATTGCCACAGTATATTATTGTCACATAAAATGGAGGTAAATTATGGTGAAATACTCTATACCAAAACAGGCGCTAATCACAGAATAAATAAAAATATAACATTACTAGCTGTGCCCGCGACGCCGTCCGCGTGGAATTTGTTTTCAAAGCCAGATTTTGAAACATTTTTCATTGCTGCTCCGCTCCTATTGGTCTTAGCGTGATGATATATAGCCTATAGCCTTCCTCGATAAATAGGCTATCCAACACTGAAAGAATTTTTCAAATCAGACCAGCAGTTCCTGAGATTAGCGCGTTTAAACAAACAAACTCTTCAGCTTTATATATTAGTATAGCGGCCCCGGCAGACGTTGTCCTGCTATGAAAAAATAAAAATCTAGGACCCGATCCCAGCGCCACCTACCGTTTCCAACGAGATAAAATGTATCCTATGTCCGTCTCCTGATATCGCCCCTCATGACCGCCCACCACATCATACATGCGCGCGCAATACTTAATACTTATTTGGCTACAACACTAATGCTTAAATTTTAAATATTGCGATATCTTTTGAATGAAACGTCCGAATTGAATAATACAAAAAGTTTTAGAAAGGTCTTGAATTCGTCTTGAATATGGAGTAATTTATTTTGATAAGGATTAATACCAAGATACAAAATAAATAGTTTTTGAAGCGACGGCATTTTATTTATTTAAAAAATATAAAAGAAAACACTAATTGTGAGATAACTACAATAGTTAGACATATAGTTACACGATATTTTTTGTAGACAATTATATGTTCTGCAAAGTGGTAATACATTGTTTTGTTCTATAATCAATAGTTCTCACAGCGCACGCCGTGTAAGGATTTTCTCGGGTCATTTTTTTACACTCGTCATTATTGAACTTTTGGTAAGGATCCCTAATTTTTTTGAAAATATAATATAGCCTTTAGCCTTCCTCGATAAATGTACTATCCAACACTGAAAGAATTTTTCAAATCGGACCAGCGGTTCCTGAGATTAGCGCGTTTAAACAAACAAACAAACAAAAAAACAAACTCTTCCGCTTTATAATATTAGTATAGATTATCCAATTAAGGAAATGGTCGATTGTTTCGTTTAGAAATAAGAGGGTATATAACAAAATGTACATGACAAGAACAACTATGCTAGTAAATATCTGTAACAAAAGTTTGGCAGCCTGCACTGTAAAAGAATTATCATATTAGTATGTTATATAATGTTTTAATTTTTGACTATATTCACGGCGGTCTTAGAGCTCTATGAAAACAACATCTCGCATAATTCAAGTAGTTATTGCCCCCATTCAGATGTATGAAACACGTTTCAAAAGTACTTCGTTCTACGCCGCTACGTTGTTTCCGTGACCTGAATACATATATGCCTTTAAAGAGTAAAATTATATTATTTGTTCGATTTCCTTTGATATTCTAAGTAAATTACCAACATTACTCGTTATATTACAGGCTAAATAAACCACGCGCTGACGTTTGCTTATTATAGTATTTCATGGTAAAATAAATTCACCAAGTTATTTCTTTACTTCATCAAATTTTAGCTAAATATAATATTTTTTATATATTTAGCTAAACTGACTAAAGAATTACTTAAATAAATTTATCGTATACGATGTATTTTTTTTCAAATTTGACCTTCAATACCTAACCTAAAATTTTCATTCGATAAACCACACGAGTTAAAGTTCAATATCTCAGAAAATATTGATTTGAAAAAGATCTATGAGACTTTTTTTGTAGGAAATTAAATTTCCAACTAATTTGCTATTTACACTTTGTAAAGTCGATTGCTTCGGAGACAACAGCAAAAATACTAGAATTTTATGTAATAATCAACTTCTGTGACATGTACCCACTCACTAGTATAAATTCACTTTCACCGCAATGGAAACTATTGTAGATTGTTTAATTTTGAGTAAAGTACCAAACCCGATGTGATAGCGCATACGGTTGAGTTATAGAAAAACAAAAAAAACAACCAAACACGGAACAATATTATCCGTGATAGAACGGAAAAAGAATACAATCACCAAATCGACAAAACAACCCACGGCCAGGTGGTAGGGTATTTGCGAGTCAGGACGACTACCACCCCTAGTCTAGAATATGCCGCCGTAACAATCTTGAGTTGTGTTCCGAAATTACTGGCACTTTTGGAGTTACAAATATCTATAGGCGATGGTAACCGCTTTCCATCAAGTGGGCCGTCTGCCTGTCTGCTGAACTCATACAATAAAAAAAACAATTTACGAGAAAAACATACCTACAGCCTCCTTGGCCTTACGAAACTCGGTTCAAATTACTGTAGTAATTTGGTAGACTATTGCGAACTGACTCCTCTCGCAATACTTAATAAAGTGATGAGTAATACACGTGTGAGGCAGTACATTTGTCCCGTACAAAATAGATTTGTGAATTTTGTCACGCTACTACTCACACATCAAATGTAAGAGGAAAGACGGAACGAGGATTACAGTACAATAACGCCTATACGGATATTGACATGACAAAGAGTGACAACATGACATGTACGACTGCTAGTAAAATGAGATGACCCAGGTCGAGCACATCCGATTCTTAACGAACATTTCCGAACTAGAAGTTAGTCAGAGTCAGAGGGAATGACGCTTACCGCCTCACCGGCCTGATCTCTTCAAATATACCGCCGCGGTACAAACCATACAAATCTCCTCACCTCATTTGAACTGGTACATTGTGGTGGTTCAGTACAAAACGTAATGTTACTCTTACAAACTTATTTTAAAATCATGTCCTACCCAACTCTACAGTGCACCGAAATACAGACCACTTTTTTGTGGTCCAGTGTTATCCTTCTTTCATAATCAATATCATGTGTTTTTATGTTTTGACTTTTTTTATTACTTACCAAAAATATACAGTATTCCATTTCGATTTTACAAGTTTTTATTTAACTTGCAATAGATGTACCTATATATGTATGTAAGTTCGGGTGGAATCTTGCAAGCATATGTATATCGCGTGACAATGCAATAATATGGTACCTTAAAGCTGATCTGATGATGGAGTCGGAAGGTGGCCATCAGAACTCCTGTACTAAACAAGATATACCCGTCGTGCTTGGGCTCGTTTTACATTTCTTGGCTAGCACTGTGCTGCTACATGTTATCCAGGAATTTAAAAGCTTGTATTTAAAAAAGCTTATTTAGTACATACTCGTCATTATAAGGGCTCGAATAGCAACGCAAAATGTGAGCTCATCTCACTGTTAAACGGCGTCGAGAAAAATAAAAAGAAAAGTCGTCCTTTGAAGTTGTATCTGTTTATTGTGTTTGTAGTTCCCGACAAAGTGTAGGAAATGTTTGTTTCGTGTTGGAAATCGATTGAACTTTACCCGTTTAGTAGAAATATGAAACAAATCTTTGTTTTATTGTTTACGGAAACCGGTCAGTTATGTACCAAATATCTAGCCATGCCACATCTATTATGTCTTGGTGGTAGGGATAGACCAAAAAAGGTTAGGTTTCAGAATTAAGGATGTTTAAGACCACGTAAAATAAAGTAAAGTACATAAAGTTCGAAAGTGGACTCCGGACTTCGAAGCGAACCCGTGGATGACTGTAACCGGCTGGTAAGGTGTGGAACAATGTCTAACGATGCCATCTTCGCCAGATTCTGGTAGATGGAGTAGGCCTAAAAAATTGGTATCATAACAAGGCTTGCTGAAGATCGCTTGATTATGCTGATGCCAGCTTGCCAGCGGACATGACTCAGGAACAACTAAATAAACTTGAGCGCCTTCAAAACTTCTTCCACCCACTAGTGCTCTTTACCTCAAGGAATTCTTCGAATTTCTGTACGTATCCAGCTCCCACAATTTACGCCCCTCAACTATATAAAGTATATACACTCCTGGTACGTACGTCTTATTTAAAACAATAACTCTTTTACCATCCAGGCTGTGTCTTTGAAATAAGCTACCTATTGCTATGAGACAAGCCAAATCCTTAGTGTTTAGAAAATTAGGTTCAGAAGCATTACTTCTCTATTGTGTATAATAATTCTAACACTATATATATATATATATATATATATATATATATATATATATATATATGTGTGTGTATATGTATGTATATATCTATATACATATACATTGTATATATGTATATTTGTATTGTCATCTATACTATATTAATAATATTATAAAGAGATAAGTTTAAAGTTAAAACGAGGTCAGCTGAAAAGCATATCAAATAAACGTGCATGTATGAAGAGGTTAATGAAAGTAGATGAAGCGAAAATTGTTTGCCAGGATCGTCGCAAGTCGAGACCCATAGTCTCTACCTACCTCCATGAGAAAAAGGCGTGATAATATAAATGTGTGTAAAGTTTATGAGTTTGTGACGTTGTACACGATAATCTCTGGATCTACTAAATCGATTTTGAAAATTCTTTCACCAGCAGAGAGCTACATTATTCCTGAGTGACATAGGGTATATTTGATTGTTATTAATAATAAGTTTCTTTTTTTCTGATGCACAGCGTAGTACGTTCGGGTTAGTTAGTACGTATATATACGTGTCTGTATACGTATATACACATGTATATATATTTATATTCTTTTTGTACTTGTATGTATTGTGTATACATATAATTTATCATTATTTATAAAGTGCACCACCGACAGTATTAAAAGTGCATTAATCCCCGCCAAGGGTTGCCTGGAAGAGATCGCTTTTTAACGATAAGGCCGGTTTGTACTATCTCTTGTATATTTCTGTTTCCGTTAATCTATGTTTTGGTGTACACACTGTTACGACTACAGGACTCGAATTAAAATAAATCCCGTTAGAATTACTATAGAGTTTATTAGAACTGTACAAACACTTATAAAACAAATACAAATAGAACAGGATGCAACCAGTTCACACTGCACGATTCAATGCAATTCAATACACGCAAAGTCCGTCACTATGTCGCTAATCGAAAGTACACGTAACAGTAACACGTCTTAATCGTATCATAGTCGTCGTTTGACTGCCCCAGCCCTCCGTTCGGGCATTGTTTTATACTAAACTGTATAATACCGACAACGGGTTCGCGCACATCTGGCATGCTTCGACACAATGTAATAAAAACAAGGATTAAGTCGTTCGACACTAATTACAGCCATATAATAAGTACGACAACAATAGATGTTTTTAAAGTTTGAACACGAAGTAAATAGAAGAATTCGTTTTTTTAACAACATGCAGGTGTGCGGTCTTTGTTGTTATGTAACAATACAATAAAGTGTTGTCTATCTATCTATCTATCTTAATTGACGAAACTAAACTGACCTCGAACAAAGAACTAAGTACACATTATTTAGAACCATCTAGAACTGTTCGTTCATTGACCCCTGGACATAATTGGACAATCAACAATAGAACTTATATATCTTTGTTATAATGTAAGTCGATTTGGACGGACATTTTCCACGATTTTAATGCCAATCGATGTAAATGGTTTCATTCAGTGGAAAATTAACAAAGACGGAAAAATTGTGAAAGGAACATTTGAATTGGTAAAGATTTTATTGTGTTTATAAACGATTTGTTCACTAGGATATGCCCGTGATTTCGTGCACGCTTGACTTAGTGCCCACATAATTTAAAAAATAATATAACCAGTAGCTTTAGTAAACGTGTGTCGCAGTAAGCTAATTTTTTTGCACCAGAAAACTTCGAATTGCTCCCGGGAAAATGCCCGCAGGATACAAGAGATAAAAAAACACACATTTTATTACATAGATAGATGTTAGAAAGCCATGGATGTATAAACGAAAGTTCTCGAATATAAGGCTCGGGAAGGAAAAGACAGAGATAGATAGATGTTTCGAAAGGGACAGATAGTAAATAAAAGAATAACGAAATTATGGGTTCCAGAAAATTCTTCCGGGTATATAAGTAGCATAAGGCGCGCCTACCGGGCAGTTTAGAGTTGAGCTCAGTTCAAGACGGCGAAGTGAGAAGTGCGAAACGGAAGAGTTGGAAGAAAAGTTTAATAGAAGACAGTGACGAGTTAAGTGGTAAATTTAGTGACAAGTTTAGTCGACAGTTAATTGAAGGAGGTGTGTAGCGTAGTTCGCGAGAAGAACCAGAAGCGAGCTACACGCGGTAATATCGCAGCACTGTAGTATCAGGTGGTGGTCTACGCAATATCGGCGACGGCATTGTGAGTGGGACACCTTATCGTCGGGACAGTGCATCGTTAGTCGTGCGTATAGGGGCAACCCTGTGGAGAGGTATTGCGTGTGGCTATGTAAGTCAATAAAATCGTTTAGTTAAAAACTTTAAAATTAGATTATTTTTAATTTGGCCAGTTAAATAATTCCCAGCAAACTTCCCACCGGTTTCTCAGGATAAACCTCATAGAAATTGGCACAGTAGTTTTTACATTAATCGAAGAAACAGACAAGAAATTAAAAAAAAATCTTCATCTTCTCCATCTTTTGTATAGTATATTCCAGTTGTTCCATTTTGAATAGCTTCAATGTACAGACAGAACTTGTTTTAAATATTACAGATATACATTAATCATGCGCCCTTAATCTTATCATTATTAGTCATTTGCGTGACTAATTGATTCAAAAAACCAGCGACCACCACATAAAATATGAGAATAAATAAAATTTCTTAGAAAATATAGTGCAATTCTGTCTCCATTTTTCAAGTGACATAGAAATTAAGAATAGGTAATAGCGAAAACTAATCTAAGAGACGTGGGAGCAATTTTGATGGAAATTAAAATAGTATATAACAGTTTTCAAAATTGTTTTTCCGAAATTCAAAAGGTTTATTCAAAATAAGTTCCACTAGAGAACACTTTATGAAGGTCAAAGTTTTAATCTACTTCCTATTCTATTGTTACAACCCAGGTCCCGACAAAAACAAGATCCACCTGCATATCTGAAACAAAACACATTTTATTACCTGCCGGCATTTAAACTAGTTGTAACTCTTTTATGATCGTCTTCTTTTGTTAACTTTGTGTTTAAAATTTGTGAGTAGAAAACAGACCATTGTTTTATTGTACTATTTTATGGCAGTTTGCGGCCGGGTCGTTAGCCAGGTGTGGTGGATTAAGTTGACTTAGATACGGGGACATTGGATTTGTGCAATATAAAACGATGACCTGATGGAGGGGGAGGCAGTCGATCGAGAACCACGAGCGAAGCGAGACTTGTGTACTACAATCGGGAATCTAATAAGTGACGGACTGCGTGTTTTATTGAATTTCGACATTACGTTACGACTTATTGTGTTCGGTTATATTTGTACCTGTGTTATACGTGTTCGTATAGTTCTAATAAACTCTATAGTAATTCTAGCGGAATTTTAATTCGAGTCTCGCGACTCGTAACACTATTCCGCCACCGCTTCGAAACGTATTATCGCTGTTTAAAGGAGAAGAAGCGGCAACAAACTCCCCAGCATCACGTCTAGCTCTTATTTCTATTACCTTGTAATTATAATATATGTCTTTGACGACCACGCGCCATGAAAACGGTCCGAACATTTGGAGAGTTTGCGTGGGGCCATAGGAACGCCAACGCGTAGAGGCCCCTCGACAAAATTAATCTAAATGTGCCGTGACACTGACCGGCGATTATCCCTGTCTACATCATATAATAATGCACGCAAAGACAAGCCCCGGCCTGTGTAGGACTGTTGTGTGAAACGAGAACAATAAGTACCGCGCTATTGGGGTGAACTGCTAGCGGTATTAGGGGTCTGGAAATATGGAGATTATGGCGTCTGTCCGTAATGTTCGGGGAACATGCAAAAATGAGTAACATGGGTAACATTTAAATTCTTTTATGGTCGTCTTCTTTTGTTTACTTATTGGCATACGGCCTATTGTTGCATTGTGATCATTAGCCAGGTGTTACAGATTTAAAGTACAAGCTGATTCTAGGAAATTCCGTCCACGCGGACGGGTTGACATATTGCATCTGTGCAATATAAAGCAATGGCCTGATTGAGGGAGAAGCAGTCGAGCGATAACCACGAGCGAAGCAAGACTTTGCGCATTTTATTGAATTACGATCTTCTGCAATACGTTTGAACTCGTTGTGTTTAGTTATATTTGTACCTGTGTTATACGTGTTTGTATAGTTCTAATAAGCTCTATAGTAATTCTAACGGCATTTTAGTGCGAGTCTCGCAACTCGTGACAAGATATAGTATTAATACATGATCATGATCTTAAAACTGTCTCGCCATTCTAGGTAGGGAGAAACTGTTAAGCTAGCAAAAGTTGAGACTAATTTAATTTCTGAAATAAAATGTTATAAAGCTCTTGTTACTCTACTTTAACGATCACTGTACCGGCAAATTTAATTTAAACTTTTTGACAACGTAAAATGTTCGGCAACAGCTAACTAACGTCCATGCGAAAAAAGTTTAACAAACTACACTTTAGTCGCAATATCTTCTATTTTACCCTTCGTTTGCACATTATATATAACTACATAATTATACTATTTTACCTACTTTAATAACATCACTTCCACGGCACCAAGCAAGAGAGTGACGAGGGAAGCCCGCAGGGCGAGTATCAAATGTACAGAATTATCAAGATTTTCTTTATTTGTATGAGGTTAGTTAGTTATTCATTAATTTTATTAATTCCAAATGAAATGCTCAATTGTGGCGGCCTCTATGGTTGAGAGAGTTAAGCCTTTGCCGGCCTACCTCACTGCAATGCAGAGGCTCCGGGTTCGATTCCTGGTAAAGTAAATTTCGGAAACGTATTTTCTCCGTTATTTCCTATGGTTTGGATGTCTGGGCTCGCCCACAGAGCAATCCATTGTATATTATCCATAACACAAGTGTGTTGATTTGGGGATATATAATAAGTGTGTCTGCCGGTCATTATACAATTAATTCAATTTATTATGTACACTTTATTTTCTATTGCAATAATTCTTCTTTTTACATATCACAATATAAAGGAAAATTATAAAACAACTTCTGTACTCAGAAGAAGTTGTACCGCCTTAAAAAATGAATTTAGAACCCGATTGCAGCGCCACCTACCGGGTCCTTTTATGGACCTAAACAACCCGGGACTCAGTTGATAAACACAAAAATTATCATCAAAATGGGTCCAACCGTTTAGGAAGAGTTCAGTGACGCACACATTATAATTTCATATATAAAGTATCAATGTATTATTATGCCGAACATTCCAGCTGTAGCTGGTTCGTGCTTTTGACTAATGTTTGGAGTCTCCACAAAGCGAAATGGTGATTTTGTGCCAGAAATAAAACGACGCCATCGAATGTTAAAAACGGAAGAGGATTATATATTTTTTTTCTGATGTATTTGACATGACATAAGGAAACAGATACACTTTCGGGTAATTAAAGGCGGCGCCACATATTCGCGTCGGTAACACAAGCGCTATTTACAATTCAAAAGTTACAACTGAAAAAAAATGGTAATTTTATGTTAGGGCCGATTCATCAGATTAGAGTTAACAAAAGAATAAATTATAACCTGACTGAATATAAAAGTGAAACAACTGAACTGTTTCATTCATGCAACTGTAATTTTTAATTTATTCGTCTTGTATAATTATATTTGTCTATGACAATAAATGTATAAGTATATACACACGTATTATATATACGGGTGTATTTACTTATATGCAGGGCTTTTTCTGTGGGGGCACGCAGTGTCCTTAAAAGGAAATTTCGAAAATATCGACAAATTGCCATAAAAACTGAAAAAATGAAATGATCTGAAAAAAAAACAATTTTGGTAATCTTTACAAAAAAAGGATCCATTTAACAGGTCAAAATTATCCAAATACAAAATCTAATCTATGTTTCCTGAACAGATGCCGCGTCGCCTCATACGAAATGTGCGATGCTTTTCAAGACCTAAGTGAGCTTACATTTGCAAAATCGTGATCCCCCAATTATGGACTTACAAAATTCGATAAATTAGCGTGCCCTCAAATAAGAAGTGACAAAAAGGCCTGCTTATGTGTATGTATACACATTTGTATATATACATGTGTATTTTTTTTATTTTTTTTTATTGCAGTAGTTCAGCAGACAGGCAGACGGCCCACTTGATGGAAAGCGACTACCATCGCCTATGGACATTTGCAACAACAAACGTGCTACAAATGCGCTGCTGCTCTCTTAAGGGAGACTGTAACCTCACCAATGCCGGAACACAACTGAAGATGGTTATGGCGACATACTTTAGATCAGAGGTGGTAGCCATCCTGTCGGGCAAATGCCCTACCACCTGGATGTGGGTTGTTTTGTCGCCTCTTACGACAGGCCGCCCGGCCACAGGAAATTGTATTCTTTCTCCGTTCCCGCACGGATAAAATATGTATATATGTATGTGTATATGGTATACTAGAGTTTACCCCGCGGCTGCGCCGCGGGTTAACCTCTAGTGCGTGTCTCTTGTTTATAGAGCAAGTGCTACAGGTTATATTATATTACATTTTTATGTATTTGCCCACGGAACATTCACTTCATTTGATATCGCTAATTATACCATCCCCCGTCTATCTGTCAACAAAATAAATTACAAAACGACCAAAAAGGCCAAAATAATCAAAATTGTCAAAATGACCAAAGAGGCCAAAATGACCAAAAAGGCCAAAATGACCAAATAGGCCAAAATGACCAAAAAGGCCAAAATGACCAAATAGGCCAAAATGACCAAAAAGGCCAAAATGACCAAACATGAAAAATTACCAAATAGGCCAAAATGACCAAATAGGCCAAAATGACCAAAAAGGTCAAAATGACCAAAAAGGTCAAAATGACCAAAAAAAGGCCAAAATTACCAAAAAGGCCACAATGAAAATTATCCCTTGTCCATCCTCAGTATTTAATTTACATACGTACCGAATTTCAGCCAAATCGGCCCATTAGTTCTTCCGTAAAAGCATAACAAACAGAAAGACAAATATATTTTTATCCCCGAAACTATCCCACTTTTCGGGATAAAAAGTATCCTATGTTCATTCTCGGTATCGAAAACATATATATATACTGAGTTTCAGCCAAATCGGTCCAGTAGTTTTTACGTGAAAACGGAACAGACGGACAGACAGACAGACAGACAGAGTTACTTTCGAATTTATAATATTAATAGGGATATGTATGTGTATACACATATTATGTATATTATATAAGTTCGTGTTGTATTTTATTTGATCATTAATTTTTCTGACGATTGAAAAATCAACCCAAGTCAAATAAACGGGCGATATTTACAATTAAAATGTTTACACCTGAACAAGAAAATCACATTTTATTTTAGCCAAATAAACAGTATCTTATTTTGTTTCTATTCTATCTTTTTTTTCAAATAAGTTGGCGTTTACATGCTGACTGAATTTTCAACCCGAATATCGAGTTGTATGTTACTTTGTAGCTATTTCGCCACCACCGCAATTAATGCTTTTAGGAATTGTTTGGTACGCTATAGTCAAGGTATTTAGACAATGTATTTGGACAACATACGCAGACGGTGGTAATGTGGACTATGGTTTAGGAATGTTTACACCAATAGTTGTCTCGTTTGAGACCCATATTGTATACTTACATGTTTTATTTACAGAAAATAATTTTGGTACAGAACACATATTTTGTGCAATCAATTAAACTATTTGTTTAATATAATATTTTCTTAAGTTTTCGCGACTTGTATACATAATAGAACTACGTTCTTCTTCTCTTCAAGGCACAACATGTTGTGAAGCGGTGGTAAATTAGATTAAGCTCCCATAGAGTAAATAATAACCATAAACTAAATTAAAACTAAATAATTAAAATGGACAAGTTGGCGGTAGGCTAAATAAAACTTTAACAATACTCGTTGGACAAATGACATCTTTGTCGTCCGTGACCCACGGCCAGTGAAAAGCGGCCGAAACGTCGGATAAACCAAAATCAAATAAATTACCGCGCTTAAAACCATTAAAACGTAGTTTTATTATATTTATTTAATTTTAAATGTTTTACGGCCGCTTTTTGATCAGATGAAAGTTCAATTAATCAATCAATAACTCTTTATTATACAGTAATATAAAAAAAGAACTTACAGACAAAATTTATTAATGTTACATCAAAAACAGCAGACGGAAGGAGGCATATAAAAAAATTGATTTTTGATAAGTATAGCTCGATTCCGGTTTACAAAACTGTTCAAGGTATAATTTAACTAGTTGAAGGAAATTAAGATTGATTTAAACAATCTTCTACAGATACTCTGGTAAAAGTTACACAAAAGAGCATGATGTAATATTATCAATTGGTAGAAGTTTTGATGTTAGAAACGTTGTCGAGCCGAGACGAGATTTAAACAAGAATTATTAATTAAAAAAGTTGTCTCAACCAGAAGTCGAGGAGTGTTTTTGAAAATAATTATTATGGCTATGATTTGAGATAGTTGAAAAAAGTTAATTGTGTTTTCAAAGTAGTCGTTTTAGGGTTGAAATATAATTAATTTTTTATTTGATTGGAATGTGTGAATGGATATAAAGAAGGTTACCACCCCTGGTTCTTTTTATTTTTTTTATTGCAGGAGTTCAGCAGACAGGCAGACGGCCCACTTGGTGGAAAGCGGTTACCATCGCCTATGGACATTTGCAACACCAAAGGTGCTACAAATGCGCTGCTGCTCTCTTAACGGAGACTGGAACCTGGTCACTAATGCCGGAACACAACTCAAGGTTGTTATGGCGACATACTTTAGACCAGGGGTGGTAGCCATCCAGTCGGGCAAATACTCTACCACCTGGCTGTGGGTTGTTTTGTCGCCTCTTACGACAGGCCACCCGGCCACAGGAAATTGTATTCTTTCTCCGTTCCTGCACGGATGGTCTAAAGTATGGCGAAATTATGTAAACAAATCGGTTAATTTGATAAATTTCATTGATTATATTAATAGTGATTATACATAATAACCGGTAATTGCATAATTACCTTTAAATTTGGTAAATATGATAAATAAATTAAAATTTGTCAAGTCATCTGGTTTGTTTTTGTAAATTTGACAGTCTGCATTATTATTACAATGTAAAAGAGTTATCATAAAGGATGAAGTGTGTGCAGGTGTAGTGAGTTTACGATATGTATGAGTGTGCAAATTGTGGGAAGTAGAAAGGCGAAGGAATTCAAAACGTTCCTTAAGGTAGGGAGGACTACAAGGAATAAATAATATTTTATAAAGTAGTGTGAGAATAGATAGATAGATAACATTTCACAACACACCATTACAGAAAACTTGCAAACTAGTAATAATCTAATTGGGTACAAAGGGCGGTCTTATCGCAAAAAAGCGATCTCTTCCAGACAACCCCTGGCAAGAATATTCTGATAAGGAGTGGCGATGGAGGTATACATAATTATTGTACGATTACTTACATACATTTTAATAATAAATATATAACTATACTATATATACAAATATACACATAAGTAATATACAAGATATGGTGATAATATGCAACTAACAACATAATAAAGATATAACTATATGCAATATAATATCTACAAATTTTATAAAATTATATATCATTATATTGCAGATAAAATTTACTGACCAAGTTCTTAAATGTTGTTAGGGATTTAGCTTGTCTGACAGCAACAGGCAATGAATTCCAAACTTGGACAGCCTTAACCGTGAATGAATTATTGAAGATCGTTGTATTATGGATAGGAGTAATAAGTCTATGTTGACTAGAAGGGCGTAAATTGTGAGAGCAGGAAATAAATTCGAAGCGTTCTTTAAGGTACTGTGGAGTTTTAGGGATGTATAAAATACTATAAGAGTCTGTCCGCATAGCGATTTTTCACAGCACGATTTTTTCCCGTAATTCTGTAACACATTGAATATTATAAGAGTATCCGCACTGGCGATAAAAAATCGCGCGAGAAAAAATTCTGTGACTTGATGCAAAATGCGAAATTTAAATCGCGCGAATAAAAATCGTGCTGTGAAAAATCGCTGTGCGGACAGGCTCTTAAGCAATGAAAGAATGTGAGTATTCCGGCGAATAGGGTTTTTCACGAAATTCAGAAACATGGTCAAATTTTCGCAAGCCGAATATGAACCTAATGCGAAAATTCTGACGTCGCTCAAGTTTATTTAGCTGTTCTACGGTTAAGCCAAGATCCTGCTATCTTCAGCGTAATCTAAAATGGGTAACAAAAGAGACTGTGCAAGCATAATTAAATATAAATAAAAGCTTCAAGATAGATGGGTACAAATGGAGGTAGACCAAAAAAAAGATGGATGGATTGTGTGAGGGATGATATGATGATATGTGGTGTGACAGAAGATGTATGTCAGAGTAGAGGAGTGTGGAAGGAAAAGACATATTGTGCCAACCTCAAGTAGTTGGGATATGGTGAAAGAAAAGAGAGAAAAGCATAGTGAAATATAACAACCATAATGAAATATAGCGACATGATCAGCCTAAAATCATATATAACCTAGCCATACATTTATCAAGAGATTATTCTTTCTTTCACCATAACCCAATTAATTGGGGTCGGCACAATATGTCTTTTCCTTCCACATTCCTCTATTCTAACATACGTCTTCTGTCACACCACAAATCAGCGTATCATCCTTCACGCAATCCATCCATCTTTTTTTTGGTCTGCCTTTACATCTGTACCGATCCATCTTGTAGATTAACATTCTTTTTGTCACGTGACTTTCATCCTTCCTCATTATATGCCCATACCAACTAAGTCTTCTTCCTCTCAATTTTTCAATCACGGCTGCAACTTTCAAAGATCTGTCTGTCTCTACATATTCAAATATTTCATATATGAGATTAATATGTATGAGAAATTTATTAGGTGGTTAGTTGTTTGTAGAGTTATTTTAAAAGTTGCTCCATTAATAAAAGTCGGGTTGCTCTCATTTTAATTTTAAATTTTCTCTCGCTTTTGTGTGTATGTATATTTTTACTTCAAAACTCGTAAAAGTTAATGTGCTAAAGAATCTACTGGGACTTTTTTAATATTCGTTCTGCTTGAACTTTCATTATTCATACGGCTTGAAATTTGTTGAATATAATTAGAGATATTTCAAACTAATTCATGGTAAAGTTTTTTTACTATTACTAATTGAATAATGCAGCCAAGCAATATTATCTGTACATATAATAAAACTGTAGGAGTCGAAATTCTGTAAAATCAAACAAAATTATTAAAACCGAGTCAGGGGGATTGTAGAAGTGAAACAGAACTAATTAAGATTTTTTAAATTTTTTGTGTTTCTCTGTTTGTACGGGATAATCTCCGAAACGACTGGACCGATTTAAATGACATTTTGTATGGTGCTAGCTTATATCCTTGGTCAACATATATGATAGTTTGATCCCGAAAAATTAAAGAGTTCCCGTGGGATAGTTAAAAAACTTTCCACGAGGACCAAGTCGCGGGCAGAAGCTAGTTATTATATTGTTACGAGCTACAGGACTCGAATTAAAATGCCGTTGCAATGACTATAGTGTTTATTAGAACTATAGAAACACGTATACAACAGGTACAAATGAAACTGGATGCAACCAGTTCACACTGCACGATTCAATACAATTCAACACGCGCAAAGTCCGTCACTATATCGCTAATCGAAAGTACTACACACGTCTTGCTAGTATCGTAATTGTCGCTTGACTGCCCCACCCCTCCGTTTGGGCATTGTTTTATACTAGACTGTATAATACTGACAAACGGGGCCGCGTTCACTAATCCGCACGTCTGGCAAGCTTCGGCGCAATGCAATAAAAACAAGGATTAAAATCGACACTAATGACGCCCATAAAATAAGTACGATAACAATTGGATGTTTTTAAATTTTAAACACGAAGTAAACAAAATAACTCCGAATGCAGGGAAGGCAATAAACTGTGTTTTACGACAGCCAAATGTGCGCTCTTTGACGGTATGTAACAATATTTTTTTTCCAATTATTTTTAGTTTTAATAATACCAAAAAATGAAAGAAATAGAGTTTCGAAACCGAGGCGAACTCCACTGTGGCCTGGCACATAGGCTCTGTTGAGACCTAGTGCGGGAACCAGAGCTAACTTTGGACGCTCCTATAAAATTGTCATCGTATTGTTAATTATTTTATGATCCCGTACTCTTTATGTAATTTTTCAGTCAGCAAACGAGGCTCTGGCTACCGATAGATGGCGGTATAACCATCGCAAGAAAGCAGGCCTATAGAAATCCCCTGATCGGAGATGGGCAGCAGCGTCTCCGATGCAAATAGGCCGGCACTGCGGTTACCAACCCGCATGCCAATCGTGGTAACTATGGCATTTATCCCCCATGAAAAAGCACTATAGGAAACGGCCCTCAGTTCCCGGTGACCCCGCTATTCCCGGCTACGGCAGCGGTCGCGGTAACGGCGGGGTGGAGGGTGCTAACAGTCTCCGGGTTATGGGAGGCTGCCAACCCACGAAATTGACCTTGGCAACGTATAACGGAGGGACGATAAGGCTGGACAGTCACCTCACAGAACTGGAAGTAGAGCTAAGTCGAATTCACTGGCACATCCTAGGGTTATCAGAAGTCCGAAGAGAGGGTGAGGATACGGTAACCCTAGAGTCTGGCCACGTACTCTACTTCCGGGAAGGTGACAGGGCCTCCCAGGGTGGTGTCGGTTTTCTCGTGAACAAGACCCACGTTAACAACGTTGTGGAAGTCAAGAGTGTGTCGAACAGGGTAGCGTACCTAGTACTGAAACTCACCAACAGGTATTCCCTGAAGGTTGTACAGGTATATGCGCCGACCTCGGCACACTCTGACGAAGAGGTTGAGGCTATGTATGACGACATTACTAAAGCCATACATGGCACAACCTCCACTCACTACAATGTTGTTATGGGGGACTTTAACGCCAAAGTGGGAGTACAAGAATGCGACGAACCGATAATCGGACCTTATGGATTGGGGCGCAGAAATCACAGGGGGCAAATGCTGGTCAACTTCTTAGAAATGCAGGGGCTCTTCTTGATGAATTCCTTCTACAAGAAGAATCCCCAAAGGAGATGGACCTGGCAGAGCCCCGACACTGTGACGAGGAACGAGATAGATTTCATCATGGCAGATAAGAAGCATATATTTAGAGTTGTCTCAGTGGTCAACAGGTTCAATACCGGTAGCGACCACCGACTTGTACGAGGCACTCTAAATATCAATTTTAAGGCTGAAAGACTCCGCCTGGTGAAATCTACTCTCCGACCCGCGCCGCCCCAAATGATCCACGGGTCCGAACAGTTCCAACTGGAACTTCACAATCGGTTCGAATCGCTGGAAACCACAGGCGATGTTGACGAGTTCACGAACAACGTGGTGAAGACGTTGCAGGATTTGGGGCGCAGGCATTTTCCGCCTGTAGGAAGAAACAGACGGTCCGAACTTTCTACCGAAACTCTGGATCTCATGAAGACAAGACGTGAAATGCCACCCGCTTTGTTTGGCTCGCCAGAGCAACGGGCCCTCTCCAAGAAAATAAGAAAACTTGTTAGGCGGGACCTCCGCTGCTCTAATACGCGTGCCATTGAGGCAGCTATAGAGCAGAACAGGGGGCCAAAGTTTTCTCAAGAAGCTTGGGGAGGAGCCACATTGCAAAGCTGAGGACAGCGGATGGCAAAGAGCTTACGTCTCGGTCTGAGATCCTGACGGAGGTAGAAAAGTTCTACCGGCTGCTGTATTCTTCGCGGGCGAAGAAGCCTGCGACGCAAAGCAACGAAGATCCACGTGCGCCACTCACACGCCATTATACGGAGGACATCCCGGAGGTCGACGTGGACGAGATTAGTGCGGATCTCAGATAACTTAAAAATGGCAAGGCTCCGGGGGATGTCGGAATTACAACTGAGCTCCTTAAGGCAGGAGGAATGCCAATCCTCAAGGCCTTGGCTGAGCTCTTAAATTCCGTTATCCACCGGGGCACAGTGCCGAAGGCGTGGAGCGAGAGTGTGGTGGTCTTATCTTTCAAGAAGGGTGATAACACTCTCTTGAAAAACTATAGGCCAATCTCACTCTTGAGTCACGTCTATAAGTTGTTTTCGAGGGTCGTCACGAATCGTCTCTCCAGAAGACTTGACGAGTTCCAACCACCGGAGCAGGCTGGGTTTCGAAAAGGCTACAGCACCGTAGACCACATCCATACTGTTCGGCAGATTATACAGAAGACCGAAGAGTATAATCAGCAGCTGTGTATGGCATTTGTGGACTACGAGATAGCCTTCGACTCCATCGAAACTTGGGCTGTTCTGGAGTCTTTGCAAAGATGCCGTATTGATTGGCGATACATTGAGGTGCTGAGATGCCTGTATGACGCCGCAACGATGACCGTCCAGATCCAGGACGGGAGGGCGAAGCCTATACCCCTACGTCGCGGGGTGAGACAGGGGGATGTGATTTCCCCGAAACTGTTCACCAACGCGATGGAGGATGTCTTCAAAACTCTGGACTGGGCTGGACGGGGTATTAACATCAACGGCGAGCGCATCTCTTACCTCCGTTTCGCCGACGATATCGTTGTCTTTGCAGAGACTTTGGAGGAACTTGCCGAAATGCTGGGCAGCTTAAATGAATCTTCTCGACAGGTCGGTCTCGGCATGAATTTGGACAAGACGAAAGTCATGTTCAATGAACACTTTATGCCGAGACCGGTAAACGTCGATGGCGTCCCTCTGGAATTTGTGCAGGAATATGTCTACCTTGGACAGAAAATACAGGTAGGCAGGCACAACTTCGAGGGGGAAGCCAATAGGAGGATTCAGTTGGGCTGGGCGGCATTCGCTAAGCTTCGTCAAGTATTCTCGTCGACCATCCGCGTTTGATTACAAGCCTCGGCGAAAGGCTCTCGTGCGACGACCGCGTAATGTCCTTACGGACAAGGTCGACGCTATCACAAAACGGCTGGCCCGGATCAGCCCGCCCGCGGTTAGGACGGCAGGCTGGCAGGCACCGACAGACAGACATAGACGGCGGCGTCTCAGACAACGCCAATCACGATCTCTCCACGTCCTCGAGAGGGACGCAAGGAGACATAGCCCCCCCACAGGATAGGTGTGTTGTTGGGAAGTTTCTTTCGCCGTTTCTTCTCTCCCAGCCATAACACGTTGCGAAACGGCAGTAAGATAGCGTAGGCCGCCGCGAACCGCGGATCCCGGTCCGCCGGGATCCTTCTTCTCGGGCTTTATATTACCCGTCGCCCGTTCTCAATTAGTTCATTGTGTCGCCCATTGGCGGGCATCATCAGATTCATCCCACTCTCATGGCAACAGTCCAGCCGAGGTAAAACTCCCTAGGGAGCTCCCTCAAGCAAGTTGCCCCCGGGCTCTAGCGCCTTCGCCTTGCGAAGGCGCTCGCCCCAAACACCCCGGTAAAGTTGTGAGGTCTTCGGACCAACAACATAAAGTCAAGTCAAATAAAAAAAAAAATCGTCGACCATTCCGCAATGCTTGAAGAAAAAAGTCTTCGAGCAGTGCGTCCTCCCCGTCCTGACCTACGGGGCCGAGACGTGGACACTGACGGCAGGACTGGTCCACAAGTTCCAAGTCACTCAACGGGCCATGGAGCGAGCTATGCTGGGTGTTTCTCTTATGGATAAAATTAGAAATGAGGATATCCGTAAGAGAACCAAAGTAACCGACATAGCTCGCAAAATTAACAAGTTGAAGTGGCAGTGGGCCGGTCACGTCTGCCGCAGGACCGACGGCCGTTGGAGCAGACGAGTCCTGGAGTGGAGACCGCGTAGTGTCGGGTAAACGTAGTGTCAGACGCCCTCCAGCCCGATGGACCGACGACCTACGCAAGGTTGCCGGTAGGCGCTGGATGAGGAAGACAGTGGACAGGTATGAGTGGCGCCGTCTTGGGGAGGCCTACGTCCAGCAGTGGACTGTGAATGGCTGACGACGACGACGACGACGACGAGTTCAGCATACAGGCAGACGGCCCACTTGATGGACGGCCCATCGCCTATGGACATTTGCAACACCAAAGGTGCTATAAATGTGCTGCTGATCACTTAAGGGAAACTGGAACCTGGCCACTAATGCTGGAACACAACCCAAGGTTGTTATGGCGACATACTCTAGACCAGGGGTGGTCGCCATCCAGTCGAGCAAATGCCCTACCACCTGGCTTTGGGTTGTTTTGTCGCCTCTTACGACAGGCCGCAGGGCCGCAGGAAATTGTATTCTTTCTCCGTTCCTGCACGGGCAGTAGTCTCTATGTAAATAAATTTCATTTCATTTCATTTATAGGTCAAAGATAACACGCAAATTAATAATCGTCGTGCCATTTCCAGCATCTCCTAATCTGAACCACGCGCAGTTCAGTCGCACGTCTGCTCATTAATTCGACTCCCGAGTTTATCTTGTGCCTTGAGTCACGTTAGCTGTCAGATGAAAGGATTTCCGTTCTTCTCAACGTTATTATTGTTGTGATATTTCGTTTTATTAAAATAAAATGCGTGTGTGCAGTTCACATGTAGTAGAAGTGAAACTCAGAGAATATACTCACGCATAATTCTTCTCTAACTTTTGTGAATATTTAGTTCTTATTTTCTTAAGTTTTGGCGACTTGTATACATAATAAAACTACGTTGTAACGGTTTTAACGGCCGATACGTCGGATAAACCAAAATCAAATAAATTACCGCGCTTAAAACTGTTAAAACGTAGTTTTATTATTTTGTGAATCTTATACTAATATATAAAGCTGAAGAGGTTGTTTGCTTGAACGCGCTAATCTCAGGAACTACTAGTCTGATTTGAAAAATTATTTCAGAGTTAGATAGAAGAAGAAGAGAAGAAGAAGGCTATATATCATCACGCTAAGACCAAATTCCAGGCGGATGAAGTCGCGGGCAGAGGCTAATATAAATATGATTCCCTTAGTCTAATCCGTCAACATGTTACAATTCAAAAAATTCAATCTAAATTACACTTTAAATCACTAGCCTAAAGTTCAATATTCTATGTGATTTTTTACTTATCGTTAGCAAATTGTAAGTAATAAAAATGTGTATATTTTATTATTTCTTGTCCCAGGAATTCCGCGACAATTTTCCGACAGCAGTTTATAGTTGTTCCGGTGCGTGAATACAAGCTTATTCTGACACAGTTTTCACTAAAACTATAGCTTACATTCTTTTTAAATCCTGACATACTTTGTATCCCAGAAATCCTGCGGGAATTCCAAATCAAGTGTGGATAAAGTTGCGGTTATATCCTAATATAATAATAATAATGCATATATTGGTGGTGTGCCATAAATAATAAAAAAATGACAAAGTTCGCAAGTGAGGAGATAACAATGACATGTAATTCCATCTAGTAATACAAGATTTTGGACCTTTACAAAATAATATTTTGACTTATTGTGGTTTTTAAGGCAGTTCGGAGGAAGTTACACCTATCTTCAGCCTGTTCCGTTAGTAGCTCACAACGCCCAAAATGCTCCGTTAACCGTTCCACAAGGTGACCGCGAGCGTTGTCTACGTCATCATTTTCGATCACACAACACTTACATCGGGTGTCAAGGAGTGGGTCGAATTACCGCTCCACTGGCGTTTACGATTGTAACGCCGGCAAGCAAGTGGAACGGGAAAAATCGCAGTCGTGAACGTGGTCGTTGCGAGTCCTTAATGGAACATAGCGATAATGTGGTAATACTCGACAATCGCTCTATCGCATTGTGATGTTGACTCCTCTGGTTGTATGCTTGATGTTTGTAAGGTGGTTTAATGATTAGCGGACTGTTTTTAAATATGCTTTATTATTAAGTGATGTGATAAATGTATGCGTCGCCGGACGATGTGTGGCGGACTGCTGTACACGCGTCGCTCCCCTCTCTCCCCCACGTAACCGGTTGGCGTTAACATACTCCCGGCGTTGAAGATATGTCTGCAAGACAACTGATGGGCCAGCAGCAAATGGAATTGAAGGCACGACGGATGACTCCCTTCTTCGTCCTTATGTCAGCAACCCTCGCGACACCGTCATTTCCTGGTACGACGCGCTCTATCCTTTCAAGAAGCCACATCAGAGGTGGAGTGTTTTTCTCTTTAATGACAACAAGAGCTCCTTCTATAAGTTCTCCCTTAGACCTATGCTATTTGGTCTTATTTCGAAGCCAGAAGATATACTCGTTGTAAAAGCGTCTCCAAAAGTGTTGTCGCAGACTCTCCATACGTTGAAATCTCTGCATACTGTTTATGTTCCGTGTGGAGATTTCTAGATGCGGCACAGAAGTAAGTGGTCTTCCAACAAGGAAATGAGCGGGAATAAGAGGCTAAAGGTTAGAGGGTCGTTGGAAAGAGGAGTTAAGGAATGAGAATTTAATGTTGCTTCGATTTGCGCTAAGCATGTAGTCATCTCTTTGAAGGCAAGTTGAATCAAACCTAAAATACGTACTCCTATGTGTGGCATGTAAACGTGTATAAAATAAAAGTATAAAATATTTAAAAGGCATTAGAAGCGCCGACAAAGGTTAGGTCGTTATTAGAAAGATGGAATTCGGTTTACCTCGACGAGCAATAAGACACCCGTGAGCAGTAGTGAAGGCCTCTTTTGACAAATCAGAGACAGGCTCTAGGTAAACTGCCCTTGCTGCTATGTAAAAAATATGCAAATATAAGATTTAAATAACCTACATCCCTTTCTTTCGCGGTCGGCTATAAGAATTGGTCATATTATCTTCTTATATATATAAAAATCTTGTGTCACGATGTATGTTGCCAATAAACTCACGTTAACGGCGTTAACACATTGTATTCGAATAAATGATTCGATACAACTTGTTACACGGATATATTATATACACGCAAGTATAAAAATTACATGATTGTCTATTTATTTTCATTTTAAAGTAACAAAGTATTTTATTTGTGGGTTTTATTGAAATTTATTTTTTAAATTTACTAATGAAATTACACAAGTAGAATTAGTTTAACAAAATTGGGTAGTTTTGGTCTTACGCCAAAACGAAGGTTTGCGCTGAAATCAGCGTTGTGTCGGATATAATTCCGGCACAGCAATATGCTGAGTGCAAACCTTGTTAATATTGTATAGCTATTCCTGTTGCTATACACATATTAATGCTGTATATATTAGAATATTTATAATATTAATACGTGTTATTGTTTATTCTCTATTCTTTTATTTATTTTAGGTATATGTGTTTTTTCATCCGTGCAGGAACGCAGAAAGAATACAATTTCCTGCGGCTCTGAATAATATATAAGGGATGTAATTACGTCGCTATTTTTCAAGTAATGTCTTTCTATTTTCTTTCTTAGTATTTTACTCCAATGGCAAGGATGAACATAAACACAAAAATAAAGTTTCACATTTATACTATAAATATAAAATTATTAGCTGGTACTTCTTACAGATGGTGGCTACAAAAGGGAGTCGAAGAAATTAAAACTTCCATTTCTTTTGAAATGTTTTCCTCAGAAAATAAGATATAACGCTTGTATGGAAGTTCTTTTTAAAGGAAAAAAAGTTTTACTACCGAAAATATCAACTGAATGAATGTTTTTTCCTTGCCCTTTCATGCATTTCCGATCTTATTCAGTTACTCTGTGAAAGCCTTAAGCTGCGTTAACACGATTCAAGTACGCTTGGACTGAGTGCACGATAGTCAAGTAAAGGAGAAAGAATACAATTTCCTGCGGCCGGGCGGCCTGTCGTAAGAAGCGACAAAAGAACCCACAGCCAGGTGGTAGGGCATTAGCCCGACTGGTTGGCTCCCCTGGTCTAGAGTATGTCTATTGAGGTGGTGTGTGATGGTGTATTGAGTTGTGTTTCAGTATTAGTGAAGGGAGACTGGACTGCAGTCTCCCTTAAGAAAGCAGCAGCGCATTTGTAGCACCTTTGGTGTTGCAAATTCCATCAAGCGGACTGTCTGTCTGTCTGTCTGCTGAACTCCTGCAATAAAAAAAACCCGTATTGTAGTAACTGGCAATCTGAGTGTATTTGTACCGGGTTTATATAATTTATGTATTCATTTAATCTATTTTCGTTAATAAATAGCCGTGGTTTGTATGGTGTTCGTATTTAAAAAAACCCAGTAGTAATACAATGAATGAATAGATAATATTCAAATTGTATAGATATACAAACATTTTTAAATAAAATATAAACATTCAATTACTTAATGCAACCTCGATACCGCTAAATTGACTATATTCAACTTTTACGAGTCTACTCGGATGATTTTATAGAATAAAGATGGCGTTAATTGCTAGTTTCAAATTGGATAGAAATAGATAGATTGATGAGTCTAAGCGTGTGTGTACACGACCACATCGCCGCCACACTTTTGCCGTTGAACGTGCATCAATGGTGGGGCGGCGGTTCAAGAGGGCGGACAACGTTCACATATATAATATTGTTACGAGCTACAGGACTCGAAGTAAAATAGATGCCGTTGGAATCACTATAGACTTTATTAGAACTGTTCAAACACGTATAAAATAAGTACAAAATAAAACTGGAAGCAACCAGTACACACTGCACGATTCAACGCAATTCAACATGCGCAAAGTCCGTCACTATGTCGCTAATCGAAAGTACTACACGTCTTACTAGTATGGTAGTCGTCGCTTTATTTCCCTACCCCTTCGTTCGGGCATTGTTTTATACTAAACTGTATAATACCGACAAAGGGACCGCGTTAATCCGCATTTCGACGCAATGCAATAAAAACAAGGATTATCCGACACTAATGGCGGCCATAAAATAAGTACGATAACAATAGATGTTTTTGAAGTTTAAACACGAAGTAAATAAAAGAATTCGTTTTTTACAACATGCAGGTGTGCGGTCTTTGTCAGTATGTAACAATATAATAGCAATTTACAAAATAGCAGCTCGGCGGCGCTGCGGTAGCAGTATTGTTTACACGATCGCTTAATCGCTATCCTGGTATGTATGAAGTAATTCCATACAAGCACTCGGTCAAAGTGTACTTGCTTCGTGTCAACGCAGCTTTAAGGTTAAGTTACACTACGCTGAGATTTCTTTGAATTTCCATTAAATATCTTCAAGGCACCAAGCCGTGGTTTGGAATACAACAATGTTAAATAAAATATTGCTGACCTTTTTGAAGAGAGTTCAAAATACTAACAACGCAGTAATTTTTTTATTGGTTTAAAATTTCTGGGATGTTAATTTATTTATGTACTAGATTATTTCATGTGGGTGTGGTTGAATAAACTGTATAACTTAAGAGCTGGTATCGGCTACCTGTATGTATTTGACCAGACCTGAGGTTTTGTACATTGAGGCCCCTATACCTACCATGCATGGTACGGGGACTCACTAAGCTCAAAGTGGTGGACGCGACGAGCGCCGAGGTAAGACAGGTATCGATTTTTGACGAATTTTAAATCCATTTGACCACGTCTGCCGTTTTGAAATTTGAATATATAGGCTTATTATTATCGGAAAATAAGAATGGCAGACCATTTTCGCGCGGTTTTACTTTATGGCAGACAATTTTGAATATACTAAAAAAATTTGAAAGTAATTGACCAGATCTGCCATTGATATATTTTGTTTATTATAGTCTTAAAAACTTATATTGATCGCGGCAGACGTCTACTTTGCGTATACACATCAACAAATAATAAAATCTTAGCTACTATCCATTCAGATGTATATGTTTTCCGTTCGCTGTACAACAATACATAACAATAAATCTAAACCAAAACTAAATACTTGTAATCTAGAAAAAGAACAGAAACAAATAATAAATTACTCTATACTAGAATTAATTATTCAATATATCTAATATTGTGAAACTTCTGACGGGAAATCTAAACACAACGAAATGATTAAGTCTAAATAAAACATTACATTCCTTTTGAATCTTATTAATAAGTTTACTAACAATTGATGACTTGAATATTTATTTCGAAGAATTAAAAATGTCTATGTTACTAAGATATTTGTTGTAGGTATTATTTGTACAACGACGCAGTTATTCATTTTGTTCGTAGTTAGTTTTGGAAACAGGGGTAGTAGTTTGAGTGAGAAAGAATTACAAGGGAATTTTGAATATTATTGAGATTCTATTGTCATAGACTATACTTCTGTAATCACAGATTTCGCCCAGGCTACACTGATAATTTGACTTTAACAATAAACAAAAGAGTATATATGCGTGTGTGTCTAATACATGGTAGTGTGTGTGTTTGTTGTATCTTTATTTATTGATTTAATGTATTTACATGCATGATAAAAAAAAATAGTATTCTGGACTCCTTCTCTATATAAGCTATAAATGTGCGAAATTTCATACTACCTTCATATTAATACATAGATCTATCCTATGCTATTTTAGTAGTGAATACGACATAAACATGTTTCCTTTGTTACACACTTAGGGTTGATTTGCGATTACTTCCTTGGGAATTTACGTTATCTCGGCTAATATTTTATTGGCTATCGAAGACATTATAGTGAGGAACAGCCCTGGGGTCATTATCTCATGCACCCCATTACCCTGAGTGGAACTAAATTACCCGCAAGTCCGATATTTCAAAGCACTTTGGCCGTCAAACTAGACGAAGCCTCGATTAAGATTAGATGTTACATTTGCGAAATTAACTTGAAACTAAGTTAGACTTTTGAGCGGGTTCCAAGGTTTATGAAAAACTAGCTTCTACCCGCAACTTCGTCCGCGTGGTATAGTAAAAAAAAGTAAGTTAAACAAACCTCCCCGATTTTGAAACATTCTTCATTGGTGCTCCGCTCCTATTGATCTTAGCGCGATGATATATGGTATATAGCCTTCCTCGATAAATGTACTATCCAACACTGAAAGAATTTTTCAAATCGGACCAGCGGTTCCTGAGATTAGCGCGTTAAAACAAACAAACAAACAAACAAAATTCAACTTTATAATATTAGTATAGATAAGATAAGATTAACTTGTTTGTGGATAGTATAACATCTGTAAATGAGAAATTAATGAAAACCTATGGTAGCTCTGCACAAGGACTGAAAATACTCATAGCTTCGTCAATTTTGTTCCAATCGATTTGATATTCTTGAGATATTATACATTCAGTTAAAAAAATAAAAAAAATAAAAAATAATACCTTAAGCCCTCCCCAGAATTTAGCATCTTTGGTGTTGCAAATGTCCATAGGCGATTATAACTGCTTTTCATCAGGTGGCGGTCTGCCTGTCTGCTGAACTCATACAATAAAAATGTACCTAAACGGCTCTAACAAACATACGTACAGACATCCATAGAAAGTTAATTTCTTATATATTGTTACATGCCGTCAAAGAAATGCGCATCTTGCCTGTTGTAAAACGCAGTATTACCTTTCCGGCATTTGGAGTTCTTTTGTTTACTTCGTGTTTAATATTTGCAATTAATAAAAACATCCTATTGTTATCGTACTTGTTTTATGGCCATGATTAGTGTCGAACTAATCCTTGTTTTTATTGCATTACGTTGAAGCGTGCCAGGTGTGCGGATTAACTCAGTGAACGCGGTCCTTTGTTGTATTGTTCAGTTTTGTATAAAACAGTGCCCGAACAGAGAGGTGGGGCAGTCAAGCGATAATTAAGATACTAGCAAGACGTGTAGTACATTCGAAGAGCGATATAGTGAACGACTTTGCGCGTGTTATTGAATCGTACAGTTTTACTGTTTGTATCCAGTTATATTTGTACCTGTTTTATACGAGTTTGTACAGTTCTAATAAACTCTATAATAATTCCAACTGCATTGTAATTCGAGTCCTGTGTAGCTCGTAACAATATATATACAATACATATTGGTATGAATAAAAATAAATTTTCTTGCCTTTTTATTAAGACAAATATTCGTTTGACCTTAAAATCTCAAGACAACTACTGTTTTTCGTGGAAAATATTCTCGTCGGAATGGTTGTTTTCGAGTGAAAAGACTTGTTCATTAGGCCCTTCTCAAGGGCGGGTTCTGCCTTCGACGTTTGGGGCTTGATTTTAATCATGCCGGTCCCCAATTTGCTCATACTTAATTGAGCTTTTCTAGTTTTACGATTCTACATTGTCAATTTAGGAGTTTTGGTTTGAAGAGGAAATTCTGGTTGTCTTATGCCCGGTTTCTGGGGTACTTTTAACTATAGTTTGCCTGTTCATTAGGTTATCGGTTCAATAACTTATGAAATTGCGTTTTGAACACCATCGAACGATAGTTAAACTAGATTCAACTTCACTATCCAATATAGGCGTTTATCTATTCCATATCTTTTGATTGACGTTTTGTTGTTGACGTTTCTGTTTGATGTAAATAAATATTAGATATTCCTTCTTAAATAGACACGCGCGAACACGTGTTGCTTCGCTTGTGCTTATCGCTCGACTGCCGATCTCTCCATTGGGGCATTGCTTTATATTGCACAAATACAATATGTCTCTCGACCGCGTGGACTGAATTTCTTACAACCACACCTGGCTTATGACTACCATAAAAGATTACAATACACAATGGGCTGTTTTTCTAATTACAAATTGTAAACACAAAGTAAACAAAAGAAGTCCGAATGCCGAAAAGGTTATATAATGTCTACGGGTACGCAGGTGTGAATTGGTCTTTGGTCGGCATTCGGGTCGTAACATACATACATACATAATACTGTATTGTTTGGAATAACTCTGCACTTGACATATTATCTATAATTATTGTATAATTGTAGAAAAAAAGTAAAATTAATGTCTGTGGATTGAGTGGGTTTCAATCTGTTTTATGCTAATTAGTTGATTTTCAACTTTTTATTACTATTTGCATGCCTGAAAGGGCAAAAATATATGAAACAAAATAACATATTGTCATCTAATGTTTTTACTAACCATGTTTTTAATTTGATTTGATTCGAAAAGTACCTCAAAAACCAGGTAGTAACTCAATTTAATTTTTAAATTATCAAAGCTTTTGTTCTAGTCTGATCTGAAATCAAATCTGTTTTCTGTTTCCTGGATACTTAGTTCAAACCTTGTTTTAATGTGTTAATACATTATTCCAAGTATGTGACGTAACAGTTAGTATTAGGATAGTAGGAATTAGGATTATGATAAAGGATTTGGTATAATGGGGTCAAAAGGTCAGGTAACCACCTCCATTGGATACCTGACCTTTGACCCCTCGACCTTTTTGACCCCACGTTAAGTTGCGCAACTGTTATGATATCAACTTAACGTTTAAGGCATCTTGTTATATAAGATAATGGAATTAGGGCATGTACTTAAGTGTAAATGTCATTGCATGGAAAATGGGAGAAAGAGGTATGGCGAATATTATTATGTAAGTAAATGTTGCTTAAGTATTGAGAATGTATTATCTATATATCTATTCAGATAAATAAAATTGAAGTGTCTGTTTGTAATGTCAAAATAATAGCCTTTTACTAAATGCATAATTGAAAGTAAACACAGTACTTATATCAAAATCAAATGTTAATTTTTTTGTGAAGTTGAAAAAAAGAAAAGTTTTATGTAACAGTATTTATGGCCAGACTGTAGTAGAATTATTTTGTCCGTGCAGTTTGGGTTATAAATAATCGGAGCGGTGAAGCGAGTATTTCGCGCTCTCTTCCACTGACGGGCCTTATGGGTAGGCATAGTGATACGCATTATTGTTGTCGATAAGCGTTATTGATAGTGTATTTAGTTTTGTCATTTTGTGTGTTAGTGATATAACTGAAAGAAAAAAAATATAAAACAACGTATTTATTAAAATAAGAATAATAATGATTTAAAATAAATTATTATTTAGGTATCTATGTATTAAAAAACTATAAGTACAAAAGTTTAGAATGTAACAAGTTATATTAAAAATAAATATAAATACTTATATCTAATTAACTTTAAAATAAAATTAACAGCAAAAAAGATAATAATGATTTTTATAAGAATGATAATCTTTAGAATAGAATAGAATAGAATATACTTTATTGCACACAATGTTACAAAATAAATTCAAAACATACAATCATAATGATAAGTACAATGGGCGGTCTTATCGCTGGGAGCGATTTCTTCCAGACAACCTTTGGATGGACAGAAACTCGGTATGGATGGGGGTAGGTATGCAATAGAAATAATATACATACGTAAATATACGGAAAATGTTACTACATTATAATATAAAACAACACCATCCCAAGCACACAACTAAATAAAATTATTATTCATTTACAATTTTGAGATAGTGTTGTTTGACAAGGTCATTAAACGAATCCACAGACTTGGCTTGTTTTATGTTTTGAGGTAGTGAGTTCCAAAGCCTTACAGCTTGCGCAGTGAAAGATTTGTCATAAAACTGTGTAGTATGTGTAGGCATTCTTAGTCGGTCATTCAAAGATGGTCACAGAATCCTCGAATGACCGTCTTGAAGAAAGTGAAAACGGCTTTTAAGATACGGGGGTGTTTTAGGATTAAACAATATATTGTAGAGAAGGGATAGGATGTGAGCATTCCGGCGAAGGCGTATTGGAAGCCACTTGAGCTTATCCCGAAATTCAGAAATATGATCATATTTACGCAATCCGAAGATGAATCGGATACAGAAATTCTGCAATCGCTCAATTTTATTTAGCTGATTTTCATTGAGATCTAGATAGCTGACATCTGCATAATCAAGGATCGGCAAAAGGAGGGACTGCGCAATCGCAATTTTAGTGGCATGTGGTAGAAAATTACGCAATCTCCTCAAAGATGCTGCAGACGCAAACATTTTTCTACTAACTTCTAGTAACTGAGGACCCCAAGCCAATGTGCTATCAATTAATATACCCAGGTCTTTGACTTTTTCACTGACTGCAATTTCGAGACTATCAAATGTTATCTTTGGAAGGAAAGTCCAGTTTATTTTTGCAATCATCCTAGGGCTCCCTATTATAACTGTTTGCGTTTTGGATGGATTAACTTTAAGGCCGTATGCGTCACTCCATTCAGTTATGGTTTGCAAATCATTATTTGTTAAGCGAATGCTTTCTTGCAACAATCTTTCTTTGATAAGAATGAGTTTTTATCGATAATGGCGTTGCGACCGCGCAACATGCTCACCGCCCTAGCCGGGCTGAGCCCGAGTTTGATTTATGACCCAATCTGCACGGAGAAAATAATTCTACTATAGTTATATAGTAGAATTATTATTATTATTCAAGATGGTTTCTTTTAAATAGCTTCAATTTACAGACATGGCATATTTAGAATTTTATAATATTACTAGCTGTACCCGACAGACTTTGTCCGATTACAGCACTACCTACCAATCGCGAATCTCAACCATACCGGGACCCACTTGATAAAAAAAAAGCACCAACATTTTACTACCCGATTGTAGCGCCATCTACCTGGATCAAATTTGAATCGAAACCTCTTTCTCACACTCACTAAAGTTTAGGCCCTAAACCAATACCTTGGTTAAGCGTTCTGAAGACGCCCGAAAGGGTTTCTGTCAAAAAAATCTATATATCTGTAAAAATAAACTGTGACACGAGAATTTTCTATATTAGATAAAAAAATATCGCAGGAGTTCAACAGAGAGGCAGGAAGACGGCCCACTTGATGCAAAGCGGTTACCATCGCCTGTGGACATTTGCAACACCAAGAGTTCTACAAATGCGCTGCTGCTCTCTTAAGGGAGACCTGTTCACTAATGCCGGAACACAACTCAAGGTTTTTATGGCAGCATACTCTCGACCAGGGGTGCACAATGGCTGTGGGTTGTTTTGTCGCCTTTTACGACAGGCCGCCCGGCCGTAGGAAATTGTATTCTTTCTCCATTCCTACACGGATGAAAAGGCTTCAATCTACAGACACAGTATGTTTAGAATGTTTTAATATTATAGATATATAACAATAATGTTACGAGTTGCAGGACTCGAATTAAAATGCCGTTGGAACTATTATAGAGTTTATTAGAATTATACAAACACGTATAACACAGGTACAAATATAACTGAACACAACCGGTCCAAACGTAATGCACAATTCAATAACACGCGCACAGTCCGTCACTAAATAGTTTACTGAATGTACACACGTCTTGCTTCGCTTGTGCTTATCGCTCGACTGCCTCATCCCTCAATTGGGGCATTGCTTTATACTGTACAAATGCAATATGGCTGCTCGGCCGCGTGGAACGGATTTCCTAGAATCACACCTGGCTAATGACTACCATAAAAGATTACAATACACAATGGGCTGTTTTTATAATCACAATTTTTAGACACAAAGTAAACATAGCAAGTCTAAATGCCGAAAAGGTACTAAAATGTGTTTCTATAGGTTTATTTGTCTTTGTCGGCATTTAGGTCGCAACAATATTAATTCCGAAGTTCGGCCCTTTGATATCTAGGATCATTTCTGACTCAATTTCAAATGGCACAGGCTTCAATTCGTAATTATATCAATGTTACTGGAATACGAATTTGGCCAGATATTGTAAGGGCAACTGAAATTTGGAATAACATGCAAATTAGATACTTAGATTACAATTGACTGTTATAGATAGTTCAATCCACGAAGACGCGCCCCACTACATTCTGTAAAGGGAAGGCGCGGGGTGAGGGGCTTTAAGCCCGGACAGCAGTCTCGAGCCAACTCCCGTTCGGTGTACACGACTATTTCTGAATTATATCGCTCTCTCTATCAGACTTGAATTGCAAGTTGCTCTACTTACATTATATTTAAAATGTCTAAAAAAACGCAGCGGACTGTACTGAAGAGCCAGGTATGAATAATATTTTATCGCACAGTATTAGAATATAAAACTACCTTCCTTATACACGAATCAAGTTTTTTTTCAGGCAAGAGATATAATCTCAAAAGTATATGAATTTATGAAAAAAGAAGCGAATAATAACAAAGCAGAAAGAATAACCGATGCACGTTGGCGAACAGCGCAGGCTGTTGGTGTTTCTGAAAGCACAGTGACTAGAATTTTAAGAGAAAAAAAGGCTCAAGGGGAGGTCGCTGCTTCTTTGGATGAGGAAAATGTTGAATGTGTTGCAAATGAGGCAACTACGTCACACTCAAACTTTGCGAAAACAAGTACGGTAGTGTTTACGTCACCTATGAAAAAAAGAAAGATACAACCAAGAAAAATAAATTTAGATGATTTTGATATAGGAGTAGTCAGAAAAAGCATAGAAGACTTTCATAGAGAGCACCATCAGTTTCCAACATTATTGCGTTTACAAAGTATTTTAAGAGATCGTATACAATTCAATGGATGTAAAACAACCTTAAGAACTTTGTTAATTAAACTAGGATATAAATGGTGCAAAACTGAGAATAACAGAAAGACGCTAACAGAAAGACATGAAATTCAATTATTACGACTAAAATACCTAAAGCAGGTGAAATCTTTGCGCAATGAAGGTAAGCCTATTGTTTATACTGATGAATCATATGTACATTCCGACCATGTGCAAAATAAATCATGGTCTAGAAAAGATTCAAATATGGGAATAAAACGAAAACTGTCTAAAGGAGTGCGTATAATTATGATACACGCCGGAAGTGTTGCAGGATTTATACCAAATGCGTTGCTAACGTACAGGGCAGAGATTAAAACAGGCGACTACCACGATAACATGAACACAGAGAATTATTTAAAATGGTTAAAAGAAAAATTAATACCTAATCTTCCGAAGGATGCTGTGGTAGTTTTGGATAACGCAGCCTATCACAACTCTACTTCGGAAAAAATACCGACGTCTAACTCTAACAAATCTGAAATGCAAAGTTGGCTCACCGCAAAAAATATCACATTTAAAAAAGTAGAATTATACGATTTAATATTAAAAAATAAAGAAAATTTTCGCAAGTATAAAGTCGATGATTTATTAAAAGAACATAATTTTACAGTATTACGTCTCCCACCATATCACCCAGAACTTAATCCAATAGAAAATATTTGGGGCATAGCAAAAAATTACGTTGCTAGCCGCAATGTCGATCAAAATTATACCACACTAATGCCTATTTTAAATGAAGCTTTTCAACAAATAACTAATGATGTTTGGGCAAATACATGTCGGCATGTAGAAGATATAGAAAACGAATATCTAAAATACTTTGATTTAGACTTTAATTTTGTTATAAATATCGGTGATACTTCGGACTCTGAAATAAGTGAAGATACTGAATAATCTTGAATAAATATCTACTTTTATATTTGAAGAGATCGATTTTTATTTATAATTGCTTCCTTTTTAAATATTTGTGAGTGTAGGACTTTTGAAAAGAAAATGGAAACAAAAAGGACTGGGCTATTAAGACGAACTGCTAATGGATCGAACTAAAAACTTTAACACTAACTTTTTTTTGTTTATACATATACAATTTTAAATAATTCAATTGTAATGTTTTAATTAATGTGTATACACATTAATTTGTTTCTTACTACTTTTACTGTTTAGTATTATTTTCCTTGTTCTAAATAAATACTTTTGTTTCTTTCTAAAATATTTAAGTAGAGCATCTTTCCAGATGATCAGCTTGACAGCTGATTTATGTGCTAATTTTATTTTTGTGTGCGTGAGACTACATCGCTAATAAGTGCATAATGATAGAACAAACACATTGATAATTGCTTCGCACACTTGCGCTATCAGTGATACGGGAAAAAAGTGGGGCGCGTCTTCGTGGATTGAACTATCTATACTATGTAGATATGGTTCTACAGTTTTATATTAAAACAATTTATTAATATTAGAATTAGTGATATTAAACTTATAATAATGTGGAATGTATCTGTTACATATTGATTGGTGTTGTGAAGAAGTGCATGTGCAGTGTGTGCCATATGTCTTGTATGTACCTATGTATATTAACCTCCATGTGTGTTGTTTTTTCGTTTCTGTGCCTGTGTTAATAATTTTTAGGGTCTTTGTGTGACTTGGTTCGTTTGTGAAGTGTGCGTGTAATGCAATTTGGTGGTAGTGCGCGTTGGTAAAGAGAAATTCACACGTGCAACCCTATAGACACAAATTTTATTACCTGTTCGGCATTTGGACTTCTTTTGTTTACTTTGTGTTTAAAATTTGTGATTAGAAAAACAGCCCCTTGTGTGTTGGAATCATTTATGGCAGTCATTAGCCAGGTGTGATTTTAAGAAAAAAAGGTCCACGCGGACGAGCAGATATATTGCATCTCCAATGCCTCGATTGATGGACGAGGCAGTCTAGCGATAACCACAAGCGAAGCAAGACGTGTGTACATTCGGTAATCTATTTAGTGACGCACTTTGCGCGTGTTATTGAATAGTGCATTACGTCTGGACTGGTTGAGTTCAGTTATATTTGTACCTGCGTAATACGTGTTTGTATAGTTCTAATAAACTCTACTATAATTCCAACGGCATTTTAATTCAAGTCCTGCAACTCGTAACAATATTATTCATGAATATTTTGAATCTATGTATATTTACAAAAGTATTGATGAACAGAGGATATTTTAATTACAGATCGTACGATAGTTTCCTCGAAGAGGCGACAAATAGTTTCCAAGTGGGACAGACAGTTTTTAAGATGCCGTCCGAGATGAAAACTTCATCTAAATGTGTGTGGTATAGATGAAAGCCACTCGTTCCCTTTGGAACTATAATATGATTACAATAGAACATTCCCATTTCAGATCAAATCTAATCTGAGAAGACAGACTAGGATTGGACTCAGTCGGATGTCCCACGAGACCGACCTCGGTACCCGCAAATAATATACGGCTCTAAACCATGATATTCATACTTGTAGATACGTTTTAGCGCCTCACATTTTCATGATATTCAAGCAAAGTGAATAAATGATAACACTTTATTTTTCACCAAAAATTAGAGCTCCATTATTAGAAGCTAAGTATTATAAATTTAGAACAAAACTACGTTTTCATGGTTTTAAAAGCGTTAATTTATTCGATTTTTATTATTCCGACGTTTCGGCCACTTTTTAACCGAATTGGAAAAAGGAGGAGGTTCTTAATTCGTCGGACCTTTCTTTTTATGTATGTTTACCGATTACTCCGAGATTTATGATCCGATTTAGGTGATTCTTTTTTGTTCGACACGGAATAGCTGCCATTTGGTCTCCTAAAAATTTGACATAGTTTGACCCAGTAGTTTTCATTTTATGAATTAATTTCCATGACGCGCGACACCTTTCGTTGGCGTACCCACAGCTAGACACTAAAAAGTAAGTAATAAATAAAAAAAACTTTGTTTAAAAAAACCGACTTCAAAAACTAAAAAGTATAAAATAACTTATTTCTAAAGCTATTTTTATTAATATATATTATCTAAAACATCTTGAAGTCGGTGCAAAGTAAAACATAAAAATGACTATATTTTGAAAATTACTAAGCACCGATTTTAAGATGTTTTAGATAATATATATTAATAATAATAGCTTTAGAAATAAGTTATTTAATACTTTTTAGTTTTTGAAGTCGGCTTTTTTAAACAAAGTTTTTTTTATTTTCAATAGCTGTGATCACGGAAGACAGAGATGTCGTGTCAATGAGTATTGTTAAAGTTTTATTGTAACATTTGTGTCCGCGTCATGCAGCACTTAACGACAGAATCCGTCGGGGTACCTGCCGTTCTAGAACCGAACGCCTTGTGCCGCGACGATGGAAAGAGACCCGACGGAATGTTGTTGGTGCCCTGGAGGATGGGTCGCCCTTTAGTATGGGATGCGTCTTGCGTCGCTACTCTGGCAGCGTGCCATCTTTCAGCCACTAGCACGTCTGCTGGTACAGCTGCTGCACAACAGGAGGCCCGAACATACTGCAATTATTCCGCCATCGGAAATGGTTACATATTTGCGGCTTTAGGGGTCAAGACCCTGGGACCATGGGGGCTTGAGGCGCACAAACTTTATCGAGACATAGCGAAATGACTGGTAGACGTAACCAAAAAACTGGCCTATAGATAGATAGATAGATAGATAGATAACACTTTATTGCACACCAAAACATAGAATTACAGAAACAGACCATATTTACAATATTTTCAAGGCAATACAACAGGCGGCCTTATCGCTCAAAGCGATCTCTTCCAGGCAACCTAAATGAGAAAAAATTTGAATCAGGCGAAATAGGTGGTGCAGAAAAATGGCAATAGAAACATAAATATACATAACTAATATAATACATATATATATATATATATATATATATATATATATATATACACACGAATACATACATATATACACAATTATATATACAATAATACACAAGTTATTATAATAAAAGTATTAGCATGATTATATTCTGTTAATCAGACATAGCTATTTGTGGACAAATAGTGTTTTCTGAGCAAATTTCTAAATATTGGTAAAGATTTGGCCTCTCGGACAGTAAGAGGCAGCATATTCCAAAGTTTCACAGCCTGCACCGTAAAAGAATTATCATAATAGGATGAAGTGTGTGCAGGCGTCATAAGTTTTCGGTACGTATCATGGCGCAAATTGTGGGCAGTGGAAAGGCGAAGGAATCTAAAACGTTCCTTAAGGTACTGGGGACTATTAGGAGTAAATAATATGTTATAAAGGAGAGTGAGAATGTGAGTATTCCGGCGAAAATGAATAGGAAGCCACTTGAGTCTTTTACGATATTCGGAAACATGGTCATATTTTCGCAATCCAAATATGAACCTGATACAAAAATTCTGAAGCCGCTCAAGCTTGTTCAGCTGGTCTAAGGTTAAATCTAGATAGCAGGCGTCAGCGTAATCAAGTATGGGAAGCAAGAGGGACTCAGCAAGGGTAATCTTGGTAGCAGTGGGCAAAAAGTTTCTTAATCTTCTGAGGGATCTAGAAGACAAGAAGACTCTGCGACTTAAATCAGTGATGTGAGGCCGCCAAGACAGCTCCCTATCGATGATTATGCCGAGATTTTTGACAGTATCGCTAAGAGGAATGTGTGTCCCGTCAAAAATAACCTGTGGCAAGGAGGACCAGGTAACTTTAGCATTCATTCTAGGGCTACCGACGATAATCAATTGAGTTTTCTGAGGGTTTACAGCAAGACCAAACTTTTTGCTCCATCTTAGAATATGATCCAGGTCAGTGTTGATTTTATTAATAGCAATATTCAGTGAATCAGTGTCGCTCTGTGTGTAGATTTGTAAATCGTCAGCATATAGGTGGTAGGAAGAAGTCAAATTGTCGGAAATTGAATTTATAAAAACAGCGAATAAAAGGGGAGATAAAACGCCGCCCTGAGGAACACCAGCAGTTAAACCACACCAGGATGAGTATGACTCATCAATACGAATTCTTTGCCGGCGCCCATGCAGGTAACTGTGAAACCAGTCGATTACTGATGGAGATATGTTAAGAGTGCGAAGAATACCAAGCAATAAGTCGTAATCAACATTATTGAAGGCGCTGCTAAAGTCTAACAGTGATAGTACAGTCAACAAGCCATTCTCCATCCCATGCCGGATGTCATCCGTAATCTTAACCAGTGCTGTGACTGTGCTATGGCCTGGACGAAAACCGGATTGGAAGGGGTTCATTAATGAATTTTGAGAAAGGAAAGTGCTAAATTGCTTGTGGATTAGGCGTTCTAAAACTTTTGAAAGATAAGGGAGAATAGAAATTGGACGAAATTCAGAAAAGGACGAAGGATTTGGTTTTTTTGGGGAGAGGAATAACATGTGCTTCTTTCCAAGCAACTGGAAAGGTACAAGATGTGAAGGAAAAATTAAGGATGTGGGTTATAATAGGATTTATGACATCAAGAATGGGAACGATCATGCCACGACTAATACCATCACTGCCGACTGCATTTGAAGATATAGAGTTTATAGCACTCTTAACATCACATTCAGATAAAGGACTAAGAATAAAACTTGGATGTAAAGGAGTTGGAAAAGAAGAAAGATTTTTCAATGTGTTTGACTTTGTCAAATTGTCAAAATTCTTTGTAGATGTGAAATATTGATTAAGACCATCAATGTCGAAGTTATTCGGAACAGGATTTTGCACTGACTTTCCAACTCCAAGTGATTTCAAAAACTTCCAAACTTTTGAAGGGTTATCTTTCTCAACTGATTCATGAATATACCGGCGCTGTGCATCCCTACACACTCTATTGCAGCGATTACGGGTTGTTATGAAGGCTTGTTTGTTTTCATCACTAGGTTTAAGCTTATACTTGGTCTTAGCCATAGATTTCTTACGTATGAGCTTCTTAATATCGTCTGTAAGCCACGGTGCTGGTAGATGCTTTATTCTAACACGTCGCATAGGTGCATGCAAATCATACAACCCCAATAAGGCTGTATTAAATACATACACCTTTTCATCTACAGAAGCAGCCTTGAAGACCCCAGACCAATCCAATTCTTGGGCGTCCTTGACAAGGGCGGCCAAGTTTATACCACCAAAATTACGCTGCAGGATAACTTTACTTTTGGCTTTAGGCGGACGAATGTTATAAGAGAGAAAAATCAGGTCATGATATGAAAAAGCATCCGCCGGGCACTGACCATGAGAAATTACATAAGAGGGTGTAGAAACAATGATCAAGTCTAAGAGAGACGGTGTAGAATTGGGAAAATAATGTGTTGCTTTCAGTGGAAGTATGGTCAGGCCAGAAGCCGTAACTAAAGATTCGAGGGACATACTACGATGATTCTGTTTTAGAAGACAGGTGTTAAAATCACCCATAATAATGGAATGTTTATAATTTGGGATTAAGTCTTCTAACAGTTTTTCGAAGGACGAGAAATAATTAACTTTAAGGGAAGGGCTATAAAACACACCTACCAAAATCTTTACAGAACAAAGCTCAACCATCCAACCAACCAGCTTCGAACAACGCATTAGAGTTGTTCGAAGTATACACGTTTCTAACTGACAGTGGTCTGGCACTAGATTTTATAGTTTAATGTTAATTTGTATATATACTTATTTTAATTTTAGTTTAGTTTTAACTGACAAACATTTTCTAATACGAGTATAATATATACCTACCTTCATTTTTTTGATGTTACTGTTTAAAATGATATCAAGTATTCAGTTCACCCTTATTACAGTGACACCAACTGTTGGTGCAGCGATATTGGTGAATGACGCTTCTATACAAATATGGAATGTCATGGACTCTACATTTGTCCTTACCGAGGAGATCAGTGGCGAACGTATGCTATGAAAAGTTATAGATTTTTTATTACATAGGGATTGTAGAAATTTTTTATAGAGTCCGGTCATCAAAATCCCAGCTGTATTACGGACTTTTACGTTTCAGGAATCGCTTTAGTTGTTAAGCTTGTTCAAGACATGGTCTCTCATGATGTTGTTCTTTCTTAGGCCCAAAGTACACGGAAATGACGCCTGGCGCTGGCATGGCATCTTGCCATTGTATTCAAATTTTATACCAAAGTATTTAAACATAAAGCATAATTTTGAACACACTGAATTGGATGGATCTGGGAGACTTCGAGCGCGTCATTTTGACGTGCGCGTATGATGGCCGTCAGTTTACAGTTTGCGCTACAGTGGGGTAGTACATGATTTTAAAATTAATTTGTAAGAGTACCATGACATTTTGTAATGAACCAGTACAATGTACCACTTACAATGAGGCTAGGACATTTGTACGGTTTGTACTGCAGCAGTACATTTGAAGGCCGGTGAGGCGGTGAGCATCATTCTCTCTTTGTCAACAATTGTGATAGTTCATAGGTCTGCGAGACTTGCTATAATTGTAGATGTCGCAATTCTTCATGATGGTAACCTCGTGAGTGCCCAGAGAGATAAACAAATAAAGTATATTGATCGTGCTTACGGAGGTACCGCCATATGGAACCTGGACTCTACAATCATAGTACCGATAGGGGTGTCAGTGAATGGACATTAGTCCATTCGTTATTAAACGAAAAGGCTTGACCGCCACCTTGAAACGCTCTCGCTTGGTATCTGGGTGAAGGGTCGGATGCAGAAGACAGCTCTGTTGGACACGGCTCGTATTGTGAGGTGATTCCTATGTCTGCAGCGTTAACACAGGCAGCCTAGACCCTAGGCACCACTGCCGGCGGAGATCAGGTTTTTATATTATTTTTTTATAAATTAATGCACACATTTAAAGATATTTAGATAGATATTTATTTATAAGAAAATATTTAAAAATTGGAAATTAAATTTATATGTGAATAAAAAAGTAATTAATAGGACTTGAAGGAAACGTGGTAAACGATCCTGCCAACATTATAAAGAATTCCGAAGTAATAATACGAGTGGTACAACAAAGTGAATGCGGGCATCTTCAATGCATGTACATGTGTCCAGAGTGGAATGACAGCTATATCTTGATACGGCCCGGTGTGCCGACTATTCACGTCGTGTACGATCGATGTTGCCATGGATATTGTGTTAGTGGGACAACATTTTTAGGGTTCCAATACTTACAGATAATAAATTGATATAAAAAACCGCTAAAAATAATCTTTATTTAAATTGCTTCAAAAAGGAAAAAAATTACAATATATCAAATTATTTTCCTAATATTAATGTTTTGGCTGTCGTTGGACAAGTCTTGCTTTTGTGCTCGAAAACTATATTTTCTCTTTTTCTTCTCTTCAAAGTGTCTCTTCATGCCCTGAAAAAATAAAATTCTAGAACCTGATTGCAGTGCCACCTACCGGGTCCAATTGTACATCTTTTTTTAACGAGGGGGAACCTGTTTGAGGACTACCCGACGTGGGGGAAAACGCGGCGGGGAGTGTTAAATTCCCCACGGTCGGGGATACCCACTAAAACCACCGTTTCTTTCTTTGCCTTATGCCAGGGCTACGGGAAAGGCTCTACCAACTCCGCGTGCCCTGGCAGACGCGGGCCCCATGGGCCACATCCACTGCCTTGGGGGACATAGCCCCCAGCGTCATCCATTCTCAAATCTGATATGGGACGTTTGTCAACTCGCCCCACGGGTACATGTAAACCATCCCGGAAAAATCAAAATCGTTCTAGAGATTTAGGTGTTTTTTTTCTCCTTCTTCAACCCGGGCGAACGAGTATGCCCGAGTTAGTTACTTATATGTATTAATTTAAAAAATTACAATTTAGCCTTATAATAATACTTCTGTGACGTGGGGTGAAGAGTCAGCCCCTCCTCTATGGCTGGATCTTCCGATATAGCACATAGTGGTCTAGAGTTAAGACATGATTCTAATTGAGTAAGAATAGTCGAAAACTCTTCGTAAGTAAGCTTCTGATCGCCTATTACCCGCTTTAAATGATACTTCAGACTCTTAACTGCACTCTCCCATAACCCTCCTGCGCTTGGCCATGACGGGGCATTGAAATGCCATTCTATATTCATTTCACTGATTTCTTTTCTTTTTTACTTCGTTGTACTTCTTCTCGTACATGCTGAATGTTTTTTCATACTCCTCGTCTTCTTGGAGAAGTTCGCTATCGATTTCCCAGTGAAGGACATCGATAGCCGTCCATCTTGATTGGACTGACTTCTGAATGTCTTCAAACTCCCATTTCTCTGATAGGGAGTCAAGGTCAATAGAACAGGTTTAGGTGGGTCAATGAACCATGCAAGATAATTATTTAGTATATAATGTATTTAATCTGTTCCGTGACAACCGGTGGACTTCTATGCACAAAAGTATACACTGGCCTGTCGAAGCCTTGAAAGCTTTTCGAGTCAAGTTCTTCCACAGCTGTTATACTAGCTCTACCGGTATTTGTCCACGTCTGATATATGTTGGCTTGGCTGAATAGGTTTTCTTAGGCAAAGTAAGGGTAGCCTTGGGCCCTAGCGGGAACACGTATTTAACTTAATGTACGTAAAAGGAAATTTTGAAACATATGGAATAATATTTATAAAAGAATTATGATCAGTTCACCTCCGTCACAGCTTTTTTCAACTCTCTTGACAGTGACATAATTTGACATTGGGACTGTCATTAGCTATGTATATCTTCTTTAATGGTGCAATTGCAACGTTACTCTTATTTCTCATGCATATTTTTATTTAGGTTAGGTGGATTTGCTTTGATACGGAAAGTTTGGATTTGATTGGGTAGGTTTATCTGCATTAAGGTAAGGATTTGAAAATTGGTTAAGTTTAGCTGGTATTTGGGTTGCTTATTGGATAGATTCACTTTGTTATGCTAAGGTGGGATGTTTAGGGTTTCTTGTAAGTTCTTTATTTAGTTTATTTATTGTTTATATACCTATGTATGTTACATGTGTCTTATATGTATTAAAATCTGTATTTTCACTTTGCTATTCACACCTGTAGTTATTCAAAAATATAAACTTTTTATTAAAAATAAGTTCCAATAACACTTTTTGAAAGTCACACATATAAGCAAAAAAATAATTTTACTTCTTATTCTATGTACACCGCTTCGCAACGTCTTATTGCTGTTAAGGAGAAGAACCGGCAATAAACTCCCCAGCAACACGTCTAGCTAAAAATTTGTTTTTCTTTATATTTCTTATTCTATTTATATCTTAAGTTCTTTTTTTAATAAGTTTTATACAGAAGTATGTTACAGAATGACTTTTTAACAATTAATGGAGTTGTAGCAAACACTGCATGCTCAGTAAGACGAAGAGACATTAAGAGGAAATAAGAATATTATTATAGTTATAATAATGACAAGATGTACCAAAAGTTTGTATTGCAACATATCTCCATAAATACTTTATATGTTTGGGAAAATTAAAACGTTATGCAGACGATTGTATAAGAGGCTGGATCGAGCTTCTTTATAAATGAAGTTTTATCATTTAAATATTCTTCTATAGTGTTAATATCCCTTTTTAAGCAAGATACTTTTTAATTTGGTTTTAAATTCAGTGAAAGGCAGATGTAACATTTCATTCGGAATCTTATTGAAGAAGCGTATACCAACCCCCAAGAAAGGGGACAATACTTTTTGTAATCTAAAAGATGGCAATATCAGTTCAATCAGTGAGTCAATTTTTACATTTATTATATTTATCATGTATCTTTTATTATGATTTCTTAAGTAGTTGCACTTGTTCCACACATTTCTTGGCTAAATAACTTATTTATTGACTTACAAACATCGCTATCATTTCAGTTGTCACCACTACGATAGCGTGGTACACATAATACATTATATATACACATACAATCGTCATAACATAGTATGCAGTTCTTGTGAATTTAGTCACACATCTATATAAAAATGTCAATTTTTTGACATATCTTGTTCAATGTTCGCAAGGTCTGTGTCATCGGGGCCTTATTAAGCAAGTTGGTCCTGCCGTATGGTTCTACGAACATTGGTGGCTGCCTTCTCTCATCGCATAATTCGCTGGAATGTTCAAATCGAATTCAGCTAATACACCTGGGTTAAACAATTTACCTCTTAACAATTTAATTAAGATTATATGTTGTATATCTGAGTTAACTTATTTTATACATAACTAGCTGACCCACGAACTTCGTACCGCCATATTTTCTGAATTCCTAAAAGACTTTGTTTCATGACACAAAAACAAAATCACCATAATCGCTCCCGGTGATTAGGAGGATTCTAGAACACGATCTCAGCGCCACCTACCTGTATACTGTCAACTAAAACTTCCCTTTAGATAGAGTGAAGGCCTAGCCTTCTCTTGAAGTAATTTACATACCATAGCAACATTGAAGATATCAACAATGTAAGGTACGCTCCCAATAACTGTGTCAGCGATCGATAAGTTCTAACCACACCCGATATAATATTCTATTCTTTACACAATCGACCTGATTAGTGGTGAAGTCTTAGTGTCTTCGAAATTTCTTTCATCACCTGATCAGAAAGGAACTAATAACAGCTTTAAGACTCAGATCTCATAAATCTCGATCTAGAGAGTAGTGTTGGGCAGTACATGATTTTAAAATGAGTTTGTAAGAGTAATATGACATTTTGTACTGAACCAGTTCAATGTACCACTTCAAATGAGGCAAAGACATTTGCACGGTTTGCACGGGCGACCACAAGTTTACAGAAAACGGCGTCGTTGGGATCGCGTTTTCTGGCCCCGCTGTTGCAATCCACTCGGACATAGATAGTCGTCAGGACAACGCGAATGAACTTTCGCTGGTTAATGCGAGTAAAACAGAATTTCGCAGTATTTTAAACAAAACCATGTGGTTCGTTAAGCCCAGTAAAGCTGACTTTTGTACTTCGTTTGGATATTTTATCGCGTGGAAACAGTTTGGTTGAGTACCGTTCATGCGCCAGATGATATTGCTGCTGGAAGTTTATAACTGGGGAGCTTTACATTGATTACAAGGTTAATCGTAGTAACATTGTCGGTGAAGCGCGTCTATGTAACTTTATGTTTATGGAGTGTAAAACTGACCAATACTGTATTATCTTCTTTATAGGTTTCCGTGCTAATTTTGGTGCAATCTAAACCATTATGTTTTTTAAAATCAAATTTAATAGTTTTTATTCAAAATAAGTTCCGCTGGAGAACACTTTTTGAAGATCATACATATTTGTTAAAATTTAATTTTACTTCCTATTCTATGTACACCGCTTCGCAACGTGTTATGGCTGTTAAAGAAGCGATAAGAAACTTCTCAGCAACACGTCTAGCTAAATATTATATTTCTTTATATTTCTTATTCTATATTCTTTCTATCTCTTTCTTTATATTTCTATTTCTTATATCTCAAGTTCTAGTTGTATACAGAAGTATGTTACAGAATTACTTTTTGAAGACTTAATGGAGTTGTAGTAAACAGTGCATACTCAATAAGACAAAGACACATTAAAAGGAAAGAAAAACATTATTATAGTTATAATAATGACATGTACTAAAATGTTATGCTGCATATCTCCATAAATTCCTTTCAAGCTTGGCAGGATAAAAACGTTATACAAAATATAGTATAAGAGGTCGGAGCGAGCTACTATGTAAACGAAAAAGTATTCTTCTATAATGTAGTATCTCTTTTTTAGTTAGATATTTTTTAATTTGGTTTTTAATTTAGTGAAAGGCAAATCTAACATTTCATTCGGAATCTTATTGAAGAAGCGTATAACAACCCACGCGAAAGAGGACAATAGGTACTTTTTGCAATCTAAACGAAGGCAATATCAATCTAATTAGTCAGTCAATTTTTGCATTTATTATATTTATCATGTATGCTATATTATGATTTCCCAAGTATTTGCACTTATTACATACATTTATTGGCCAAATATCATTTATTTATTAACTTAGAAACATCGCTATCATTACAGTTGTCACCATAAGATAGCGTGGTACACATAATACATTATAGATACATATATACATATTAAGTCGTCATAACATATAACATAATAATCAGTTCTTGTGAATTCAGTCACAGTACAGATAAAAAAGTCAATTTGGTCACCATATCTAGTTCAATGGTCGCAAGACCTGTGTCATCAGCGCCTTATTAAGCAAGTTGGTCCTGCCGTATCGTACTACGAACATTGGTGGCTGCCTAAGTCTCATCACAAAACTCGCTGGAATGTTCAAATTGATTTCAGCTAATACACCTATGATAAACAATTTACCTCTTAACTTACTTAACTTCGCGGAACCCTAAGAAAAGTAGCCTCAGTGACTCCTTATAACATTAGCTATTTGCACATGCAATTGGATTTTTGAATTTTTTTTTTGTCATAAATAGAAAGATCATGTAGTTAGTTATAACATAATAGATAGTTTTATAACAAAACAATTTTTTAAATATTTTTTTCGTAATAATTCAAAAGTTATTTCAAAATAAAAATTAATTTTTCAATCCAGTACCGAAGACACGCCGACAGCTCCCGAACAAACCCGAGCGCGTGTGACGTCATAATGTTAGTTTTCACTCATTGAAGTTAATATAGAAGTAATAAGTACAGTGTTTTGATCTATTTAATTTTGTTATTTATCTATTTCCTTGTTGTAAATGCCCAATTTGAGAATTTATTTGTTGATTTTTGGCAAATTGAATAACTTCTTGTAAAATTTACTATTATCCGGAAAATTTTCAACAGGAGTATTAGAGGTATTTTTTGACAGTTTTTCTGCTTCAATATATTTTATAACTGTACCAATGCCTGATAATCGAGATTTTTTCAATAGCAAGTCTATATAAGCTACTGTTGGTGTCGGGTCTTCACTTCTACGATGGGTCCACATAAGTAATGGTAATACTAATGCATGTTTGCAGCCACCTGTAGGCACAATATCAAAGATTATTATTGCTTATAACATCAACCAACTTAAATTTAATAGGAGTATAAATTACCTGCTGAAGCTGCACAGTCATGGCATTGAACATCCTGAATAATTTTTGACTTTTCATTAATAGTTAAGTAACTGAATAAGCTTTACTCCGAACTCGGTGTTCTGGACCATTCATTTGTCTTACTATTGGTTAACAACTCTAAGCACCTCAGATTCTGTCAACAACTGTTGGGTTGGGTATCTAAAGGGTTTTTAGTCATGGCTTTTAGCATAGCCCTTTGGGCTCTAATTGAAGAAAAATGTTTTTTATTATTAACAGCTCTACGGACCCTAGTTCCATACCCTTTTTTTACAATTAAATTTAAGAAGTTAAGAAGTTATACACACTTATTTGTTACTTAGTTGTTGTGTGTGACATTTAATGAGTGTATGTTTTTATTATGGTGTACCTTAAAAATAACGTATTATATTAATTTCTTCTAATTTTAATGCTAAACTTATACTAATGTAGATTGTATCTGTTACATGCTGGTGTTGTGAGGAAGTGCATTGTGCATATATATATATATATATATATATATATATATGTCGCAGAACGGCCTCGTTCTCACGACATCTTCTTTAGTTATTGCAGGTTTCAGGATATCTTCATCAGGATAAAATGCGAGCATAAAACACAATAGCCACGGTTTATACACTTTTAATTTAGATTTGATCAACATTATGACATAGTTTAGACCGAGCAGCGGGTTCAGGGCACCCGCTCATACTTTCAACTTCAATACTTTCTTTAAAACTACTCCATGGTCCAACTCGACCTGTTGCCACCAACCGAATGTGTCACAAAAACTCCTCAGTCTACCCAAGTAGATATTACTCAAAGTATAGAGGGCGCTGACCCCGCTCCGCCATATGCTCTGCTCTGATTGGTCGTTTATTAAATTACAATATTCATAACTTTTATTAGATTAGAACGATCTTTAAGTTATAGAAACATTCAACAAATCAAATTAAATTACATTAAGAATTTTAGAAGTAATTAAAATATAAACAAATGATATTGTGCGTTATACATCCAGTCAACGATACGTCCAATTAAAGCTTCCCTCCGACATATATATATATATATATATATATATATATATATATATATTATCCTAACTAGTACCATGTGTGTTGTTTTTCCTTTCATGGTTTTTGCTGCTCCACCTCATAGTAAGATGCAGTACCTCAGAAACGACTTACATAACGAATGCTATATTTTCAAATGGAGCCAAACTATATGTATGTATGTTGAGTTTAAAACAAGCTGTGTTACTGTTTGGATTTCCCATTGGGCTCCTCTCCAGACAGTTTCGAGTCACCAATGTTGGTTCGCGACTTAACTTTCAGGTTAGTTCTGTGTTAACTCTGAGCGTTCAGAGAAGGTTGTTTGAAAGTCAATGTTTTCGTTAGTTTTCGCTTTGAATATTTTCTATCTGATTATATGTTTAAATTATAGAAAATGCATGGAAAAAGGTGACGAATACGCTTTCATATATGCTTGGGCCCAGAGTGTAAAAGAATGAGAGTGATTGCAAGTTTTGTTTTTATTATTTGATATTTTTTAATTAATCAATCAACTGTGGGAGGGAGCCGCGTTTATCCCAGAGCGCTACAATATGGGGCTCTTCAAAAAGGGCGTAAACAGATTTTTAAAGTCTCAACGAGATAGGCAACGCATCGGCTCCCTTGGTGTTGCAGATGTCCATGGGCACCGGTAGCTACTTGCAATCAAGTGGACCAGTCTGCCAGTGTGGCGTGACATAGGACTTGTGTCATAATGGAGGAGTGTGGAAGTAAAAGACATATTGTTCCTACCCCAAATAATTTATAATAATTTAGTAATCGGCAGACAACACACATTGTGTAGTTATATCCCCAAATTAAGCTTGTGATACGGGTAATACACAACGAACTTCTCTCGGACTGATCCCAGACACCGAGACCATAGTAATGTGGCAGGTCGGTAAAGGCTTAGCCCGCTCAACCACAGAGGGCATCATTGAGAGAAGATGAAAGAAAACAGAAACATTTAACGCCGTTAACAATGTTGCCTTTTAAATAACGCATTACACCCAACGCGATATGTGCGTGAAACGGAGTACTATATCTGTAACATTATCTCAGTTGAAGCCGCACCATAATGACTATTTGTCAATTTGTAAAACAACCAAATGCTAATGTATAGAGTTGGGGGCCTCAAAGAGCACGGCATTTACCATCAAAGGGTAACTATCGCTGGCATAATAAATAAAGATATTAGGAGGCTTGGGTTCAACTTTTCCTCAAGCTAACTATAGTTATTTAACTAAAACCGTATAATGTTATTTAAATTTATTCCACAGTAGGTTCTTCCAGGCAGCTTCTCTCATTTACGCAGACATGCAAAAAGAAAGAAAGACTTAATTTGAAAAAATAGCAACGTAATTACATTATTATTATACACAGAGCATATTTTAAGAATTTGTATGCCGCATTTTCAGCAAACAAGGTTTGCAATCAGAATATTGGTGTGCCGGAGTTATATCCGACACAACGATGATTTTCAGTGCAAACCTTCCTTTTGGCGTAAGACCAAAACGACCCATTTTTGTTAAATAATAATGATTACTAAACCACTAGCAGTTCACCTCAATAGCCCGGTACTTCTTGTTCTCATTTCTCACAATAGTCCTACACCGGCAGGGTCTTGTCCTTGGGTGCATTATAATATAGTGTAGATAGGGACAACCGCTGGACAGTGTTATGCTAAATTTTGATTAAATTTGTCAAGAGGCTTGTCCGTGTTAGTCTTCCTAAGGCTCCTCGCAAGCTCCGTAAAAGTCCGGGCCAGTTTTATGGCCCCAGTTCTGCACAGATATACATGTATGATATATTGAAATTTTACCGAGAAAAAGATTTAAATAACAGGACTCACCGCTCAATCGGTTCAAAGATTTATAAGGAAGTTTCAGACGAACAAAATAGACCGAGCCCCTAGTTCTCAGAATATAGCCGGCACAAGAAAGCCTGTCGGATATTCCATTTATCCTTAAGATGACATTTTTAAAATATACCATTTTGTTATCTAAGTTAGTACTGTTTCTAGGCTTGATAAGTAATGTTTGCAGATTTGTATAGATCTTAAAGCTTTAACTGCTCTACATATCTTTGCTGTCATAGTTTTTGGGTCAATACAATAATCTTCTATAGACTATAATTTTATCATAATATGTTATGATATTGGCACATTTTCCAGGCAATTTTCCCTGGAAGCCAACAAATTACCCGCCTCCTATAAATTATGTTATATCGAATTAGAATCAGTCACGCAACCTTATAACTCTATTCACGGAAGTCACTTCTATTGATAGCTTTAGGAAGTTGCTATGGTTGCTCTAGCCTACTATCTTTTGATATCTTTTTTTTTGCAGTAGTTCAACAGACAGGCAGACGGCCCACTTGATGGAAAGCGGCTACCATCGCCTATGGATATTTGCAACACCAAAGGTTCTACAATGCGCTGCTGCTCTCTTTAGGGAGACTGGAACCTGGTCACTTATGCCGAAACACAAGACAAGGTTATCTTATGACGGCATACTCTAGACTAGGAGTGGTAGCTATCCGGTCGAGCAAATGTCCTACCACCTGGCTGTGGGTTGTTTTGTCGCCTCTCACCTCAGACCGCCCGGCCGCGTAAAATTGTATTCTTTCTCCGTTCCTGCACGGATACTGCTTCCTGCTCGTGATTCGTGATTTATACTAACAAAATCTTTATTATTGTAATATAATAATAATGTTCGAATGTCAGAAGTAACTTTGTTGAACCTGCAGCCCACCTCTCTAGACTCCTTAGCCACTCATACTCATGTTGCCCCTGTCTTCTATGGCATGTTTTGGGGCCCATGCAGGGAGTGGCGAGTCACCCTCTGTCCATTTTTCCATGTTCCCCGAACATTGCGACGGGCAGACGCCATACTCCCTATATTCCCAGACACCTAGGACAAATAGCAGTTCACTCCAATAGCCCGGTACGTTTTGTTCTCATTTCTCACAATATTCTGGCCGGGGCTTGTCCTTGGATGCATTATGGTATGGTGTAGACAGGGATCATCGGTGGTCAGTGTCACGCTACATTTACATTTTTATGGCCCGTGGTCTTAAGACATAAATGATGCATTTTATGTCGTATTTTTTTTAACAACTTTGCGGACTCTAGTTCCGTACCCTTTTTTGCAACTTAATTTCTAGATTTCATTTTTAGAGTTTATACACGCTTATTGGTTATTTTGGTTCTTGTGTGTGACATTAATTTAGTGATTTTTGTGTTGTGGTGTACCTTACGAATAACTTATTATTTTAATTTATTCTAATTGTAATACTATACTTATACTAATGTAGAGTGTATCTGTTACACGCTGGTGTTGTGAGGAAGTGCATGTGCAGTGTGTGTCTTATGTTTTTTTTTTTTTTTTTTTTTTTATAGCTGGAGTACAGCAAACAGGCTGACGGCCCACCTGGTGGAAAGCGGTTACCGTTGCCTATGGACGTTTACAACGTCAGAGATGTCACCAACGCGCTGCCGGCCTCGAAGAAATTTAATGACACCCTTTTTGAAAAACTCCATATCGTAGCGCTGTGGGAAAACCTCGGCCGGGAGCTCATTCCAGATTCCTACGGTACGTAAGAGAAACGTCTATACCTATACATATTATCTTATCTAGTGCCATGTGTGTTGTTTTTCCTTTCTGTGTCTGGGTTATTAATTTTTAGCCTTTTTGTGTGTCTTGGTTTGTTTGTGAAGTGTGCGTGGGTGTTTATGTTGTTTGCACTTGCTAGCTTTAAGTGGAGGAATAATACTTAAAAAAATATTTTTGTCCTAAATAAAATATTCTTTGAAACGCAGCGTGATTTACAAAATATTAGTGGGAGGCGCGGCTGTTTGTAAATCATAACGAAGCCTTCCATTCGAGGTGCGTCTGATAAATTCTCACTCGAATTTGCAATTTCAATTATGCTCAAGGAAAATGGCGTCGCCGACCATTATCTAAATTGCATCTGAGTTCAACGAATTACTTGCGCGACTCTCAGAGATTTATTGCAGGAGAACGTGTTTCTTTCCTGTTTGTGAAGTATAATGCTTTGTTTACATTATGTCTACTTCCACGGCAGCGAGCAGGAAATTGGCGAGGAAAGTGGACGAGTACATACTCATGTAAACGAAATTTATTTGTGCATTAGCTGTGCCTGTGGATTTTTTTTCGTGGAACCCTTATTTTAAAGTAGCTCAAGTTACTCATTATAACATGAGCTATCTGCCAGTGAAAGTCCCGTCAAAATCTCTCTAGCTGCTTCAGAGATTAGCCGAAACATCCAGACAGACAGACAAACAAAAATTCTAAAAATGGCATTTTCAGAATCTCCTTATCTGAATTATACCCCCTGTTTTGTTTTTATTATCAACAGACTTCAATTTTATTTATCTGTATAAATCTCTCAGACTAATAAAATTCTAGACAGCGCCTAAGTGAACAAAATCATCAAATAACGTGAAGCATCTTTTCTACGACAAGGTGTCGCGAGATGGCACTAAACCAATATTCAAATGGCAACACTATTAGGCTGTGCAATTTACTGTCATCTTAGAGTGGCAACACTAAAAGGTTGTCCAATTTATGTTTCTTAGACTGGTAACACTAAAAAGGGTCACGCAAATTATTTTTCGTACAGTGGTAGCACTAACAAATAAAGTCTTCTTGAAAACGCATCCGTGTTAACATTTTCTCTACTTACAAATTTGTGTGCGTCTACTTATCTAGAATACACGTCATTTGCTCTGAGTTGTGTATCCACTGGAAATCATTCCACCTTTACCCGTACTAAATCGATTGTTTATTATTAAGTTCTTGTAACGCTCTGTGGACTCGGCCTACTCACTTTATTTATCTGAGACATTATATGTATTGTACTCTCGGCGGAAGAACAGTTTGAAGACTCGAGAAAAGATAAAACTTGTTACGATCGAAGCTAATAGAGAAATAACACAATTTCCCGAAGCCGGGCGGCTTGTCGGAAGAGGCGACAAAACAACCCACAGCCAGGTGGTAGGGCATTTGCTCGACTGGATGGCTACCACCCCTGGTCTAAAGCCACAACAACCTTGAGTTATGTTCCGGCATTAGTGACCAGGTTCCACTCTCCCTTAAGAGAGCAGCAGGGCATTTGTAGCACATTTGATGTTGCAAATATCCATGGGCGTTCAAGTAGGCCGTCTGTCTGCTAAATTCATGCAATAAAGAAAAAGTATTTTCAAATGAAAATGATTAATAACTTAATTAATTACATTTAACATGAAATTTGCGGCGTTATTATACAGTTATAATCACCTACGAAAAACTCGATTCACGAGTTCGTATGAAATACTTTTGCAGAATAATAAATTAACTTTTCACTTTGGGAACCCAACGTGTTCGGAGTGCGTAGGTTGAAGGGCGGAGTGGGCGGATAGAAATAATTAAGCTGGAAACATACTATTATCAATCGACGCGACCCGATAAGACTTGATTCTCGTGTAGATTGCACGGCCGCCTCGCCACCGTGTCGCTATCGGGCTGCTAATTCGTCAACTTCTGTGTACTAGTAGAAGATAGGAGTCGTGGTAGCGTAATGGCTAGCGCACGCGTCCCCAACTCAAAGGACCCGGGTTCGATCCTGGCCGAAACTCATGCACCGCTTACTCAGTTTTCTGATCTAATATGCATATTATTACAATTACCACGTGCTAATAACGGTGAAGGAAAACATCGTGATGCAATCTGCACATTGAGACAACCGATGTGTCAAATCTGCCAAGCCACCTTGGACAAGCGTGGCGGGTATACTGTCCATTCCCTTATAATGGGAGGCCCGAGCACAGCAGTGCGACAGTTATGGGCTGTTGTTATTTTATTTATTTAATATGTACTAGTCGCCCGTTGGTCGAAATTCAGACATAATTAATTTAAATTATAAGTTTGAACATTATTAAGGTTCTGTTGTCAAAGGCATAACATTGATGTTAGCATTGAGACATTGTGAACAAAATATATTTAAATTTGGAAATTAATATTTATTTACTTATTCCACAATGATCACACAGCTTTACATTATACATTAGATCAGACATAAAAACAGCACATGAGCCAATCAATGGATCTTTGTAGGCCACAAATATAATTAATATAAAATGTAACGAGCTACAGGACTCTAATTAAAATGCCGTTAGAATTACTATAGAATTTATTAGAACTATACTAACACGTATAACACAGGTACAAATATAACTGGATACAACCAGTACAAACTGCACGATTCAATAACACGCGCAAAGTCCGTCACTATATCGCTTATCGAATGTATACGTCTTGTTTTGATCGTGGTTCTCGCCAGAATGCCGATCTCTCCATTGGGCCATTGTTGCACCGATACAATATGGCTGCCAGCCCGCATAGATGGGATGTCTTAGAATCAGTTCAACACACCTGCCTAATGACTGCCATAAACGATGACAATACATAATGGACTGTTTTTTTTCCCTTCCAATTACAAATTTTACAAACACAAAGTAAACAAAAGAAGTCCAAATGCGGGAAGGTAATACACTGCGCTTTATGACAGGCAGGTGTGTATGCACCTTTGTCGGCATGTAACAACAATAATAACAGCCCAATGTTAGACAAGCCAAAGCACTAACAACATTAAAGAACATGACAAAAAAAGCACTCCTGCAACATAGTGATGTTTGATATTTTTACGTATATTTATGTATGTCATATCAATAGGTGTATTTATATATGTCTAATATTTTACATACTTATATGTTTATTATTGAACTGCATATCCTATAATATTTATATATACCATCTTTGACAAGTATAATCTGTTTTATTCCTGCCACGGGTTGACTGGAAGACATCGCTTGTTAGCGATAAGACACATTTTGCACATTTAGAATATTTTTGGGCTATAAGTTTTTCTTTAATGTTGTACAATTAAATGATATATCTCTCTCTCTATTTCTACATCCAATACTGATATAAAATGGATCAACCGAATTGAATCCATTTAGTTGAAAGGCACAGAAATGAAAGGACGCGACGGCAGTCATCGACATTAAGGGTCGTTTGCAAAACGATCGTCTTTAAATAAAATTAGTTAATCATATTAAACTGCCTAAATACGTTTTACACAAAACGTATCGACAGTTCTTTAAACATATTTAGCGGCCAATTTTTGCGTTGTGCAAGACTCTATTTAAGGGTGTTAAATGCGTTTAGCGTTTCTTAAATAAATTTAAGGAATGTTATGAAAGCGGCCCTAAATGATTCAAATTTATGTTTATACCATCACTTTAGTTGATTTGTTATTCGTCTTTTATCGCTTTAAATTTCACTTTTAAATATTTCAGCGATATCATTAAGAGCTCTTTTGACTTATTTATTTCTTCTATTTTGGGGGTACTTACTACAAAGATCTTATATTATTTAGTATAGCAATCACAACATCCGGGCGCTTGCATTTTCCTCATTTCATCGTGTAACAAAAGCTCGCCAGTACACCATTTCGTTTCAATCTGAGACGCTGCGACGTAATTACGCAACCCTCGGGTCGTTGTCGCCTCGACTTATTTACCAACTACCCGCGTCCTTTATTAAAACTAAAAATAACTTGTTTTTCATCCTCGACTTCATTACTATAAAATTATTTTATTTGCTTTCTTTTTGTGATTATAAGAAGAACAAGGTAAACATTATTATCGGTCTAAGGTTAATAATACTTAATATTTTCTTACGTTTTCGCGACTTGTATACATGATAAAAATGAGTTACTTTAATTATTTTATTAATGGATATACTTATGTATATCTTGGATGTGCTTTTTTTATCAGAAAAGCAAACAGATACAATATATATATTCTATAACTAAAGTGATATTATAATTAATGATATGGTATCCTACAGCACTTTTCACATTTAATTTTAGGACATAATAACAAATTTTTACCGCTAACCACGCAACTTACATATAGTAACAAAAATAACAAGATATAAGACAATAAAATATAATATAAGAAAATATAGCATTAAGGTGTAGACGACGTATTTAAAAGTTTGTTTCTTACATTGTGTTTGAATTTCCCAATAGCCATAGAGAATATATCAATTTCATTAAAGTGTTTATTGTATGAATCTACCATTCGACGAAGAGGTGCGCGTAGTCCAGCATTAGTACGACAATTACCCAAGGCAAACAAGTGATATTTGCGCACCTCCCGTATTAATACAGTCCTAGGTATGGCATAGCATATGTTTCTTACAAGGTTCATACAATCGAAGTAGTTGTTGACTATCTTATAGAGAGTCATAACTTCTAAATACCGTCGTCTAGCTTCAAGTGTTAGCATTTTATAATTTTCAAGTAGTAAAGTATATGTCAGATATCGTTTGTTACACCTGTAATGCATAGCACGTAGGAATTTTTTCTGAACATTCTCAATGCTCTCTCTATATTTATGGTAATAGGGATTCCAAATTGGTACAGCATATTCCAGTTGAGATCGAACCAAACATTTGTAGAGACATAGGTAAGTGGAAACATGTTTAAAATTTACTGCAGTCCTCATCACAAATCCGTACATCTTAAAAGCTTTATTAATTATAGTGTCAATATGTGTATTAAGACTTAGCTTAGCGTCTAACTGAACACCTAAGTCCCGGAGAGTGGATACCTTCAACAATGGAGTATGACAGAGAGTATAAGGAAACTGAGTTATATTTATAGCTTTTGTGAAATTGATATAACAGCATTTAGAAATGTTTAAGTAAATTTTATTAACAGAGCAATACATGGTAAGTCGGTCTAAGTCTTCTTGAAAAGATAAACAGTCATTAATATTAGTTATAGTTTTATAGGCTTTGAGGTCATCGGCGTACATTAAAAAACGGGAATTTTGGAAACAAGTTTTAATATCATTGATAAAGAGTACAAACAATAGCGGTCCGAGGATAGAGCCCTGCGGTACGCCGGAAGTGACTGTTATGCTGTTTGACTGGTATCCATTGACTACCACCTTTTGTGATCTATTAAGGATATAAGAGGAGAACCACCGTAAAAGATTACCTCGTATACCGTTATAAGCAATTTTGGTAAGAAGTATCTGATGGTCCACCTTGTCGAAGACTTTTTTGAAATCTGTGTAAACTGCATCGATTTGAATACGTTTATCCATATTTTCAAACAAGTTATTTGTAAAGTAAGTAAATTAGAAGTTGTTGATCTATTCTTAACAAATCCGTGTTGTTCCTCTATAATAATCTTATGTAACAATGGATATATATGATTGTGAACTAATTTTTCAAAAAGCTTCGACAAGGTGGACAAAATAGATATAGGTCGATAATGTTCTATGTTCTGTTTTGATCCATTTTTATGTACTGGAGTTATGTACGCACGTTTCCATAACTCTGGGAAAATTCCTTTAGATAAACATAGATTATAAATTATGTGAAGAGGTATGTAAATGCTAGAAGCAGTATTTTTTAGAAAAAGTGGGGGTAAGCCATCTGGACCCGGGCCTTTTGCAATGTCAAGCATTTTGAGTTCTTCATGAATTTCAGATTTACTCAAAACAATGTTAGAAATGACAATATCGTTATCATATGTAGTCGATGCAGGTTGCCACTGTGTATTTGCCGAGGTAATGTCGTATGGCTCATAAACAGATAGAAAGAAGTCGGAAAATAGATTACAAATTGTTTCAGGGTCACTAGATCTACATTGTTGTAAAAACATTGTAGATGGAATTTCTGGCTTCGCTTTACGATGGCTTATATATGTCCAAAAGTGCTTAATATCTTTACTAATACTATCTTCCACCGATTCCATGTACTTTTAAAAACACGAGTCACTTTTTGTTTTAAAAATAGCACGCATTCTAGAGAAATTTTCATAATCAAATAAGTTTTTGTATTTCTTCCATCTTACCCAGGCTTTTTGTTTTTTCTTATAAGTGCATATTAAAGAGCGAGAAAACCAGATTGGGAATTTTGATGACCTAATAGTAGCTGGAGATGCATGTAGTTTAATAATATTATCTAAAGTATTGTAAAAAGTGTCGAGGGCAGAATCAGGTGTCAAATTATGTAACAGTGTATTCCAGTTTGTATCATTGATCTTGTTATTAATCGATTCGAAATCGGCTTTATAAAAGTTGTATTTAGTCAGCAACCTCCTAGTCATAAAAGTAACAGAGTGAGGAATATTAATATAAGCAAGTATAGCTGGATGATAAGAATCAGAGGGAAGTAATGTAGCTGAGCAAACTTGAGTTTGTACGGGAGAATTTGATATAAAGAGGTCTAGAATCTTATTTTGGATATTATAGGAATTATTATATTGTAAAGCGTCAAGTACGGTCATGAAATTATTAATTACAGTATGTATGTTTGAAGAGCCTATACTAGTTAAGTGAGAAGATTGATTACCATCACACAATCCTGATGGAGTTGGCGTAATCCAGTTAATTTCAGGAATATTATAATCACCTATTATATAGAAAGTATCTACTGGTGATTGAATAATACAGTCTTGTATAAAATCAAAATGATTTTCATATATATTGATAGGAGTACGTGGTGGAATGTATACTGCACTTATTATATGTTTTCTTGTAAGATTAGTGCTGGGTATTTCTATTAGTAAGTGCTCAATAGTTTCATCAGGTAAAATGTTAGTAACACAAGTAGCATTAAATATATTAGGCTTTAGTCTGCGCATAACAGCGACAAGGACTCCACCCCCATCTTGTTTATTAGTTGCTATACGATTTCGATCACATCGATAAGTTATATATCTCTGATCTATAAATTCATTGTTAGCGATATCTAGTGTGAGCCAGGTTTCAGTGAGCACGATTATGTCATACGCATTGGATAATATATAAAAGTAAAGTGTATGTAGTTTGGTACGTATACCTCTACAGTTTTGATAGTAAATTGTTAAAGGACTTGTGGTGCTAGCCATAATTTAACATAAGAACAGAATAGCTGTGTTTGTAAAAAAAATTTGGATGGAATTTTGGTCCAATATCAAGCTGGAACAGAGTTCGAGTACTAATGATAAACAATTTACTTAAAATGGAGTACATATGAGCATAAGAGATATTTAAGGATTTGAGAGAGCAAATATTGTGAATGTTCAAGTGGTAAAATAATAATGTCATTTTAAAATTGAGTAGAATATTTAAACTGCAAGAAAGTATACATATTAATATTACTTTATAACAAGGCATACAAGACGATTTACAGCACTTAAAAAACTTATAAAATATTTTAGGAAACAATTCCTCAGTATAGAACTGGAACAAACAGATAACATAAATAGGAAAATAATAATAAGAGTCGCAATTGGTTACAACACTAGAGATGCAATACAGTACAATAATCACACAAATACAGAGCGAAAGAAAGATATACAAAATAGATATAATTAAAGACATTAATGAGTTATATTCAAGGCATATTAAGTGATGTTTTCGGTTTATGTTTAAGTTTTTCAAGATCACAGTTGGTTCGAATTGCAAATGCAGGGCTGTCATCCTTTTCACGGACAAGAATCGTAGAGTTTTTGATCCAAACGTATTTGTATTGATTTTCCTTAGCAAATTCACGGCAAATGCGAAACAACTGCTTTCGTTTTAAAATAAGATGTTCATTAATAAATACGTTAGTAGTAGTTCCTGTAACGCCCAACTGATCAGATTTAAGCGACTTAGTCTTTCGATAGGCCGCCAGTATATTGTCTCTCAGTACACGGGTGCAAAACTTGACAATTAAGTTTTTAGGCCTATCATTGCTAGTCTGATGGGCGTGAGGTACCCTATGTACCGATATTATATCGTTTTGTGAGAAATTAACATGTAGCACGGAACCTATAGCCTCGACTATACTTATTAGATTTTCATTTTTCCTTTCAGGCAAGTTGCAAATTTCAATATTTGATTGCCTGGCTTGCTGTTCCAGAGCTTCAATCTTTGCTTGTAGACCTAGCACGGCATAGTCAATCCGCTCACTAGTAGTACGACTCAATTGGTCTACACGATCTTTCAAATCAGTTTGTTCATTACATTGAAATTCTAAGGAATCTTGTAGACTCTTCACCTCAGTCTTAATACTCGCCACACTATTTTTGAGAGATATTTGTTCTTGATGTAAGACTTTTAAATCTGCCTGTATTATGGTCAGTGTGCTTTTGATGTCATCACTCATATTAACTATTTTGGTATTAATATCATTACGCCATACATCAAGAGTCTTAAAGAGCTCATCAAATTTGTCTATTGATGGTTTTGGCGCAGGAGTACAGGGCTCATTTTCTTCTATTCCGTCCGTAATATCACATGACATGTCTAAGGATTCCTCCAAATATTGTGGTTTCTGAAAAGGGCTGTTTGGGTGCACAGGTGTGTTAGGATTCGCTCTGCGTCGTGTAATATTAGAGCAGGATGGGCAGATCCTAGTTGTAAGATATTCAGTAGTAAGCAACTTGAATTGATGAGTAGTAAAATTTAAGCATTCGTGGTGGTATTTTCCATTATATGAATGACAAATTAGATAATTCTCAGTTTTGATATATTTTCTGCACCCTTCACACTGCATTGCTGTTTAAATATGCTTAGTTTGTGTATTGAATTAATTCTCGACAGCAATGAATAAAAGATAACGAGTCTGATCTCTGTAAATGTTTTCAAAATTGTTTTATAATCAGATTTACGACCACTAGTGACATCTAGTATCCGAAAGATGTATTGCAATAATGGTCCAAGGTTACGTATACAAGCTGACAACCGGATCATTATTTATATTCTATATTCGTACACACTAGCGACATCTAGTATTCAATAGAAGTATGTCCGATCCCAAGTTATTAATTTCAAAGAACAAATATTAAACAAAACTAAACAGACACTGATTATGATCTCTTCTGATCTTTTGCCAGAACACTATGGTGTAGTTTTATAAGAATAAATGTTTAAAAAGTTATTAATCACCAACTTAATCCATTGTACATGATATATGAAGGTAGGTACAAAATTTGCGATATTCGTATTTAAATGAAGTTTAGCTGTACTCTAAGATTATTTTCAACAAAAAAGAAGTTTAATGATTTACAGAAAACATTTAAGATTATGCTTAGTTTATTCAACTGCGATTCTAACACTTGTAAACACTGTGGTAATAGTTCATAATTATGGGTACCTACTGCACTCGATATGGAGTTAGTTTTAATTATCACTATTGCACTTAATTAATGACAATATAAATATTCACTCATGAGAAATTACAGTTCTAAAATTATATGTAACAAACTTTTTCACTTAAATTAATATTAGTAGTATTTTTAAAAGTTATTTGTTTTAAGACGTCAGATTTATACGTAATAGTAGGGCAGCGCCGCCTAGCGGAGAGTGCTTTTAACAGGGATGGAAGGTACATCGCTGACATAGAAAGAAGAGTTAATTTAGGGAATAGTGTGAATGGAGCTTTAGGTAAACTTCTAGGCGCTAAGAACCTCAGCCAGAAGGCCCAGCTTGTCATACACAATGCGGTGCTGGTACCTACGCTCACGTATGAAAGCGAGGGTTGGGTATAGAACAGAGAGCATGAAAGTAGAGTAAACGCGGTCGAGATGCGAGCACTGCGCAAAATCTGCGGAACAGAAAGAGAGCGTGGGGGTGAAGGTAAGGAAAGGAATGCTCCGGTGGTTCGGGCATGTGGAAAGAATGAATGATGAAAGAATGACTAAACAGATATACAATGGAAAAGTGGATGGATGCAGAAGTCGCGGAAGGCCACGACACACCTTCCATGATCAAATTGATCGTGTATTAGCAGAAGGTGATGTCAGGAGCCTTAAGAGCAGACGAGCGTGCATGACAAGAGCTATGAATGTCAAAGAAGCAAGTAAGGTGTGTAAGAATAAGCCTGAATGGCGCTCTGTTGTTCGTACCTACCCCGCAAGGGACCTGGCGTGAGGTTATGTATGTATGTATTTTACTAATGAACGAAAGAAGAAAAGAAAGAAGTTTTATTTCGCCTACCGCCAACTTCTTTATTTTAATTATTTAGGTTTAATTTTGTTAATTGTTATTTTTTACTTCATGGTAGCCTATTCTAATTTAACACGGCTTGGCAACGTGTTGTGGCTTGAACAAAGAAGCAGCACAAGAAACTCTTCAGCAACATGCATAGCTCTCTCTAACATATTATATTAAAATGGGTAGGAGGTGAAATAAAAACGAATGAATTATGTAAAACCGTTAAAACGTAGTTTTATTTTTATCCACTTATGACAAATAAATCTACCTCAACAATAATATTTTGATGAAAACATATAAGAAAATAAATGTTATTATTCCTTATTAAAGCACAGGAGCATTTATGTGTATCACACGTAATCCCCGTTTCCTGGGTATATACATTAATAACAAACAAGATTATCATTGGCCTCTTTTTTCCTTCCTTACGATGTTTAGATGTGTAGAAAATACAATATCTCTATCCACTTATGTACTACTTTTTTATTTGTATATCATAACTAAACAATCAACAGACAAAATCGACAAACACGCACATTGTATATCCCCAAGCTAAGCAAGTTACGCTTGTATTATGAGTTATATACAGCGGACCACTCTGAGTCCGATCCCAGACACCCAGACCAAAGTAAATAACAAAACTTCATTTCCGAATCGATATATTATATCGATCGAATATCGAGCCTATAGTTTGAGAATATTTAGTAAAAAGTCGTTGTAGCGTAATGGCTAGTGCATGCGTCCTAAACACAAAGGGTGCGGGTTCGATACTGGCCGGAACACATGCACGACTTAGTCAGTTTTCTGATCTAATGTGCATATTGTTACAATTACCACGTGCTAACAACGGTGAAGGAAAACATCGTGATGCAACCTGCACATCGAGATAACCGATGTATCAAACCTGCCAAGCCGCCTTGGACAAGCGTGGCGGGTATACTGTCCGTTCCCCCTATAATGGGAAGCCCGAGCCCAGCAGTGGGCTTTTATTATTATTAAATTTTACTACAATTAAAAAAAAAACAGAACTTAAACATGATTCAAGTATTTATATGTAAGATAATAAAAAGGCGTCTATTTCTTACAGTATATACATTTATTTTCATTTAATACTAATATATAAAAGAGTTTTGAACATATTTCTCCACCATCAGACGAAATATTGCCCTCACAATGCTAAACTACGGAGGCAATATACCAAAACTTACGGCCATACGTAAATTCTACACGTAACTTAAGTATTCAAACAACTCTGGGCGCATAAAGAAACTGGCTGCAGGGTTGCCACCTTAGCCCTTTCATAACGGGACTTAGTTTCCATTCTATTCCTGATGTTGCAAACATCCACAAGAGAAGAAGCTCTGAAAGAAAGAATGAAAGAAAATGTTTATTTGAGACAAGATACGAAAAGACAAAACAGTATCATAACATCAATTATGGTGTCCTAAAAAGGCCCATGTTCAGCATAATGCTGGTTTCGTAACCAGCGCTGACCTTCCTTGTTGGTTGGAGCAGACTGCCGAACCGTCTGCTAAATACATGCAATAAAAAAAACTCGGAAATCAAAGCGACCACACAAAAGTGGCTTATGCAACTTGATTACCAAAAAACTGAACCTTATTATATAATACTAGCTGTCCCGGCAGACGTCGTCCTGCCCGGTAAAAAATAGGGGTTGATCGTAGAGGGTTGAAAATTTTGGGTTGTATGTATTTTTGTATGTTGTATCATAAAAAAATAGAAATTAAAAATTTTGTCTAAAAAATAAAATAAAAAATTTAGGGGTGGACTACCCCTAACATTTAGGGGGATGAAAAATAGATGTTGGCCGATTCTCATAGATACCGGATAAGCACAAAAAATTTCATCAAAATCGGTCAAGCCGTTTCGGAGGAGTATGGCAACGAAAACTGTGACACGAGAATTTTATATATTAGATCATATAAATAAACCTTATTATATATATATATATATATATATATATATATATATATATATATATATATATATATATATATATGTATATATGTATAAAAACTCTTGGAAGGTAGACTTGAAAAGACAATGAATACACGCATATCGTTTATAACGAACACAAATTTCTTGTAAGTAACCAACTCCCAAAAATAATGATGAAAAAGTAAACTACCTACGTAATTTACTTTTTCATCATTATTTTTATTTGTTACTTTTCCATTTTTTGGCAACCATATCGTAATTTTTCGTACACGAAAAATATCACTCAAATATGAGGGTAGTAAAATTGTCTACCACAAACGATGAACTATAATTTTTTTACATTAAAATTCTTCATTTTCAGAATTCACACTAAAATAATAATTAAAAATTACCATACCTCCTGTGCCAGGTAGAATAGGCACGTAATTTTTATCTTACCCTGCACGATCCATAAAATTGCACTTCCACTCGCTGTACTAACGTGAATTTGAACCATGCCGGCACATAGTAAGCCCAACGGTGACCAAACCATGCATAGGCCGACACACCGCCGCTTCACAGGCACATTCAGGACGTCACCACTACGTCGCCGCTATTGCCGCCGATGGCCCCGACATGTCAATCGTCCTCACATGCTTTTGCTTCCACTGTGGGCATCCTTCAATCCATCAGCACGCCTTCTTATACTGGCAAGGCTTCGCAGTCATTGCTTTCATTGTGGGCACAGGCTGAGATCCCACTTCTGATGTCGCAGAACGGCCTCGTTCTCACGACATCTTTAGTTATTTCAGGTTTAGTGGGCGTCATCAGGATGAAATCCGAGCATAAAACACAATAGCCACGGTTTATACACTTTTAATTTAGATTTGATCAACATTATATCATAGTTTAGACCGAGCAGCGGGTTCAGGGCACCCGCTCATACTTCTAACTTGAAACACTTTCTTTAAAATACTCTAAGGTCCAACTCGACCTGCTGCCATCAACTCAATGTGCCACAAAAACTCCTCAGTCTACCCAAGTAGATATTACTCAAAGTATAGAGGGCGCTGACCCCGCTCAAGACATGCTCTGCTCTCATTGGTCGTTTATTAAATTACAATATTCATAACTTTTATTAGATTAGAACGATCTTTAAGTTATAGAAACATTTACAAATCTAATTAAATTACATTAAGAATTTTAGAAGCGATCACAATGTAAACAAATGATACTGTGCGTTATAAATCCAATCAACAATTATCAGATTTATATCTTCTCTCCGACATATATATATATATATATATATATATATATATATATATATATATATATATATATACTTCCTGTCTCGCGATACAGGCTAGTCCTAGAGCGGAATCTTTTTTTTTTAATCGGCAGACGAACACAAATACTGTACAACCCCGAATTAAGCAAGTTACGTTTGTGTTATGGGTAATATACTACGGGTTACTCTCGGGGCCGATTCCAGACACCCAAACCATAGTAAATAATGGAGAAAATACGTTTCCGAAATTTACTATACTAGAAATCGAACCCGGAGCCTCTGCGTTGCAGTTAATAATAATAAAGGTTTAGCCCGCTCAACCACAGTCATCTATCTATAAACAATATTTTTGAATAATTTTTTGACAATAATTTTTTTATGAATGAATGAAACTTTATTGTTCAACAAAAATTAAAACTAGGTACAGTAAATGCTGAACAAAGGGCGGCCTTATCGCTTAAAGTATTGTCTTCCAGGCAACCCCCTAAACTAAGGGAATTACTAAGACAACATTGGCGGTGAAAAAGTAAATAAATAAATAATAGATATTTAGTAACCACCAATTTAAAAGACAATATGGATTTATCTTGTCTGATGTTGAGTTTGAGATTTTATTTTTTGACTCTAGGACACGAGTGGCAGCCCTGCGTGCCACCGGTATCATTTATTCACGTCGCCATTCCAGGGATAGTTGCCGACTGTCTTCTGGTACGTGACGGAACTGGTTCGCAACTAATTTGTTCGCGACGAGATAGCGGGAAGTTTTCAGGGTACCTACGCACTTTTTTAGCCGTCTCACCGGCTCGTGCTGTGAATTGTTTTGCTAAGTCAGTGATTTGGGTTTGACCTCGGATGGTTTCCGGGATTTATTACAAGGAAATAAAAGTGTTAAGTAGATAGATGGATAACACTTTATTGCTCACCAAAATAAACAAATACAACTTGCATAATTACAATACTTCTTGGTAAAACAACAGGCCGCCTTATCGCTAAACGCGATCCAAGCAACGTAGCATAAAATAAATGCTTAACTAATCTGGCGATGTAGGTGGAGCAGAAAAAAGATAGGACTGTACAATTTAAATATATATACATAATTACACTAATTTATAAATTTAATACACATATAAGTATATTAGTAATATATATACGTATGTATAAAATAATCTAAATAAATATATTTGTTAACATTATATGTGACATGTATTTTATATTAACATATATTACTATAGATAAATAAGTACATGTTTAATATATTAGACGTATTTCTGTAAAGACAGATATTACTTTAAGTAATAATATGAGTAGCAGACTTTTTAAAAGAAAGTTCAGGTAAAAACCACTTAAAATAAACGTGATGAAATGAAATGAAATCTATACTAATATTATAAAGGGGAAAGATTTGATTGTTTGTTTGCATGGAATAGGCTCCGAAACTACTGAACCGATTTGGAAAATTCTTTCACTGTTGGCAAGATACACTATTTCCAATTGACATAGGCTTTAAAAAAATCATCTCAGATACCCGTGCGAAGGCGGGGTGGGCCGCTATTGAATATAGATACAAGGTGAAATATAATGGTGAGAACATGTGTTGCCATTTTCTGGCATAAAAACTTTTCTTAAAACTCTTATAGATAGTATACAAACTTTACTTTAAAACCAATTTTTCTTACGTTGCTAGTTAAATTATATATAATATAAATTATATATATACTAGCTGCGCCTGCGGCTTCGTTCACGTGGATGTTTTGTCACAGACCCCTAAAAAAGTTGTCTAAATCACTCCTTATAATATCAGCCATCTGTCAGTGAAAGTCCCGTGAAAATCGGTCCAGCCGTTTCAGAGATTAGCCGGAACATCCAGACAGATAGATAAAATATCCAAAAATTGCGTGTCTTACCCCTCCTGAATTAAAGAAAAAATTTCATTACGAACAGACACTTCAATTTTATTTATGTGTATGTAGATGTACCGACAAGCTGTGACCCCGATTTCGTCGTCATTTTTCAAACCACAAAAAATTAGCCTTAGTTACTCACCTTATAACATCAGATCTGCCTGTGAAAGACCCGTGAAAATCGGTCCAGCCGTTTTAAAGATCATCAAACATCCGGACAGACAGACAAAAATTTTAAAAATTGCATTTTCGGAATTTCATACTTATAGAACCACATTTATCAAAACCATATTTATAGAACCACAAAATCTAAAAAGTATATAAAGAAAATATATCTTTATTGTGAAATATCAAACTAAGAACTGTTTATACACTAACAGATTGCCGTGTGCCGAACAGATAGTTATTTATGGGTCTGGATTGATGATATACGAGACGTGCTTTTAGATAGTGACGGCATAAATATCCGCGACGATAAATTGTATCCGAAAACTCTGAGTAATTTTTAAAATTACTAGCTGTCCCGCCAGACGTCGTCCTGCCCGGAAAAGTTTCAATAAATATGCCGACAGCAGCGCCACCTATCGGATCCAATAGTCAACCAATTCAGAAACCTTCTTTAGCTCATGCACAACAACTTTGACAAAGATCGTCACATGATCAAATGTATAGCTTACGATTCTATAAAGGACATACAGACAAACAATAATTTTTATATATAAGTATTCACAATTTTTGAAACTCATTGGTCCTCAAACTAGATCGACCTGTATCTCGGAGACTTTCCTAATTGGTACAATTCTGATTGTGAAATTATTTATTACAGTTACATTCAATTAAAAAGAAAAAGAAATATATTATATGTATGCGTGCGAGTGTGCATGTGTGTGTGTGTTAAAGTATTTGTTAAAAGGCGTGGTAATGTTTGTATTGTTAGCATGTCATTTAAATAAATAAAATACTTTTATAGTCGATGGAAATATAAATCAACGAATAGGAGAGAAGATAAGGCGTAAGTTATTTATTCGTTTATAAAAAATAGTTACATATATGAAATTCTACCATAATTAATTTAAATTATAAGTTTGAACATTATTAAGGATCGGTTGTCCAATACTTCTATGATCATAGATTTCGCTAAAGCTGTTAATTTGACTTTAATAATAAATAAAAGAGTATACACGCGTGTGTGTCTCAAATACATGGTAGTGCGTGTAATTTTTTTGTAATTGTAATTTTTTGATTTAATGTATTTTTATACATACATACATACATACATAACTTCACGCCAGGTCCTATGTATTTTTATGCATAGTTAAAAAAAAATAGCATTCTGCACTCCTTCTCTATATAAACTATAAGTGTGCGAAATTTCATACTGGTCCGTCCGCGCAATTTACGTAAAAGGGGGTACAAAGTTTTTGCTTCACATATTAATATATTGATGATTAACTATTCTACAATATACGAGTCTTGACTACACTTTAGTTATTAGACCACGTTTATCATAGACATTTTCACATAAATCTTATCATATTATAGAATATCCGCCCTGGCAGATTTTATCCGCATGAAACAATCGCCCAGCACTAGTCAGCCTCCTTCATTGCCTTGTGAAGCAACGACGTAACCCAGCACTTTATCAACACCGAACGGTGTAAAATACTTGAGCTATACTGAGTAACAATACCGTAGAGATTTCGGGCTATTTTTCCCAAGTATACAATTTCACAGTAGCTATAAAAATAAACTGTACCCACAGTTTCTTTTTATAGGTACCGAAACTTACCAATATAATTTTATAGCCTAAAATAATAAACAAAAAATATTAAATGAATCATTTGGAAGGTTGGAAAACGGACTCTGGGCTCGTAAGTGACCGTTTCGAATGTAACCAGTATTTAATGCTAGGAATATGATGTCGATGAATTTCAAAGTTCCGGAGGGGGGGGGGGGGGGGGGGTTGAGACAACAATTACAGTAAACGCTCTTTATTCGCGGGGTATATGTTCCATAAATATGCCACGAATACAGAAACCGTGAATACGGAATGGTAATTTATATGGGATTATAGGGGATACGTTCCTAGGCGACAAAAAAAAGAACAAATATACAAAAAACATCAATTTCATTGAAGTTTTTGAACATTTTGATTAATTATCTTAAAGCTTAGGGAATAGTTTGAAGAATTTTGTAATTTTCTATTACTTGGCAGTTTTTAAAGCAGCCTTCATTCTGTTTGTTTACTGTCTCAAAAACACCCATCGTGGCGAAGGCGGCTATGTCAAAGTCCTCGGTGATATAATTAAACAACATACTTTAAGCAAAGTTGTTATAACATCTATTTTACTTTTTTTATTAGTCCATTTGACGGCATTTACAAAGGATATTGGCTTGGATGCCTATTGGAATCCTTTTATTATTATGTATGTACTTATTAGATCCGCGAATAAAGAAATTTTCAGCCGCGAATACAGGAATTGGGTCGCATTTTTTAATCCGCGAATAGTGAAAACGCGAATGAAGGAAGCGCGAATAAGGAGCTTTTACTGTACATCTTTTTACAAAATTTTATGTATAGAGACGCAGTAGTGCCTGAGTTTAATACTGATACCGCTTTATTATGCGCATTTCTCAAAATTATTATAACAAAGACAAACATCGATATGGAATATGATTATGTATTTCAAGCGCCTAGTTATTTGTCAATAATAAATAGAAAATAATCTCATACCAATACTAGCTGTCCCACAAAATTTCATGAGAATCGGTCAAGCCGTTTCGGAGGAGTTTAACTACAAACACCACGACACGAGAATTGTATATACTTATTATAAGATATAAGAAGAGTTTGTTTGCTTGAACGCACTAATCTCAGGAACTATCGAACTTCCTCGAACTATCGAGTTATCGAGGAAGGCCATATATCATCACGCCAAAACCAATAGGAGCGGAGCAGCAATGAAGAATGTTTCAAAATCGGAGTTTTTTTAAACTATTCCACGTGGACGAAGTCGCAGGCAGAAGCTAGTATTTAAAAAAAAATAATGAATTTTCATTAAAGATGCTAAAGTTTTCAACTCGACACACTTCACTTTGTTTATTTACTGCTGCTAAATTCATATCATTCCCATTCGTTATGCCTAGCGTTAATTTGGTGAGTCTTCGAATAATAACTTGCTGTTTACTGGTGGTCATTCTTACAACTTGTCCGTACAATACAGTTCTCCTTAAAGGCCCATTTACATGGAGAGAGTTTCTAGCCACAGAGATAAGATTGTTGAAAGCAAGAAAACAATATTATCATGTAAACTAGACATACGATATCGTACGTGGAAGAGCGATAAGCGTCTGGTCATTGAATATTGACAATCTCTCGTTACGCGTAAATTACATTGAAAATTCGTAAAGGAACGGAACGAATGGTAATACGTTTAAATCATGTAAAACCACCTCCTATCTTTTTTCCCTCTTCTGTACATATCTTAGCAAGCGGAAGAAAGGAGACGGCGTGCGACGTCTACAACATCGCAATAGTGGTTATTTTAAAAGGTGAACTTTTTGCTAACCAACTGCAACGCGTACGCATCGTTTGAAAATTGTTAACAATTTTTCGTCTATATATTGACATATCAAATTAGGTGAATTCGTGTAAATTGATCATTTGAGTGTGTCGTGCTAACTACTAAGAAACAAGGAGAAACCATCGCTCCTTCATATAACTGCCTATATGTTCTATGATATTCCATCATTGTGGTTTTACATCAAAGGGGAATAAGTAAACAATTAACAATTCACGTAATTGTGGAAACAAAATACCGTGCTTATCAATGAACTAGAAAGGCAAGTCTCGCATTCAAATCGGTTCAAACTGACTTGTACGATACTCGAAGGAACTTGAAAAAAATGTCATACGAGTTCTAGTTTAGACAAGTCGAGAAATCGTAGGCAAATTACAATGCGATTTGTGTCGTAGTGTAAACAAAACTTTTTTCTTAATAGATTATACTATAGAGTAGACGAATATATTAATAACAATACAATAAAATAAGATAATAATTTTTAAATTTAATATTATAACTTTAAAAAAAAATATTAACAGTTCTTTTGTTATTTTTTGACATGTATATTTAATTAAACTAAGTGTAGGGTTATATGAGTGTAAGTATTTGTACGTCATGTAAATGACAAAACATAGTGGAAACTTTATATTGTATGATACCTATTCATGTACCTTTGTTTTTGCAAATAAAGATTGATTGATTGAAACTTTGGTGATTATCACCAAAGTTTCAATCAATCAATCTTACGTACGATACGTATCGAAAACTTATGACACCTGCACACACCTCATCCTATTATGATAATTCTTTTACAGTGCAGGCTGTCAAACTTCGGAATATGCTGCCTCTTACTGTCAGAGAGGCCAAATCCTTATCAACATTTAGAAGTTTACTCAGAAAACACTATTTGTCCATAAATAGCTATGTCTGATTAACACAATATAATAATGTTAAAACATTTATTATAATAACATGTGTATTTTGTAATGTATTATCGTATACGTATATTGTTGTATATTATATTTATGACTATGTATATATGTATGTATTTGTATATTTATTTGTTAAATTTGTTTTGAGTATTTATGTGTCCATTGCTTTTTCCTGCACCACCTACATCGTCTGATTCAAATTTGTTTTTGATTTAGGTTGCCTGGAAGAGATCGCTTTGAGCGATAACGCCGCCTATTGTGTCGCCTAGAAAATATTGTAAATATGGTCTGTTTTTGTAATTGTATGTTTTGTTTGCAATAAAGAGTTATCTATCTATCTATCTATCTATAATTACCTTACGACTATCGTATGACATACTCGCAGGCGAGTTTTCGTTTGAATGTAATGGCTTTATCTATTTACTTATCAACAATTTATCTCAACTTCTCCACCAAAAACTTAGTTGCAAAATTGGAGAGCGAAATGTGAAATAAACTCTGGGGAAAATTAGAAATAAACTCCGTGGACATTCACCTGACAATAACAGGTGACCCGTGTCAAACATGTCAACAGAAGTGACTGTTCCTGACAGACGTGCTACAAAAAGGCATGTTTAATTCTTCAAAAGTTATTCTGTAACATAATTCTGTATAAAATCTTTAAAAAAAAAGTACTTTAATATAAAAAATAGAACAACAAATATAAAGAAAAATTTTTTTTTTTGCTAGACGTGTTGCTGGGGAGTTTCTTGCCGCTTCTTCTCCTTAACAGCAATAACACGTTGCGAAGCGGTGTACATAGACTAGGAAGTAAAATTAAATTTTAACCTATATGTATGACCTTCAAAAAGTGTTCTCCAGTGGAACTTATTTTGAATAAAAACTTTTGAATTTGAATTTGAATAAAAATGATAAAATATATACCTAATTGTATGAAAGATTGTATCAAAGAAAGAACGCCTACATTCATTCTAATATTAACACACTTTAAAAAGGAGATTTCTCAGTTCGTCTGGATGTTCGTTATTCGATTTCTCCGTCAATTATGAACCGGTTTTTATTTATTTTCTTATAATCTAAAGGATATACTCCCATTGGTCCCATTATTACCATATCAGGATTTGATGCTTGGATCCCAGGGAAATGAGAGAAATCCGCGAAATTTGTTAACTGACTTCTTTGTTACACGTTATCTTCGTCAATTGTGAACCGATTTTTTTCCTTACTCGTAAGTCTATACTCCCGATGTCGTGTCATGGTCACGAAGTCAGGATCTGGTGAGCGGATTTCAGGGAAATCGAGAGTAACTCTTATTTTAAAGAAAGAAAGAAAAACTTTATTTGAAGAAATAGCGGCGTAATTATATTATGCATAGAGCATAATTTGAGAATTTGTACGCTGCATTTTCAGTAAACAAGGTTTGCACTCAGCATATTGCTGTGCTGGAATTAGATCAGACATAACACAGATTTTCAGTGCAAACCCCTTTCGGCGTAAGACCAAAACGACCCAATTTTGTTAATTAAATAATAATTATTATTAATAAAACGAATTCTACTGATGTTATATTTAATTAGTAGAACACCGAGCGACTACATTCTTTTTAATTATCTAGACTAAAATGGCAGCTGCGATAGACCATCCACCATCCATTAAAAACAATATAAAAATGACAACTCACACCTGATATTATGTCGAACGTAGCATACTCTCGCTGCCCACTTTCCTCGTCACTTTCCTGCTCGCTACTTTGGAAGTGGGCTTATTATTATTATATCGACTGTTCAGAGCTTAAGTCTCATTGGTGGCGCCCCTCCAGTCTCTTTATTCTGGGCCGTTTCATTTCTTTGTATAACATTTTTTTAAATCGATAAATACTCATTATAATGTAGAGTACACATTTTTTTTTTTTTTTTTTTTTTTTTTTTTTTTTTTTTTTTTTTTTAACAGGGGTTGAGGACCGTAGGCCGCGCGAAAGGGAAATGTCGCTGCCCGAGTGTGGGATTCGCCGGGTTGGGGTGGCACTAGCACCCCACGTTGAGATGTGGGGAACTATTGCCACGCCGCGGTTAGGGATACCCACTAAAACCCCTGAGCAATCACGAGAGTCCTTTGTCCAGGCTGTGAGCTCGCTCGCGCATTCACCACCAGCCTGGACGGACGGTGGCCGGCCCCTTGCGGGCTGGCCTCTCCATTTGGTAGTCGGAGATTTGGGTCTCTCCGGCTTCTCTACCTCACCGCGAGGTGAGAGAGGGCGCGCGGGTCGGCGCGCGTCCCTCCTCTCCGACCTTTGTGTGCGGGCGGGTCCGGTTTCCCCGCCGGTCGCTCGCACGGCCGTAGCCTACGGCGGCTGGAGGTCGTCATGGACGACTCTGGGACGCCGCCGCCGACTCTGACGGGAGGGGAGCGTCGTGGATTGCTCCCTCTCCCGCTCCGCCGTCTCCTTCGCGGACATGACGGTCTCGCAGAAGGAGGCGGCTGCGTTCCACGCGTCGGCGCTCCCAACCATGGCCTTCACCACGGCCGGGAGGGACAAATCCGCCCCGATGGCTGTGACGAGATCACGGCGCTGCTCGTCCCAGGCTGGACACACCTGGAGGGTGTGCAGCGCCGTGTCTTCGTCATCGCCGACGCAATGGTGGCACCCTGACGTCTGTTCGCGCCTTATTTGCCACAGGTACCTCCCGAAGCAACCATGCCCCGAGAGGACCTGCGTCAGGCGAAACGTCAGGGTGCCATGACGCCTTTGCAGCCATTCTGGCATGATTGGCCTTACCGCTTGGATAACGGCGAGGCCTGCGCTGGGGTTCAGAAGGCGGACCGCCCACTCTGCCACCTGGAACTGGCGCAACTCGTCTCTGCGCCCCTCTATCTCGCGGGGGGCAGGTCGGCTAACACTGGCCTCCTTTTCCTTGCGCCACACGTACAAGGAGGCCAGTGTTCTGGACTCCAGGTCCCACGGCAGAGCACCGGCTAGAAGGGAGGCCGCTTCGAAGGATATCGTGCGATATCCTCGGACGGCTCTGACGGCCAGCATACGCTGTGTCTGTCGCAGCGTTGCGACGTTGCGAGCCAACAGGGCGCCCGCCCACACCGGGGCCCCGTAAAGGGCCATAGAACGCACGACTCCCTCGAAGAGTTTTCGGCACGTCACATTTGGCCCCCCGACGTTGGGCAGCAAGCGCGAGAGTGCGCCCGCCGCCCTCTTGAGTCTGGGGGCCATCTGCTGGAAGTGAGCCGAAAAGTCCCATCGGCTGTCTAGAACCAATCCCAGGTACTTCATTGTTGGCTGGACGCCGATGCGGACGCCTCCAACTGTGATGCCGGAACCCGCAGGTGGCTTTCTCCGAGGCCCGTGAAAGACCACGGCCTCGGATTTGTGCAGCGCCACCTCAAGACCCAGCCGCCGGATTCGGTGGACCACCTGTGCAACCCCAGCTGTCGCCAGAATGGCTGCCTCAGGATACGTCCTCCCCCGTGCGACGACCAACGTGTCGTCAGCGTAGCACGTGATGCTTACGCCGCAGAGGAGGACGCCCCGCAACACCCAGTCGTAGCCGATGTTCCACAGGATCGGCCCCAGTACCGATCCCTGTGGAACGCCGCATGACATCTCCTGGCGTCCCCAGCCGTTTTGACCCGGGAAGATGACAGCCCGTTCACTGAGATACGCCCCGACTATGTGGCGGAGGTATGTCGGCACCCCGTGATATCGGAGTGCCTCCCTGATGCAGCTCCAGGGCATGCTGTTAAACGCGTTGGCAATGTCCAAGGACACCGCCATCAGCACTTCGCCGCTAGAGACTGCCTCTTCCGCCTGGCTCTTCACTCGCATTATCGCATCAATTGTGGAGCGCCCCTTGCGGAAACCGAACTGGACATCGGCCAAGTCCGGCCCCTCCATTGACAGGTGCTGGACGAGGCGGTTTGCAATGACTCTCTCGAAGAGCTTGCCCACCTCGTCCAGCAGCACGATGGGCCGGTACGCGGACGGTGATTCCGCGGGGCGCCCCTCCTTTTTGAGCAGGACCAATTTCCCGGTTTTCCACTGCCGGGGGAACCGGCCCTGCTCTAGGCACGCGTTAAAGAGCCCTAGTAGTCGGGGCTCCAGGGCGTCGTGGGACAGAGCCCACGCACGCCCTGGGAGGCCATCTGGACCGGGGGCGGTGTTTTTAGTTCGCAGTCTGAGAACCGCTGCCCCCAGCTCTTCCCGGGTCACGCCGGGCACGTCGCTGCTGCTGTCGTCCGCGCTGGGCTCCCAGTTGGGCGGAACCATAGCGGGTGGCTTGTGCTCGTCTCTCAAGGGGAACAGGACACGGATAATTTCCGTGATCTGTTCCGGGGGGAGACTCTCGGTGAGCGGGGGGGCCCACGGGTGGAGTTTCTTTCGCACCAGCCTGTAGGGTCGCCCCCACGGATCTCGGTCCAGACTCGCTAAGAGCTCCCCCCACGCTGCAGATTTGGCGGTTTTTATCGCCGTCTGCAGCGTCTTTTTCGCAGTGCGATATTCCTCGTAGAGGCGAGCCTCGTCCTCGACGAAGGTCACATCACGGCGATGCCTCTTTTTGTGCCTGACGTACTGGCGTCGCGCAGCCGCACAGTTGCGGTGAAGCTGCGCAATCTCGTCGCTCCACCAGTACGCCTGGCCCTTGGGTCGGTGGCGACATACTCTTGGCATCGCCGCGTCACATACCTCTGTCATTGCCGCCCGCAGACGTTCCGCCTCCTCGTCAACGACGAGGGCGTTACCAGGTGCATCGGTGTTATTCTGCAAGCCCCACTGGCTTACCAGTAGGGCCTCCTGGAACGCCTCTTTGTCCAATTTTTTGATTGCCCAGCGTGGACTGTTCCCAACCGGGGACGTTTGGGCTGGTGGTCGGAAGGTCTGGGTGGAGACGTCGAACCGTATATAGCGATGGTCCGACAACGTCTCTACCCCCTCCAGGACCTTCCAGCCTCGGACCCGGCCCGCGACGGCAGGGCTCGCGAACGATATGTCCACGATGGACCCGCCCTGCCGACGTACACACGTGAGTGCATTGCCCCGGTTGAGAACCAGCAGGCCCGTTTCCAGAGCCCACTCCTCCAACACTTCGCCCCGGGAATCGGTAACTCGGGAACCCCACGCCATTGATTTCGCGTTGAAGTCCCCGAGCACCATAATGGGGCGAGGGAGGACTCGTGCAGCGAACGTGCCCAGCTCGGCCAGGAACGCCTCGAATTCAGCGAGTGCGCGATTGGGGGAGAAGTATACCCCCACGACCATGCACTCGCCAACGCTGGCCGCGACGTAGCCCATCCCCCGCGTGATGTTGGCGAGGGGCGGGGAGCCTGCAGCAACTCTACTTGTTAGGGCCACCAAGCCGCTCTGGTCACCCGCCCAATCGTTGCGGTCGGGGACCCGATACGGCTCGGCAATCACGGCCACGTGAATGTTCCACTGCACCAGGACCTGGAACAAGAGATCCTGGGCCCCAGCACAGTGGTTTAAATTTGTCTGGAGGAAACGAATGATGGCCATTAATTATGGAGTTCATTCGTCTCCTCCGTTGTTTGTGGCTGCGAGGGAGCATTCTTCACTGCCCCTCTCATCTGCCCCTTCTTGTTTCGGCTGGCACAAGCCCTGCCACCGAGCTGGTGGTTGGGCTTCTTGCCGGCCGCTTCGCACCGAACACAATGCGGTTTGGCAGAGCAGTCGCCCGCCCTGTGGCCTTCTTGTCCGCATCGGAAGCACAGACTAGACCGATCGGCCTCGGTCTTGCAATTTGCTGCGACGTGGCCGTCTCCGAAGCACCGGAAGCATCTTTTTGTGATCTCGGGGAGGAGCTTAAGATGGGCCGAGGTCCATCCGACCAGCAGCCTGTGCCCCAGCAGTTTGTTAACGCCTGCCACAGGGCAGGTCACAACGGTGGATCCCATGCCGTCGAATCCCAGCCGGATTGGTGTGCATTTCACCTGCTCGACCGGGCATTCTCCGACACGGGCAACAGCAGCCGCCAGCTCTTCGGTGGTGACGGAGTCATCAAGCTCCGAGACACGAAGCCGCGCGCACTTTGTCGGTCTGGAGACGCAGATGTCCTCTGTTTTGAGGGATTCTTTGATTTTTTGGGCCAGGGAATCCGCCTTCCCACTGCTTGTTGCGCCTGGGATCTCCAGAATGCGCGCGCCCGTCGCTGCGCGCCGGAAACGGATAGATGTGATGCCGAGGTCCGGAAGGTTAATCCTTTGCTTGGCCTCGGCTAGCACACTGGCGTAGGTGATACCACGTTTTTCCGCCTCCGGCTGAAGCTTGATGACCACAACTTGTGAGTGTGGCTGCTTTAGTTTGGGCTGTGTGGTGGCAGGTTTACCCTTTGCCAATTTCTGGTGTGGTTGGGTGGTCCGTTTGGGGCCGCCCTTTACCGCCTTTTTCTTGCCCTTGCTCTTTTTCTTTTTCTCCACTACGGTCCAACCCTCTTCTTGTGTAGCAGAGGGCTGTGGTGTAGAGAGTTGTGGGATGACGGATTGCAGTGTGGGAGGGGCAGGGGCAACTATTTTTCCGGAAGAGGATACGGGCTTCTTTGCCCGGGTCGTTTTTTTAGGTTTGGGGCCTTGCGAAGATGAGTTGGTAGAAGGCTGAACCGCTGGGAGATGGGTCGCAGGAAGACGGGTCGCAGGACGCTGGGTCGCTGGGAAAGGCAACGGGGGCAACTCAGCGTTATCTTCCATCTCTATGCGAGGCGGTGCGGTGACATTGGAGCCAGCCGGGGACCTAATTTCGGCGATTAGGGTTTGTAACCAGGCTGGGGGCCGGTCTTCAGAAGAACTGGAGTTGGCAGGAAGTGTAGGTATGGAAGGGCGGGAGAGTCGAGCCTCAGCGAGCTCTATTCTCATTTTAGCGACCTCGTTACTGAGGTCGCGGGTCTCAGATTCCAGGCGCTTGTTGTGCGCCCGAAGTCTGGTAATCTCATCATCAGTGGTGCGATTGAGGAATTCTTCGGCGATTTCCTCAATTGCAGCCACTGCTTTTTTTAACTTGTTGACACAGGTGCCCTTCAATCCCTTGGATACCTTGGCGACTTCGGAGATGTCTGCCAAGGCACCCGTGATCTGAGATTGAAGATCCTGTGCCGTGTCGCGGCGAACGTTCAATGTTTTTTCTTTAGCAAGAGGTGAGAAGGCGACCCTGGCCAGCCTTCGAGTCTCCAATTCCGCCTCCCGCTGAGCGCGCAGTTCTTCCTGCTCGCGCTCCGCTTCCTTTTGCGCCTTCTTTGCAGCACACAGGCCGACGTATTGGCCCGTGGTAGGCGGTTCAGCACGGCTCTTATTTGTAGGGGTGCCCAATACCTCCTCAGGAACCTCGTCAGGGGTGGTGGCCTCCTCATTCGTCTTCGGAGATGGGGAGCGAGAACCACTTGCCCATAGTCGGCCAGTCTCGGGCGAGGGGCTTCGACGAGACTCTGCCTGTGAGGTAGCCCTGGCGAAGGTCTCAATCTGCGCGTTAAGCGCGGGGACTGTCAAGTCGGTGGGTGGCTCAGGATTGGATCGATGCGATCGTAGCGATCTCATCGATCCCAGTGACGAGCAGGATGCCACGGAGGTGGACCGGGAGCGGTCCCCCTTCTTCGTTGTACTACCCATAATAGGTTATTACGGCGGAAAGAAGAGTAAAACTATTATAGGAGGCATAAGTACGGGGGAAATTTTAGGAGACCTATCGAAAACGACTAATACGACAAATTTAGACCTATGCGGAGCCTTTTAGAGGCAGAACAGCGCAGGGAACCCTAAAAACGAAGTATTAAACAAAGACGTCTAGAACTACTTTAACCTACCTTAAGTATAATGGTCAATGTTCACTGTACAATAAAGTAGTAGATATTTACAAATTACTTATTTAAAATTTACTATCATTATACATATATTCTAGGGTAATCTATTTCTTTATATTTTAAAATAAACTTAGTCGATTTGCACTAAAGTCCAAAGAGAGCTGCGAGAGTTCTGTGGCAGAATCCTGCAAGGGCTGCGTTGCTCGCTGGTCAGGCTGGAGCTGCGTGACTCGCGGGTTTTACAGGTCCTCCTCTGATTGTCTTGGGAGGCGCATCTGGGTATTTTGTGTTAGTAGGGATGCAGCCCTGTGTGTAATGCACCCCTACATTAGAATCGTGAAAGTTAATAAAAAAAGGGTCGGCCGGCGGTCAACCATCGGTGCTGTGTCAAGTGTTATGCACATGTGTGTATTGATGGCATTCCAGATATGACAACGCAACGGGACCACTTGTGCCCGCTGTTTTGTACCGCACTTGCGAAACCTCTGACACTAAGTTTTTTGTGACATAAACTTTTTTTTGTTCACTTCACTGTCGGGCTTTAGGAATTTACAATAAACTTTAAACTTTAATTTTGTTTTTTTTTTTGCGACTGTCCTGAGCTCATAAGTTGAGTTACACTATGATATCCATAATGGATAAACGAGCGGCACACGTGCGCCGCTCGTGACGACTCGTTTGCAACTCCAGAGTACACATTAGACCAAATAATTCCAACGAATTCCCTTCTCTGGTGTTCGCTATCTCACTCTATACACGACATAATGCAAATCATAAAATATTCCAAACTTAAATTCTTACGATTTATTTTATAGCGGTATAATTTTTTTTATCGTTCGATCCATTCATTCATCACTCGTTCGAGCATATTGAGTGAATGAATGAACGGCTAATGGTGCGTTTCAGGTGATTTGGCGAACTCCCAAAGTGCCTCGAGACTAACTTTGACTAATGACGTAGGGTTGCCATTCGTCTCGTGTAATCAGGAATTACAAAATTTTCAATTACGCTTGAACTCTTCTCGCAAAATGTAATTGTTACTTATGGGGATTCGCCTAAACCATTTGCTTCTGTTATGGTGAATTATATTATTAAGAGAGACCGAATTTATTTAAAGTAAGAAAGAATTTATTTGTTTGGAAATCATTACAATCACACATTAGATTTAATAATTTCTTTCTTGTACTTTACAGTACTGAGCTGGTATCCAAGTTACAGTTTTTCCCTATTCAATTTTGGCTAAACACGGCTTGTTTAATCACCCAGTGCACGTGGTTATGCACAGATATGTAGTGGTTCTATACAGTAAACTCACACTAAATTAAAATACTCGCAAAACACACAAATATTATTTCATGTGGGAACTAAAACCATAGACAAAGAATATTACCTACCATATCCAGTATTCAAGACAAAGACAGGCAAAGGATTTTCAAAGACTATATAGCCTCGTCTGATGTGTTAAATCTTCAGTATAGCTCGGCCAAATTGTAAATTCTTTGACTTAGGTCAATGAACTGAGTTATAAATCAAAAAGCCATATTTGACTACACAGTTCATATTTTTCACAAAAAAACATGATTACTCAGAAACTATCGATATCCTATCCTATTGGTTATTTTTTTAACTTTATTTTTTGAGTAACAATTAACAAAAAATTTTTTATGAATAATCGAATACAAAGATAGAAAACATAACTTATTTGAATTCTATTCTATCCATAGTCCCTAAAGACTATAAGTAGCATACTGAGCCTAGATCACCTGAAGAGTCAATGAGTCGTTTTGATAAATTTTGGTAGAGGCTCATGGCCTCAAGGCCTCATGGTCCAAGCGTCTCGTCAGCAAATGGCACAAACATATAACTCTCACTCTCATGTTTGCGCTCTTGAGTGGTTCAGCTGTTTCCGCCGCGGAATCCGCTGATCTAGACGTGTCTGGTAAATGGGATGCGGACAAAGTCTCTACGCAGGTCGCATCCCACACCAAAGGCTTGCCACGCCGCCAGGGAATTAGAGTCAATCCGTCAGGACGCCTACCATCGTCACGTGCAATACCGTGGCTCCAATAATGTTTATATTACAAGCTTTTATTTAACTTGCAATGGATGTATGTATGTAAGGTAGTTCGGGTGGAATCTTGCAAGTTAAATTTGACCAACTTCCCGGTTTCCCATTGAGCTGAAATTTTGCACGTATATGTATATCGTGTGACAATGCAATAATATGGTACCATGGAGCTGATCTGATGATTGACTCGGAAGGTGGCCCTAGGAACTCCTGGACTAAACAAGATAGACCCGTCGTGTTTGGGCTCGTTTAACTTGTCTTGGCTAGCACTCTGCTACATGATATCCAGGATATCAAAAGCTGGTAGTTAAAATCTTTTTAAAAAAGCTTATTAAAATAATAAAGTTGAATATAACACCAGCATAACACCACCCTTAATTTCCACCCAAAAAACATCTATTTCATTTTTCCAAATGTTCCGTAACTTTTGTTATTATGGCAACCCTACTTATACTTTGGAGATGTACAATTGAATTTTGTAATTTTCCTAATGACGTGAATGATGACGTCTATTTATATTCAGAGAGATATTTTGAAGTTACATTTTGTACAATTATGTAGTAATGGTCTGCTTTTTGACCAACATTAATGTAAAACGAAAATGCATTAGTATTTAGGAATGCTTTTCAGATCTCCCGTGTATACTTTGAATAATTTCATCTGCATAGAGGAGACCCAAGGTTAATATTCTAGTGTTGATCTTAAAGTTTTTTAAAATACGTAGAATACATATTTTAAAAACTTATTGTTGTTAGATTTGAATTATTTTTCTTTATTGCATTTGTTTAACAGTCCATAAATGTGTCGCTGCTGGATTCGGGCTTCCCATTATAGGGGGAACGGACAGTATACCGGCCCTGCTTGTCTAAGGCGGCTTGGTAGGTACAGTGTAAACTCTATATATCAAAACTAATGGGACTGGACATTTAATGGCGTTATGGAGAGTTGTCGTTAAATGGAGATAAGTCTGTTATTGTTTTCTGACGTCTTTTGCTGCACGAGTAATTTTGTTGTATTTTGTTACTTATTTTATCCATATCTTACGATATTGAGGCATCTTGTTCACAAAGGAAGTATTTAAAATTTCGTTATGCATAATGCCGATAAAAGAACGTACGTTTGAATATATCACATTAAGCAATATGGCCGCCCATTGTACTACTACCTTCTAATTTTAAGATATGTAAATGTATTACTGTTTTAAGTTGGTGTGCAATAAAGAGTATTGTTGTTGTTTATCTAAGGTAATTATATATTACTAGCTGTCCCGGCAGACGTCATCCTGTCCGAAAAAATTTGGTTTGATCGTAGAGGGTTGAAAATTTAGGGTTGTATGTATTTTTTAATGTTATATTTAAAAAAATAAAATGTTACAAAAATTAAAAAAATATATTTAGGGGTGGGCTACCCTTGACATTTAGGGGGATGAAAAATAGATGTTGTCCGATTCTCAGACCTACCTAATATGCACACAAAATTTAATGAGAATCGGTCAAGACGTTTCGGAGGAGTATGGTAACTAACATTGTGACACGAGATTTGATATATAAGAATAATGCTTGGGCTCCATCGGGGATACTGTTGTATTTTCTGACTACGACCAAATACGTTTTATTTATAGCATTAAAAATAATGTCGTTAACCAATACATTTTTTAGAACTGACAGCCACTAATTCGTATGAAATTTAGACATGGCGAGTGTAGTTCCATTTATTTAGGTTTATGGCTTGTCAGCTAGGACTTTAAGCCAGATCTTAGATTACAATATAGTTTCTTAATTTTCTTAGGCCTATGTATAGCTCAGTTGAACTGTAGGTTATCAACTGAAGCCATTCAACGGAGTTCTTCTGTGTAGGAAAATATCTTTTAGTAAAAGATTGTGTTAACAGTTCGACATTTTTTATTGAAGTAAATTTGAATTAAAATCATATTCTACACATCAGTCACATTTTGTCTATGACATTAAATAAGGTTTTACAACATTCTGACAACTCAAAAGACCACATTTGACTATACAGTTCACATTTCTCACAAAACACATAATTACTACTCAAAAACTATCAATATCCTACAACTATTGTTCATTTTAGAGTAATTTACACATTTTTAGAAAATAAAACAGCACAGCACAACATCTCCTTTCAGTTCCCGTCAAAAACTCCTTAACCTCCAAGACAAGACCTCTCCACTACAGAGGCTATCAATTATTTGACTTTGATTAAATATAAAAACCGTGTGAAGCCAAATAAAAGTTTCAGCAACTGGCGTAAAACTTAATCGAATGTTATTTAAATACCCACATTGTGATTGGAACGGATCCATTGAAATTTAAATGCGCCGTTCTGATTGGCTGTGGCCGACCGTTTAAAATAGACATCATTCAAACCGTTCTCAAATTGAATTTAAATTAAGACGGTTTTTTAAATTAATTAAAATGGCCAATTGTGATTCCTGTTTGAATTAAGAACCCATAAAGTTTTATACTTTAGTTGATAACCAATTGTATATTGTTCAAGGACAGAATCGTGAGCTAAGAGGCGGTAGGAAAAAATATTAAAATGTCAAAACTATCCTATGCTTATCTTGGGTGTGTAAAATAGTTATTATTTTCTATAACGTGTCTAGTAGAATTTGAAGCAAAAAAATCTTTATGTTTATCCGTGCAGGAACGGAGAAAAAATATAATTTCCTGCGGCCGGGCGGCCTGTCATAAGAGGCGACAAAACAATCCACAGCCAGGTGGTAGGGTATTTGTTCGAGTGGATTGCGATCACCCCTGGTCTAGAGTATGCCACCATAATAACCTTGTGTTGTGTTCCGGCATTAGTGACCAGGTTGCAGTCTTCCTTAGAGAGCAGCAGCGTATTTGTAGCACCTTTGGTGTTGCAAAAGTCCAAAGGCGATGGTAACCGCTTTCCATCAAGTGGGCCGTCTGCCTACCTGCTGAACTCCTGCACTAAAAAAAGTTATAATTCAACGATATTTAAGAAAGAACAGGTGACATGTCAGGTTTTTAATTCTTCCTATAGTTGTTTAACATATATCTAACTAGCTGCGCCCGCGGGTTCAACCGCGTGGTGATGGAAAATAGTTATATTTTGGATAATTCACACTATATCTTTATAAATTATAGCCTATGTGTTATTCTGATGTGAAAGCTATATTACTGTAAAGTTTCATCAAAATCCATTCAGTAGATTTTGCGTAAAAGAGTAACAAACATACATCCATACATCTATAGATACAGTCTTACAAATATGTTTATTATTTTCTAAGTTTTTGTTTGTAGGGTGTTTTTATTATTTTTATTTTTATTGCAGGAGTTCAGCAGTCAGGCAGATGGCCCACTTGATGGAAAGTGGTTACCATCGCCTATGGACATTTGCAACATTAAAAGTGCCACAAATGCGCCGCTGCTCTCTTAAGGGACACTGGAACCTGGTCACTAATACCGGAACACAACAAGTTGTTATGGCGACATACTTTAGACCAGGGGTGGTAGCCATCCAGTCCGGCAAATGCCCTACCACCTGGCTGTGGGTTGTTTTGTCGCCTCTTACGACCGCAGGAATTTAGTATATTTTTCTGTGGGTTTAAGTTATCTAAAGACACAATTTAACTAAAATTGTATCCATTTACATACTTATATATACTTAAATAGAACTGTATAATAATAATACACCAGAACAAGGCATTTCGCCAATCATGAAATTGAGGACTTATTATCTCCGGACGTAAGAATTGTGTGTAATAAATAATGTAATAAAATTTACGAGAGATAAGCTTCGAGAAACCCCTACTTTAATAAACAGTAGAAAAATATCTCCCGAATTAAACGCAATATAAATTATTCTCTGTTAGTGGTTAGCTTAAGACAGATAAAAATTGTTTCTCCTTACAGTATTGGACTTAGGCTTACAAGTTCTATACGAGACTCACTTATACAAACATCCGAGACAATAAATCACTTTAACACGTAGTATTTTAGAAAGAAAGAAAAAAAACGTTTATTTGCCAAACGCGACACAAACAATTTATAAAATAGACGAGACAAAATATATCTTTAGATGCCGCTATTCGACGAACGAGGTTGGCATTCAGTATGTATAGGGAGATACCCACAGCACTGGCTTTCAGTGTCCACCTTCTAATCTACACATATTTTATTTTATTTTCGCTGTGCAGGCTGTCTGCCTTTGGAACTCTTTACCCGTAGATGTCAGAAAAGCTAAATCACTTGCCATATTTAAAAAAAAATCTGTCAAAAATTATTATAATGAAATATATATAATTTTCTATTCTTCTTTTTTAAGTTAGCTGTTTACTGTCCACATTGTACTGTTGTTCCATTTTTAACCGACTACCCAAAGGAGGAGGTTCTCAACTTGGAGGTTCTCAATTGGTATGTTTTTTGTGTATGTACACCGATTACTCTGAGATTTATGATCCGATTTACGTGATACTTTTTTAGTTTGATGCGGAATAGTTGCCATTTGGTCCCCTAAAAATTTAACCTAGTTTGGCCCAGTAGTATTCATTTTACGAACTTTTTTTGGTCCCGTTTCTTGGGACCTGTATTTTTTAAGGCGCGCGGCACCTTTCATATGCGTACCCATAACTAGACACTAAAAAGTAACAAAAAAAAAAACTTCGTTTAAAAAAATCGACTTCAAAAACTAAAAAGTATAAAATAACTTATTTATAAAGCTGTTAGTTATTTTCAAAATATAGTAATTTTTATGTTATACTTTGCACCGACTTCATGATGTTTTAGTTAATATGTATTAAAAATAAGATATTATAATTAATAATAGCTTTAGAAATAAGTTATTTTATAATTTTTAGTTTTTGGAGTCGGTTTTTTCTATTCTTCATTCTTAAGTTATCTGTTTACTGTCCACATTGTACAGTTTTTTTATTTTACTTGTTTTTAATTTAATTACACCTACCTAACGACATAAGTTCTTAAAAGTGTCCTCTGAGTTAGGTTGCCTGGAAGATATCGCTTTAAGCGATAAGGCCGCCTTTTGTTTTGTCTTTAATTATTGTAATTATTTATTTTGGTGAACAATAAAGTGTTTTCTATTCTATTCTATTAACTAAGAACCGTATAAACATTATTTAGTCTAAGCAAAATTTAAATAAATAAAAACATTGTACATAATAATAATAAGAAAGAGAAACCTAAATACGTAGTACAGTAATCAAGTACGCGCTGTGTTTTAATATACATATACTAGGGTAGTCTGAAAAGTTTTGCGCAATCTTCTTAAGTTTTCGCAAGAAGTACACGTAATAAAATTACATTTTAACAGCATTGAGCGCAGGGCTTACGCTTTGACACAGAGTGGTATGAGATTGAGGGTAATTTGAGTTTAGGGGTAACATACGTCTTATGTATAGACTATACTTCTATAATCACAAATTTCGCCAAGGCTACTCTGTTAATTTGACTTGAACAATAAACAAAAGATTATATATGCGTGTGTGTCTCAAATATATGGTAGCGTGTGTACTGTTTTTTTAAATTGATTTAGGGCCGCTTGCATAAGATTGCTTAAATTTATTTAAGAAACACAAAACGTATTGAACACCCTTAAATGCAATTAGCGTCTTGCACAAAGCAAAATTTGCCGCTAAATATGTTTAAAGAACTGTCAACACATACAGACATAACATCACGCCAGGTCCCTTGCGATGTAAGCACGAACAACTGTCAATACGTTTTGTGTAAAACGTATTTAGGCAGTTTAATATGATTAACTAATTTTATTTAAAGGCGATCGTTATGCAAGCGGCCCTTATTGTATTTTTTATGCTTAATTTAATTTAAATATCTTTATTAATATTATAAATGCGCAAGTCACTCTGTCTATCCGTTCCGTTTTCACGGAAAAGCTACGGGACCCATTTGACTGCAACTCAGTATATATTTTCGATGCCGAGGATGAACTAGGATAATTTTATATCTCGAAAATTAGGGTAGTTTCCGGGATAAAAATATATTTGTCTCTCTGTTTGTTATGCTCTTATAGAAAACCTACTAGGTACATACAGGTTGGACAAGGGATACTTTTCATCCCGTATAATGGGATAAGTTTATTCCATTATCCCAGAAGGTAGAATAGATTTTTGATTTGTGATTTGCCATTTTGGTTAGTTTGATAATTTTGGTCGATTTGGTTTATAGATAGATAGATAACACTTTATTGTACACTATTACAGAAAAACTTACGAACTAGTATTATTATAGTAGGGTACAAAGGGCGGTCTTATCGCTAAAAAGCGATCTCTTCCAGACAACCCGTGGTAAGAATATTCCGATCAGAAGTGGCGATGGTGGTATACATAATTATTGTACGATTACTTAAAAATTTATTAATAAATATATAACTATACTATATATACAAATATACACATAAGTTATATACATATATAAGATATGGCGATAATATGCAACTATTTAAACATAATAAACATATAACTATATGCAATATAATATCTGAAAGAAAGAAAGAAAGAAAGAAAGAAAAAATATTTATTTCTAAAAATGCGACACTTGAACAACGATTTATAATAAATAATAATAATAATAACATTGAAATTGTGTGCCGCAATTCGCGAAATGAGGTTGGCACTCAGTTTTTTGCTGTGCCGAAACATACTCCGACACAGCACTGATTTTCAGTGCCCACCTCCTTAATTACCAAGTTATGTGACCCACGGTAAAAGCAAATTAAATAAAACTAAATTATAATCAACATATAAAATAAAAAACTAAAAATAAGTACCTAAAAAATTAAAGTATCCTAAATAGAGCACTTATTATATACACATGTTACATAATATGAAACATGTGGTAAACAAAAGTATAAAGATCAAATCACATTCAGGCCAAATAACATAATATTTTGATATTCGATGTTGCAGGTAAATAAATCACAAATACTTTATAATTTATTAATTTGTATATATTATAGTATATATTATATTTGTAGATCTATGCATGCAATAAATATATAAATATTTATGAACTAATTAGTTTTTATTATATGTGGGGTCTTCTTTTTGCAACTTAAGTAGGTTTCTCTTATAATGAAATTTGAAAGAATGTAGTGTTTTCAGGTCTCTTATGGGTGGAGGAATATCATTCCAGCATTTAGTAGCAGCATATTTGAAACATCCTCTAAATGCGCTAGTCTTATGCTTAGCTGTTACTAAGGGCCTGATAACAGAGCGAATGGTACATTCCTGTGATCTTTTTTGTCTCCATCCTATTTTGCTATATAAGTAAATAGGTTTCTGAGAAGATATCACTCCAAATAATAGACATGCTAAGTGTAATTTTGTCCGAGCTGCCATTTTTAGAATATTGTGATTGTTAAGGAATGGTGTTATATGGCTTCTCCGAGGAATCTGAAAGCAATACCGAGCACATGCATTTTGTATGCGTTGTATAAGATTTTTAGTTCTCGTAAGAAGACATGGTCCGTACACTGTGTCACAATAATTGAGTTTAGACAGTACTAAGCTTTCTACCAATCTTTTCCTAACTTCCTCGTTAATATACGGCCTGATACTATACAAAATCTTTAACCTATAAAAGCAATTTTTAATCACATCATTAGTATGTTTTTCAAAACGAAGCTCCGAATCAATTATAAATATTATTATAATTGATATAATTATAATATTAAATTATATCAATTATAATATAATTTAATATTATCTGATAATTATATAAAATTACATATCATTATATTGCAGATAGAATTTTCTGACCAAGTTCTTAAATATTATTAGAGATTTTACTTGTCTGACAGCAACAGGCAATGAGTTCCAAAGTTGGACAGCCTTAACCGTGAAAGAATTATTGAAGATCGTTGTATTATGGATGGGAGTAATTAGTCTATGTTGACTGGAAGGGCGTAAATTGTGAGAGCAAGAAATAAATTCGAAGCGTTCTTTAAGGTAGTGTGGAGTAGTAGGGATGAATAAAATACTGTAAAGCAATGAAAGAATGTGAGTATTCCGGCGAAAACGGAACGAAACGGTTTATGTGGTCAGTGTGATCGAATGATCGGTGTGGTCGAAGTGATCAGCGTGGTCGATATGGTCGGTGTGGTCGATTTGGTCATTTAGGTCTACATATGTAGTTTTAATACCAAAAATTGGCATAGATACTTTTCATCCGGGAGTGGGGATAGTTTGTGATATAAAATGTAATTGATCTGCCGGGGCAACAAGAGACACGTACTAGAGATTGACCCGAAGCCGCGGGGTAAACTGTAGTAAACTATATAATATATATATAACAACAGCCCATAACTGTCCCACTGCTGGGCTCGGGCCTCCCACTATAGGGGAACGGACAGGGGACCCGCCACGATTGTCCAAGGCGGCTTGGCTTGGTTTGACACGTCGGTTATCTCGATGTGCAGGTTGCATCACGATGTTTTCCGTCACCGTTGCTAGCACGTGGTAATTGTAACAATATGCATATTAGGCCAGAAAACAGCCTAAGTGGTGCATGCGTTCTGGCCAGGATCGAACCCGCGACCTTTGAGTTTAGGACGCGGGCACTAGCCATTACGCTACCACGACTTTTGTAGTAAACTATAAATGTACGAAATTTCATACTCCTTCGCCAGCGCAATTCTCATAAAAAGGGGTATAAAGTTTTTGCTTCACGTATTAATATATACATCAAACTAGTTATTTAATTATAAAGGAAAGAAGATAAAAGCTTGAACTGGTTCCGGGTGGAATTTTATTAATTACGCAACGGGGACGTTGAACATGGATACGCTCTCCGTTGCAAAAACCAAAATGGCTTCCGCGACTTTACGGATATGAATTGCTACAGACACCACAAGAGCGGTTAGGCGCTTTATTTTGTACGACTTAAAAGGGTAAATGGTAAATTACTTTCTTTTTAAGGGCGCGGTAACCATTTAGGTTAAAACGGAACTTTATGTTTTGTAGTTTAATCTCATGTTTTTGGAGTTTACTCCTGAATAAGAGAAGAAGATATTCTATATATTAATACGTGAAGCAAAAACTTTGCACCCGTTTTTCCGAAAAATCCGCAGACGGAGGAGTGTGAAATTTCGGACACTTATCTTATACTAGCTTCTGCCCGCAACTTCGTTCGCATGTAATAGTTTAAAAAAAAACGTAAGTTAAAAAACCCCCGATTTTGAAACATTCTTCATTGGTGCTCCGCTCCTATTGGTAAATGTGCTATCCAACACTGTAACAACAAACTCTTCAGCTTTATAATATTATTATAGATGAAGCTGAAAAGTTTGTTTGTTTGAACGCGCTAATCTCAAGAACTACTGGTCCGATTTGAAAAATTCTTTCAGTGTAAGATAGCCCATTTATCGAGTAAGGCTATATAGGTTATATATCATCACACTAAGACCAATAGAAGCGGAGCACAAATGAAGAATGTTTCAAAATCGGGGGTTTTGAAAACAAATCAATTAAATCGGCGTAGTTGGTAATAGCATCAATTATATTTTCTTAGCATAAATTCATAATGACCGGTTTTCAAATTTCATTTTAATTATACCAGCCGTTACGGGCTGAAAGTTTAAACCTGTCTAATGGTTATAATTAGTGGTGAACCAATTATTCCGGTAGGCTTTAACTCTGTTGAAAGCTAAATTATATTTCCATAAACATTTTCTGTAGACTCTTTGACGGGAGCATGTAGTAGTGTGGTGCGTAGATTATTTATGTAAAATATATAGTGTTTAGTTTTTAGTTAACTTAGATTTTTTTTATTCTCCTTCTCCTGACGCACACGCTTGTCAGGGTATATGTAGCATGTTTTATATTATTTACATCATATAATACTGTATACTATTAATATTACATAACTCTATTACTATTCATTATTATACTATATATTTACTAGTTTATCTTAACTAGGAAAGTACAATAGAATATGTATTTACATATTCTATTGTACTTTCCTATATTCTTATTTATCTTTTGTTTTAAAGACAGTGGTACTATTGGTAACACCTCTTACACACTACTTCCATATACTTATTTACTCTTATTCTATCTTATTATTATCTATGTATTATTACGTTTGTATTATATAATCTATATTATATAAACAACCGGTACATTATATATCTTTATTTCTTTTATTTACAGCTCTAACTATTTTGATGCAATACGTCATAAAATCCGCGTAGTGCCGTTTGCTCATGAGATATTTCATGCTACTATATTTTACTTACTTCTGTTTTAGTTTTCATTCGAGGTAGTTACGTTCCCGGGCAACTAAAGAGGAGGTGCGGAACCGACTCTATTTCCTGCGGATCGCAGATGCATGAGGGGTCTTCCTTCAACCCGAACTGGTTAATCGTAATGCCGATTCATGTCGTCTGTTTGAGTGCGCAGGTGACATCAGGGAAAAAGAGCTTAGTGATGGACCCCGTTGACTCTTGACAGTATCTCTGGTTCCATTCGCCAACGGTTTCCATACGGATTTGCCGTTTGGCGAATGAGATCGGAAGTCTGTCGTAGTGCTTCCCTCTGCGTATTCTACCGACTGTATAACGGGGAGTGTTCCGAAGAACTGCTTAGAATGGTGCCTTCGTCCTCTTTCTACCATCGCACCGCTCGCCATCGGTTGGGAGTTCACCCCCACTTCCTTGAGCCACTTCGCTCATGTACGCAACGGTTCTGTAGAACGTTTCTCTTGCGTACCGTGGGGATTTGGTATGAGCTCCCGGCCGAGGTTTTCCCACAGCGCTACGATATGAAGTTTTTCAAAAAGGGTGTCATAAAATTTCTTCGAGGCCGGCAGCGCGTTGGTGACATCTCTGATGTTGCAAGCGTCCATAGGCGGCGGTAACCGCTTTCCACCAGGTGGGCCGTCAGCCTGTTTGCTGTACTCCAGCTATAAAAAAAAGTGCGGGCGCCTTGGCCAACTCGTCCACCCGCTCGTTCTCCCTTCTCATGCGTCTTTACCCAGAAGAGATTGAGCGACTTACCCTGCTTCACACACTGCAGGACATTCTGCCGAGTCTCAGCCGCTATCGGGTTGACGGAGTTAACTTAGATTAGTAATTTAGTTATGGGTGTATTATTATTTAGGGGGGGGGGGGGGGGGTTACTGTAGGGACACAATTTGTCAGCGATTGTCAGGTCATTACTGCGCTTAGCGTGTATGTGCGGCTGCGCCCGCAAGGCCCATACCAGCCCGACTACTACACCAGACCATTCGTGGCAAACCGGGGTGCGCTTTCGCCTCTTGACCCGTCATAGATACTTGTCTAGATATACTGGTAGATGTAAGACATTAAGTGACAATTTATTTCGATTACTTGTTATGGTCATCATACGAATACTGCAAGAACAACCTCTAGGCACTCTTACGAAAGGTTTTGTATAAAAATTATTAATTTGTTAATGTTTTGGTTATGGAACAAATTAAAATGCTCCGAAACTACTGAACCGATTTGAAAAATCATTTCACTGTTTGCAAGCTTTTTTTGGGGCAGGGGAAATGCGTTTCGCACACTACCGGGTCCTTTACTAGGTATTAGACGAAAGAGACGAGAGGTGAGACCACGAATGGGCATCAGAATGAAATCGCCGGCTTGTGTGGAGACTCGACTACTCAATGCTCCACTAAAACCACCCTCCTCCCATGTACCCCGCGCTCGTGGCAGGAAGAGCGTGAGACTCAGAACGTAGTTACACCCACGCTGATCCTAGCGCATCAGTGCTTGAGAATGCCTCGGAAAAGGCAAACTTATCTCGTCAACAGGGGTGAAGACTCACTGTTGGTAACACACACATAAAACAAACAAAAAATACAAAATTAACAGAATATAAATACTCCAAAAAACAGAAACCCATTAGAAGTTTATAAAACATACAAAGACAAAATAGTTTTAGAACCTTCCAAATATCATCTTAACGAGGGAAACTTGGTAAGAGTATTCTCAAAAACAAATTACTGGTTCCCCCAAAACAATTCCCGTAGTCTATAAAGTTCGATAAATGTGAAATACGGCTTCAACTTAATATTCTTTAGAAACAAATTTATTATTCAAATAAAAGGAGCTTGGTAACACAGTATTGTTGAACCTGGTATTTACGATCGCACAGCAATAATTTTAAACCTTAATCCCAGATAACAGGGTTTATAATTGAATGTGAGACTTATTTCCTTCTTCAATATTTTGTACTCGATTAAATAATTAAATAAGTAACACGATACAATTTCATCCTTAATTGGATTATGTATTTTAATTTAATAATCTGTACCAGAATTAAAGCTTAATTAGACAAACTGTCATTTTCAGTACGCCCAATTTCGCGAGGAAAATAAGCATCGTATGTAAACGCGATACTCATACTGCCGCTATTGCAGCTGCTGCCCACCGCTTGTAGCTGGTTTTCCATTGTGGAAGCCACAAGACGAGTAGTTCTAGCGCGATTAGAAAGAAGGAGAAAGAAAACAGGTTTATTTTTAGGACATATACAAGTAAACTAAACACATTCAAAGTAAAAAACAATGCGTAATAAAAAAAAACACACAAAGTATCAGGAGATACTCGTTTATATACTAAGTCCTAAAAATGGGATCAAGCTCAGCAAAAATGTCGATCTGTTAAATCAACGCTGATCTTCCGCGTGAACCGAGAGCGACGTCACGGCAAACGTAATTATATTGTTCTGGTAATAAAAACAAATAGTTCAATAAATTTCCAAATATTTATAACATAAATATACACATATTTAAATTCAAATTCTAAAGTTTTTATTCAAAATAAGTTCCACTGGAGAACACTTTTTGAAGGTCATACATGTAGGTTAAAATTTAATTTTACTTCCTAGTCTATGTACACCGCTTCGCAACGTGTTATTGCTGTTAAGAAGAAGAAGCGGGAAGAAACTCCCCAGCAACACGTCTAGCTAAAAAAAAATTGCTTTATATTTATCTCTTATTCTATTTATATCCCAATTTCTTTTTTTTAAATAAGTTTTATACAGAAGCATACTTCTGTCTGTCTGTAACATATTACAGAAAGACTTGAAGAATTAATGGAGTTGTAGTAAACAGTGCATATTCAATAAGACAGAGACATAATAAAGTAAAGAATATAATATGATATGTTTATATTTGTTCGACAAATATATATATATATATATATATATATATATATATATATATATTATAAATTAACGATATTATAAACGTTATTTCACAGGAATAAATAAATATAATAGTAGAATACGGCAAAAAAGCTAAACGAATTTAAAAATAAGATTAAATACGAAAATAAACTAAATAATAAATAGTAAGACAATTCTATAAATAAACCTAACTTAAAATATTTAAAACACCTACATTAAAGCCCGTCTACCCCCACCAAACCACTGTCGCTGGGCATTGTATCTCGAAGGCTAGCAGCATTACCTCGCTGGGTACAGCTAATCCTTTGAGCGAGGTAAGCTCCAGCCTTCCGGTCTCTTGTTGTATCGACGATATTATAAACAAAATATTATTTGATAATTAAGGTAAATATAGAACAAAAAAAAACAGCCTTAAAACGAAACTAGAATTACAATATGCTGGTGTCGTCGATGTTTTTACATACCGCTCTCATGCTTACTTGCCACCGAACGTTTGGTGATTAATGATGCATTGAGATCATTGGCCATCTTTCAATAAAAAAAAACTTTACAGAGGAGCTGTGCGTGCATCTCTTCCTTTTTGAGGTGGATTAAAAAACTAATCAAGAAATAATCATTTCCCCATAAGCGCGAGTTTCCTTGAATTGCCATATTGAAGACGCATATAGACATTGTGTGGGCCGCAAGAAAATCGTCGCCAGGAGCGTGCTTTGCAATTTCCGGTTTGTTCCCCTCGTTATCGCGCCAAGCGGATGTGTGGGAGCCGCCATTTTAACACGTACAACGGAAAATTTTCTCCAGCACATTACAAGTTTGGCGAAAACAAAACGAGATTGCCCATTAGCCAGATTCAGTTGTGGGATAAAGCTGTGACTTTGACCTGTTTTTGGGAAGTGTTGTGGAATAAATACTTATTTGTGTAAATATTTTAATACTGGCCGCTCGGTTTTTCGAAGTTTTTATAATAAAATAAAATCGAGTTGGTTGTGATTCGGACATGAGGAAAAATGGTGTTTGATTTTATTTAGTCCCATTTTTATTAAAATATAATTGTTGTTTTGCCTCGTTCGGGTCCACCACAGGAAGGTTAAAGTTAAAAGCTCAGTTGTTTGTGGCTTTATTTGTTTTTAACCGACTTGCAAAAGGAGGAGGTTCTTAACTTGAACGTTTTTTTTCTTTTTTTATGTACATCGATTACTCTGAGATTTATGATCCGATTTACGTGATTTTTTTTAGTTCCCTAAAAATTTAATATAGTTTGGCCCAGTAGTTTTCATTTTATGAACATTTTTTATGATTTTTTCCGCTCCCGTTTCTTGGGACCTATATTTATTAAGGCGCGCCGCACCTTTCGTAGACCTACCCAAAGCTAGACACTAAAAAGTAACACATAAAAAAATGATTTCGTTTAAAAACAAACTTCAATAACTAAAAAGCATAAAATAACTTATTTCTAAAGCTATTTCTAATTATAATATCTTATTTTTAATATATATTATCTTAAACATCTTAAAGTCGGTGCTAAGTAATTTTCAAAATATACCTAGTAATTTTTGTTTTACTTTGCTCCGACTTCACGATGTTTTAGATTATATTTATTAAAAATAAGATATTATCATTCAAAAATAGCTTTAGAAATAAGTTATTTTATACTTTTTAGTTTTTAAAGTCGGTTTTTTAAACGAAGTTTTTTGTATTATAATTATTGATCAAATTTGTTTTTGGCATATACAGGGACTACTCAGTTTTATCCTGACTTTTATGTCCCAATACATTATTCCATGTACGTCATGTAACAGTTTCATGAATGTTTTATCAAAATTTTTAGTTGTCGAACCATTAATTTTTTAGTGTATTTTGGTAAATTTCAACCGCAACGGCTTTTAACACTTTATTTTTTGAACTTTTTTTATGTATCTCTCTCGACTAAGTGGAGAAGCGAGATTGATAACTTCTCCGTTTCAAAGGAAGAAAACTTTTCAGTGAGGCTATTGTTGTTCCTCGGAGGCTTAGGTGCATCAACTTTACCGCGGTTTTCCTTCTCCTCCTTTCTCCTGTATATATTCGTTATGTACGTTTCGGGAATCGTTTGCGACCTCAATTATTGTTCAGCGCCATCTATTCGCTTATAAGTGTTCCACTAACTCCTAACTAACTAGCTCCGTTGGCTCAGCGACCAAAGTGAGTCTTGGCTTCCGAAACGAGAGCACGCCACTTCCCTCTGTCCTGCGCAGTGTCTTGCCAATTGTGGGCTTGTAGTGCGTATAAGAGCCTGTCCGCACAGCGATTTTTCACAGCACGATTTTTTTCCCGTAATTCTGTAACACATTGAATATTATAGGAGTATCCGCACTGGCGATAAAAAATCGCGCGAGAAAAAATTCTGTGACTTGATGCAAAATGCGAAATTTAAATTGCGCGAATAAAAATCGTGCTGTGAAAAATCGCTGTGCGGACAGGCTCTAAGTGTTCCACTACATAACTAAATCTTTATGAATTGTACTTTTACACGAAAAATATTCACTACACTAACATCAATAAGTTACAAAAATGATACTTGAAAGTGAAAAAATACTTAATTTTAATTCGGGTACCCTATTGTGCAATTAAACAAAAAAAATCTCTTGAACGTCTCTTTCTGGCCACCCTAAATTAATTTATTTCAAACTCATAAACTCAACGTCGAATAAAATTAAATAAGTAATACAGACTGTCTGTATTTGTTTGTTTTAAAACAAGATGAAAATTTGCTTCATTAATTATTGACTAGTCACGCAATACTCGTAAAATATCTGCTTGGACTTAAACGAGTTTCTAATAATTTTTCAAGCATATTCATTCCAAGTCAAACTTTTTAAATGATACAGAAAACGCAATATTGTCTAAGTTGAAGCATTAAATCAAATAGTCTTAGGCCGCAGTCACAGTGGTTAAGCGACAGCGGTTTTGTTAATCCGTACTACTATTATAAATAGTTTTACGAGTGCGAGACTCGAATTAAAATACCGTTAGAGTACTATACAGTTTATTAGAACCATACGAACACTTATAAGACAGGTACAAATATAACCGAACACCACAAGTCCAAACGTAATGCAGAAGGTCGTAATTCAATAAAACGCGCAAAGTCCGTCACTTATTAAATTCTCGATTGTAGTACACACGTCTTGCTTCGCTCGTGTTTTTCGCTCGACTGACCCCCCCTCCATCAGGTCATCGTTTTATACTCCGCAACTGCAATGTCCCTGTATCTAAGTCGACTTAATCCCACACGCCTAGCTAATGACTGCCATAAAATATTACAATACAACAATGGGCTGTTTTCTAATCACAAATTTTAAACACACAGTGAACAAAAGAAGACGACCATAACGACGACGAGTTTAACATTACTTACGCAAAACATCCGTAGCATTAGCTGTAATATGCCCCAACTAAACATTTTACTATCCAAACTAAGAATTGATTGTGACGTTATAATCTTGACTGAATGCTGGCTTTCCAATTTGTCAACAATTCCCAAACTACAAGGCTACCGCTCATACGCAACATCCAATCATTTCAAACAAAATGATGGAGTTGTAATATTTTATAAGGATCATCTCAATCTCTCCTTCAATGAACCTACCTTCCAAGAAGCCAATTGCCTCGTAGGTAAATTAGATAAAAATACTGTAATAATAGCTATTTACCGGTCACCATCTTATGATAATATTGACCCATTCCTAAAATCACTAGATGATGAACTTCAAAAATATACCTCGATAGAAAATGTCATACTTGTAGGTGATATAAATATACCCATAAATTACGAAAAAATTACTTCTAACACGGAACGATATTTAACTATTACTGCAGCACACGGTCTTCTGCCAGCACATTCATTAATAACCAGGCCGGAAAGCAATACTAGTATTGATCATTTTTTAATTAAAACAAAGTGCCCTGCTACTACAATAGTCCTCGAAGCTACAGTGACTGATCACTATCCCGTCTTAATAGCTCTCAACTCCAACATTCCTCGACAGTATTCTTATACAACTATTACTAAAGTTGACTCCTCTAACCTACAGCGTGATATTTTAAAGATAGATTTAGATCCCGTTTATAACTCAGATAACCCTAATTATGCGATGAATTATTTTATCTCATCTATCCAATCAGCTATAGAAAGTAATACTCAATTAATAGTCTTACCAAGAAGACAAAAAATTATTAAACCTTGGATCACTTCAGGGCTACTCAAATGTATGCGTGTCAGGGATAAACTGCACAAAGAGGCAAAAGCGTCACCTGAAAATGAAATTTTAAAACTAACTTACACTCGTTATAGAAACTATTTTACTGGTATATTGAAAAAAGTCAAAATGTCGTATGAGAAAGACCTAATATCGAATGCACGAAATGATAATAAAAAGCTATGGAACGTTATAAAGGATATTACCTACACTTCCAAAACTCGTAATGATCCTAAAGAATTACTCTTAAACACAAGTGACCCTAAAATAACATTAAATAAATTAAACAATTACTTTATAAACGTAGGTAAAGAACTTGCTGAGAATATTATTCAAACTAACCGTAATCAACATAACTACTTGAGTAATATTTCCCAACTTAACTCCTATTCTCAACCGAACTCTTTCGTTTTATATAATACCGATGACAAAGAAATCGGAAGGCTTATACTTGGGCTTAAAAATGATTGTAGCATTGGCCGTGATAAAATTAGTAATAGATTCTTAAAAGAGCACGCTGAATTTATTATTCCTCCTCTGACATTTTTAATTAACGAATGTCTGCGATTAGGCATCTTTCCTGCCTCATTAAAAAGATCCGAAATACGGCCAATTTATAAGTCTGGGGATAGAGATCGTATCTGCAATTACAGACCAATTTCAATACTTCCTTCAATATCTAAAATTATGGAAAAGATTATTAACAGCAGACTGGTAAATTATCTTGAAAAAAATAATCTTTTATCAAATAACCAATTTGGCTTCAGACGTGGCAAATCTACCGATGATGCCGTTAGCAAACTAATTAATGATATAAGTATTAACTTGGACAAAGGTAATAAATGTCTGACTATATTTTTAGATTTAGCTAAAGCCTTTGATACGATTTCTGTTCCCAAACTTATAAGAAAGCTTGAAAAGCTAGGAATTAGAGGTACTCAGCTTCTATTGTTTGAAGATTATCTTAGAGATAGAGTCCAATGTGTCAAAATAGGAAATCTTTCTAGTGATGACCTTACAGTAACCTTCGGTGTCCCGCAGGGCAGTATACTAGGGCCCACATTATTTCTCATTTATATTAACGATCTTACAAACCTAATACTCCCTCATTGTCAAATAATATCATATGCTGATGACACAGCCCTAGTATTTACCGATGATACCTGGGAACGGACTTTTAACGCCGCGCAATATGGTTTAAACATTGTTAGAGCGTGGCTAGAGGATAATGTATTGACTCTTAACATTGAAAAGACTAAATACATATGCTTTTCAATGCGCAACCAATCTGAACCTGAATCAGATCTTAATATTAAAGCTCATGACTGCAACATTAGCAACGCAAATTGCACATGTAAATTCCTGAGTAAAATCGATAATATACGCTATTTGGGTATCATTATTGACTGTAATTTAAATTTCAAAGAACATATAAAAAATTTAACCAGCCGAATTCGCAAATTAATGTTTATATTTAAAATGCTTCGACATATTACTGACCTTAAATTACTTAAGCAGATATATTTCGCTCTTTGCCAATCACTTATAACTTACTCTATTTCCTCCTGGGGAGGGTCTTCGAAAACAATTTTAAAAAGTGCTGAAATCGCACAACGTGCGGTGCTGAAAGTTATGACTTCTAAGCCTATTTTTTATCCTACTGCAACGTTATACAAGGAATGTAAGGTTCTTACCGTCCGCCAATTATTTATTCTTAGGTTAATACTAAAAGAACATTCCTTATTAACGTATGACCCAAATATAGTCGCTAAACGTAGAAAACAAATTTGCCCACAACCATGTCATCTAAACACGAAATTTATCAATAGATTCCCTCTTTTCCTTGGACCTTTACTTTATAATCGTCTGAATGCCAAAATCAATTTCTATCCATTAACTATGAAAGTTTCTAAAGAAAAAATTTCGTTATTTTTGCAAGACTTATCCTACGAGCAAACAGAAGATTTATTGTTGGTGCCTACCTAATAAACTTATCCTTTTTGGTTAACATATATGGTTTATATACCTAATTTATGAATATATCTTCCATACACACCCTCTCACACACACTCACATACACTCTTGCCTAAACACACAGAGAGGACACTTAAAATACTTAAAATACTTAAATATTTTTATTTATTTATTTTTTGTTTTCTTTATAATTTCCACTTAGTTTTTGCATGTTAGATCCTTTCTTTTGTTATTTTTTCCCCCTTTTTAATTAGTTTATATTATTATTTTATCTTTGTTTAAGATTTTTGCAGCAGTTATTCGTTTATGTGTTACAATATGGTAAAATTTAATGGGAAGGTGCTGAGACCAAAGACACAAGTTTATTCTTAGTTTCGGTCTTAGTCACAAACATATTTATGCTGTACTACATCTAAAATTTTTGTTATGCTACCTTGCTGTAATTTTGTTTTTTGGAAATAAAGTTTTATTATTATTATTTATTATTACCATAAAATAATTTAAATGTTATTGGTTCAAATGCCGACGGGTAATAAATTTGCTTTGTTTCAGATATGCAGGTGGATTTTGTTTTTGTCGGGACCCGAGTTGTAACAATAGTTTGTGGTTTCATATGATTGTTAGAAGCGGCGATATTTTACAATGCGATTGCCACTTGGTACATTTATCTAGAATAATGATATATCAATAAATATTATACAATTCTAAACATGCCGTGTCTAGATATTGAAGCTATATAAAAACGGACAAGTGGAAAAACGAATAGCAACGGATAAGTGGCAAAACGAATCGCAACGGACAAGTGGAAAAACGAATGGCAACGGATAAGTGGAAAAACGAATCGCAACGGACAAGTGGAAAAACGAATCGCAACGTACAAGTGGAAAACGAATCGCAACGGACAAGTGGAAAATCTTCAACTGACAAGTGATAAAAAGAATCGCAACAAAATTTTAACTTGAAGTTTTACGGGCAGATTGTTAATGTACTTGTCCAATTTGAAAACCTGCCCGTTAAGTACATTTTAATGGTGTATGTAATACGCTACCCACGCACCGACCATTTTTTACGTAAACACTTTTGTTGTTCGTTGTCGTTCACTTTTGTTATGACTTTCGAAAAACTGAACAGTTGGCAAAGTTTTCTTGTTGTTATTTTTGTTTACTCAACAAACTCTATTTATTTATTTATATTTTTTTTACACATACCACAAATAGAGGCAGTGATGCCTTGTCACGTGGAGAGCAGAGCTATAGTTTGATGCAAACTTAAGTTTGCCTCCATTAATAGCGGCTCGGAACATCGCACTTTCCGATGCGCAGAACGCAATTTTAGGTATTAGAGGGATGAGGTAGTCTGAGGACGCGGTATATCCTCGCTCGCTCTCTCGCTAGCTTTCTCGTTTACGAGACTTTCCCGGCGCTCGGCTCACCAGAGCTGCCAATTTAGCGCTTTAGGAGCTAGATATAGCGCTTTTTAGGGCAATCCAGCTCCCAATTTTATTAAACAACTTTCAGCGCAAAATCTTGCGCTTTTTATAATATGCAAATATCTAATTAATTTTATAATAAATATATATGAATATCTATACTAATATTATAAAGAGAAAAGATTAAATTCTTTGTTTGCATTGAAGAGGCTCCAAAACTGCTTTAACCGATTTGAAAAATTCTTTCACTGTTGGCAAGCTTCACAATCCCCGTGTGACATAGGCTATATTATGTTTACAAAAAAATTAGGGATCCTTACTAAAACTCCAATAACGTAACCCAAGGTGTAAAAAATACCTAAAATCGCGAGCACTGCGAAAACTATTGATGATAGAATGAAATAATGTACTACGACTTTGCAGAACACATCATTATCTACAAAAAGTGTTGCGACAGCATATGTCTAACTATTATAGTTATGCCACAATAAGTGTCCTTTTATTTCAACAAATTAATTAAAATGCCGCCGCTAGAACAGGCACTTTATTTGTATCTTGATATTCATCCTTATCAAAATAAATTACTTCATATTCAAGACTGCTTCAATACCTTTATTATAACTTTTTGAATTATTCAATTCGGACATTCCATTCGAAAGATATCACGAGTTTAAAAAGTATTAGAACACGCGGCTTTGATGATTTATATTGACAGAAAAAAAGTATTAAAAAAAATATTTCAAATATACTTACACACCGCGGAGAATACCAACAGAGCAGATGTAACTCCTATAATATATTTTGTCTTTATAGTGTAATACACTACACACGCACCGACAATTTTTTTCTGTCAACACTTGTCGTTCACCTCGTTGTGACTTTCGAAAAACTGAACCGTTGGCAAAGTTTTCTAGTTGTTAATTTGTTTTCTTATTGGAACATCCCACTTTCCGATGCGCAGAATGCGATTTTAGATATTAGAGGGACGAGGTCGTCGGAGAACGAGGTATATCCTCGCTCGCTCTCTCGCTCGCTTTCTCGTTTGCGGGACTTCCCCGGCGCTCGGCTCGGCTCACCAAGTCTGCCACTTTAGCGCTTTCGAAGCTAGATATAGCGCTTTTTAGGGCAACCCAGCTCCCAATTTTATTAAGCAACTTCCAGCGCAAAATCTTGCGCTTTTTATAATATGCAAATATCTAATCAATTTTATAATAAATATATTTATGAATATCTAGACTAATTTTATAAAGAGGAAAGATAAGATTGGTTTTTGCTTGCATGAAGAGGCTCCGAAATTACTGAACCGATTTGAAAAATTCTTTCACTGTTGGCAAGCTACGTTTTCCCTGGGTGACATAGGGTATATTATATTTACAAAAAAATTAGGGATCATTACTAAAACTCCAATAATGTAGTCCAAGGTATAAAAAAAAAACCTAAAATCGCGTGCGCTGCGAAAACTATTGATGATAAAATAACAAATAAAATAAATTACTGAACCGATTTGAAAAATTCTTTCACTGTTGGCAAGCTACGCTATCCCCGGGTACCATAGGCTATATTATATTTACAAAAAAATTTGGGATCATTACTAAAACTCCAAAAATTTAATCCAAGGTATAAAAAAAATACCTAAAATCGCGTGCGCTGCGAAAACTATTGATGAAAAAATAAAATAATGTACTACGACTTTGTAGAACACATCATTATTTACAAAAAGTATCGCGACAACATATATCTAACTATTATAGTTATGCCACAATAAGCGTTTTTTTATTATAAAAAATTAATTAAAATGCCGCCGCTAGAAAAAGCTTTTTATTTGTATCTTGATATTAATCCTTATCAAAATAAATTACTTCATATTCAAGACTGCTTCAATACCTTTATATAACTTTTTGAATTATTCAATTCGGACATTCCATTCGAAAGATATCACGAGTTTAAAAATGTAAGAATTAGTGACGGTGATCACGTGACTGTGACATCTTTTCGTGAGTCAAAACTCCATAAGACCCCCTCTATATAGAAGTTTCACTTCAAAAAGACAACACTTTATTGTTCACCAAAACAAAAATTACAAAAATGCTCAACAAGACAACATTTACTTGGTAAAACAAAAGCTGGCCTTATCGCTGAAAGTGGTCTCTTCCAAGCAACCTGACCCTGAAAAAACAACTGGAATAGACTATATAAACGATGGAGATTTCTTGTGTTTGTCGTTTTGTCTGTCTGTTCGGGACTCACCTAAAAACTACTGGGCCGATGCAGTTTTCACTAATCAACAGCTAATTCTTAGACTTAAAATCTCCTTTCTATTTCGGGAATCCCATCGGGTATCCCGTGGAAATTATTCTGGGAATGATTTAGAATGGCCCGATTAAAAAATAAGTCGAACTCCAATGCGATTTATTACTGATCGATAGACAATTGTATGTAATAAAATGTATGATATTTTTTATCCCGGGAATCTCGCGGGAATTTTCTCGAGAGCGGTTTGAAGTTAATCGGTTAATTAAAAATTACCATATTCCAACACAGCCTTCCCTTCAACGAGGAACTTACATTCTTTTTTAAAGGCTGAATTTTAGTCGAGCGTGGTTAAAGTCGCAAGCATATTCTAGTTAAAAATAAGTTCATAGAATTAATATAACATTAATATTGCTTTACTGTGTGTACTGAGATTGGCTGAAGATGATGATGAAGATGATTGCGATATTATTAAAGGCTTACAAACTAATAAGTGTACTCACTCACTTAAGTTATACAAGCGGTTCCGGCTGACGTTATCCGGCCCTGAAAATCTAACTCTAAGTCTAATTATGAATCGAAACCATCCCCGGACCCATACAAACAATATTTTTTTACACCTTGGGTTACATTATTGAAATTTTAGTAGGGATCCCTAATTTTTTCTAGCAAGAAATTAACCTAAATTAAATTGGGAATAATGTAGCATTCTAATGGTGTAAGAATTTTGGAAACCGACTGGTTTCCAAGTCCAGTAGTTTTTGATTTTATTTGTTACAAACCTACAGAAGTACAAATCTTTCCCCTTTATAATATTAGTATAGATAGGATGTATCAATTAGTTTGCAATAAAAAAAATGTGTGCGTGTACTAGTGTACACACGTAAGAAGTGGGACTTCTTTATGACCTTATTTTTTGAAAAATTATGTACTATATGCATCTTTACAGAAATTGGTTAAATAAATAAAGCCCCTACCACGGTCGACCGTAGTAGGGGCAAGAAAAAGATGGCGCGTAAAAGAAAAATGTGACGGTAAATATTTTCCAACGCCGATAAAGAAGTTTCACTTCAATTATTATTAATGATTAGAATTAATTAGGGTTTTACTACATCAATGATAAATATTTATGTAGTCTTGTCGTGATCGTCTTAGCAATATGATCTCGGCCTTAATAAGATAGTCTTAAGATGAATTGCCGAAGAAGAAATTGACAATAAATCAACTTGAAATCCTTCAGCTTTAAATCGAAACAGAGACTGAAAAAGGTCAATATTTCAAAAGGGCGTTGAGTAATTGCAATCTTGATGGGGTTGTCGGTTAACTTCTTAAATTACTTTTTATCTCGAACAGTGTAATTTTTGGTTTAAGATTTATTGGGTTTTTACATAATGTCGGCGTGCCGACACATGTTCCGACACAGCACTGGTATTCAGTGCCCACCTCCATAATCTCATATGTCCTAAGACCCGAAGTATGTAGGTTATCAAAATACTTCTTGGCAAAACAACAGGCGGCGTTATCGCTAAAAGCAATCTCTTTCAGCTTAAAAAATCTTAACTACTCTAGTGATACAGGTGAAGCAGAAAATAACATAAGCCTGTACAATAAAATAATAATTTAAATGTATGTTCATATTGGATTAAAAAAATAATAATTATCTACAATTAATAAATCTAAATCTATACACTTACAATTCCAGTATAACATTATATTAAGTCATTATAATTTTCTACTGTTTTGTAAATATTAATCGTGTGGCAACACTGAACTCTTGATTGGGAGAGAATAAAAAACGAGCCACTCAACACTTGCAAATACTTCAAGTGGGACGATTTATTGCCATTTAAAAAACACGAATTGTTTTTCATTCGTGGCATGAAACTAGGTCAGAGGAATTAAGAAAAAAACCGTGATGGATTACATGATGTATTCTTCTTTGAAAGAGTAGATATAGATTATTCGTTATATATTTCAGGTTTATTTTACTAACATAAAAAAAATATTAGGGTTTTTTTTGGAGTGAAACTTCTTTAGGCGCATGAGGGTAAAATTTTTATGGATTTACGGATTTTTATGAAAGCAATTTAGCGTCACGAAGATGTGCAGCGTTTTTGTCGAAGAGGGAGAGAGCGATTGAGACCGATTGAGAGAGAGAGTGAGAAAGGGCGAACGTACTAATATATCTGTTATCTTTTTTAAACTCGTGATATCTTTCGAATGAAATGTTCGAATTAAATCATTCAAAAAGCAATATTAAGGTATTGAAGCAGTCTTGAATATGAAGCAATTTATTTTGACAAGGATGAATACCAAGATACAAATAAAGAGTCTTTTCTAGCGGCGGCATTTTAATTACATATTTGAAATAAAAGAACACTTATTGTGGCATAACTATAATAGTTAGACATATGCTATCGCGACACTTTTTGTAATTAATTATGTGTTCTGCAAAGTAGCACATTATTTTATTCTATCGTCAATAGTTTTCACAGCGCACGCGATTTTAGGTATTTTTGAAGTGAAACTTCTTTAGGCGCATGACGGTAAATTTTTTACGGATGAAACGCAATTCGTTTGAAGGTTAGGTAGTTTTAATATTTACAAATAAAATGTGGCATTTTAATTTGCCACTCGTCATTTAATAATAGCAACACTTAAAAATTTGTTTGCCAAAGAAGTTTCACTTCTGACATGTGTGCTTTGTACGCACGCAATTTCTTTAGTTATTAGGTTTTATTTAGGGTTTTTTATATATACCAGTGTCCCAAAGTTACCCCACATGGAGGAACAGTAAGTACTTTAAATATTGTACACATAGGATATTTTATACAAACGTAACATTCTTTTATTATTAAAACTAGCTGTCCCGCCAGCGGTCATCCTGCCTGGAAAAGCTTCAATTATCGATTGCCGACAGCAACGCCACCTGCCGGGTCCAATTGTGAACCAACTTAGAAAACTTCGTTGGCTCATGCACAACAACTTTGCTAAAGATCATGTATAGTGTTACGCGATGTCCATCACAGCAGTTATAAGAACCATAGATTATATTAATATCACATAGATAATCTTCATAGATAATAATATTATTATGTAGGGTAGTTTTCGTAGTATTTTCGTATAAAAGGCGGTGTGGCGTGTAGACGGTGTTCATTGCTTATTGTGTGTTAAAGGGGTAAACTCTGCCCAAATAGTTAATATTGGGTATATTTGGTACTTTCTTGCCCAAATCTCTGCAAGGCTTTTTACATTCAGAAGTGGGATTACCCAAGAATGGCAGGCCGTTATGCTGCTGGGTTGGGTATAAGTTGACCTAAACTCTGCGTCACCTAAACTCTACGTGACCTAAACTCTGCGAAACTCTACGTGAGCGAACGTCTGCGTGCCCGTAAGTCTGTGTTACTTAAAGTCTGCCTTATTCAAAGTCTGCGTGACCCAAGTCAAATTCTAAAGTTTTTATTCAAAATAACTTACACCGGAGAACACCTTTTAAATTTAATTTTACATCATATTCTGTGTACACCGCTCCGCAACATGTCTAGCTGAAAATTGTTTTTCTTTATATTTCTTACTAGCGGTCTACCCCGACTTCGCACGGGTATCTAAAAAGAACATTTTTTGGGTTTAATTACCTACTAAGCGAATTCAAAACATTTCACCTGCCGTACTGTCCGTATCCCAGTGACGCCTACATCGCATGACCATAGTTAGCTGATTAGAGTGCGCGGCGACCACGCAACTATTTTCTAATACTCACTTATTTCTAATACTCATTTTTAAACTCGTGATATTGAATATTTAAAACTCGCATAAAGGTATTATTTAATAGGTAGTAGGTAGTATTCAATAGAAGCAGTCTTGAATATAAATTAATTTATTTTGATAAGGGTGAATACCAAGATACAAACGAGCGGTGGCATTCTAATTAAATTAAAAATAAATAAATAAAGGAACCCTTATTGTTGCATAACTATAATAGTTAAACATATGCTGTCACGACAGTTTTGTAAATAATGATGTGTTCTATAAAGTCGTAGTACATTTTGTTCTATCATCGATAGTTTTCACAGCGCACGCGATTTTATACTTGGGTTACACAATTGGAGTTTTAGTAAGTATATGTGGAGTTTTAGTAGTAATGGCCTATGTCAACTGGGAATAGTGTAGCTTGCCCAGTGTAAGAATTTTTGAAATCAGTGTAGTAGTTTTGCAGCCTATTCAATGCAAAAAAACAATCAAATATTTTATCTTTATAATATTAGTATTGCAGAATAAGAATTAATGGGGCTGTAGCAATCGTGCATATTCAATAACACTGAGACACAATAAAAGAAAAAAATATTATAGTTGTAATAAAAACATAGCGCGCTAAATTCTACGTGTATAAGTACAAGTATTAAGTCTGTGTGACCACAAAGTCTGTGTGACCACAAAGTCTGTGTGACCACAAAGTCTGTGTGACCACAAAGTCTGTGTGACCAAGTCTGTGTGACCAAGTCTGCGTGACCGAGTCTGCGTGACCGAGTCTGCGTGACCGAGTCTGCGTGACCGAGTCTGCGTGACCGAGTCTGCGTGACCGAGTCTGCGTGACCGAGTCTGCGTGACCGAGTCTGCGTGACCGAGTCTGCGTGACCGAGTCTGCGTGACCGAGTCTGCGTGACCGAGTCTGCGTGACCGAGTCTGCGTGACCGAGTCTGCGTGACCGAGTCTGCGTGACCGAGTCTGCGTGACCGAGTCTGCGTGACCGAGTCTGCGTGACCGAGTCTGCGTGACCGAGTCTGCGTGACCGAGTCTGCGTGACCGAGTCTGCGTGACCGAGTCTGCGTGACCGAGTCTGCGTGACCGAGTCTGCGTGACCGAGTCTGCGTGACCGAGTCTGCGTGACCGAGTCTGCGTGACCGAGTCTGCGTGACCGAGTCTGCGTGACCGAGTCTGCGTGACCGAGTCTGCGTGACCGAGTCTGCGTGACCGAGTCTGCGTGACCGAGTCTGCGTGACCGAGTCTGCGTGACCGAGTCTGCGTGACCACGCTCTAGGATCGACATATCGGGGCCGTCAACGGGACGCGGCCATCGGCGGAACTAGAGGCGGCATGGTGGTGGTGCCCTGAAGGCGCCTATGGAGCGATGACGTGTCGGCCTATGCGTGGACGGGACACTGTTGGGAACTTTGGCCACTGTATCTACTTTACCTGGGGCACAGCAGGTATGGCTATTTTTATTATTATTTTTGTGTGAATTATTATGCAAAGTAAAGTGAATTAATTTTACAAGTGATAGTAATGGTTCATCGGTCGTGGTAGGCAATTGTACTACCCTCATATTTTTTCGTGTACGAAAATAATATGGTATGTTTCGAACATGGAAAATTACGAAAAATCGCGTAGTTAGTATTTTTCAATGTTATTTTGAGTTGCATATCTATCGAGAAATGTGTTTGTATAGATGATGTAAATAGATCTCATGAACGACAAGTCGTGTTTTCTTCATTAGATTTTACATAGCAATCGAGTCTACCATTCGACTGATATTACTTTGATATGTATAGTGTAAAGTTGGTTTTGACACATTGTTCGTGTTTCACCCGGTTTTTATTTAAGGTTAAAATAACTCGAGTTTCGCCCGGTTTTTGTGTTTGAAGTTAGAATAACCCAAGTTCAGTTATTATTAAACGTAGTAAATGCAGTTAATCTTTGTAACACGTATTTTATAAGTTCAGGGGTCCATAATGCTAAAGGTTTAAAATAGTCTTCATTCTAGTATCTGGGTTTTTTTTAACTGTGGTTAATTATTGTTGGAATTTTTGTAGCCGTGAACAATAAGTTCTAGTATTCTTGGTTATTTTATAAGTTTTTGGTACATAGAAGAGTTGGTACATGGAGATCATGAAATTGTGACTATTATTCTTGAAATAATAATCGTAAAAAAATTAAAGTTTATTGTTACTTTGATGGAAAGTAGAATCATTATTGGTCAGGAGTAGCCGAGTGGTTGTGTGAACAAGTACTGTGTTTTGTTTTTTCTGTTCGCAGACTGGCGAAGAGAACTAATTATCTGGTGACAGAAGGCAAACTCACTCAATAGTTGGCACGCCGCGGGGGACCACGGCTGCGGTAGGATGGCCGAATGTTACGCGATGTCCATCACAGCAGTTATAAGAACCATAGATTATATTAATATCACATAGATAATCTTCATAGATAATAATATTATTATGTAGGGTAGTTTTCGTAGTATTTTCGTATAAAAGGCGGTGTGGCGTGTAGACGGTGTTCATTGCTTATTGTGTGTTAAAGGGGTAAACTCTGCCCAAATAGTTAATATTGGGTATATTTGGTACTTTCTTGCCCAAATCTCTGCAAGGCTTTTTACAATAGCTTACGATTCTATAAAGGACATACAAACATTCATGTTTATATATAAAGAAGATTAAGTAAAACTGCATTCAAAGGTGTTTTAAAACTTGCTTGCCTAAATTGGCAATCGAATCGACCAAATGTTAGAAAAAGCTGAGTGTATTTTTATGACTGCAATATTTTTTTAATTAAATGCCTTTAATCAATAGGATTGCATAAAAATTGCCTCAATGACAAACAGCCAATCCTTAATATTTCTTCATTTCTCCACTTCGCAGCCTTTCTCCGCTTCAACGACCAGGCAGCTTAATGCTATTTTAGCGAAGGTATAGTACCTTAAAACAAAATAATATTTTAAAATACAATTTACAAACAAAAATATATATAGGTTCAAATGTCACTTACGACAAAATGGCGATAATGGCTTGCTGTATGCAAAATTTCATGACGATTTGTTGCTTAAGCGAGGCGTGAAAACTTAAGGCTTTGTTTTGATACTCTCAATATTTGGTTCATTAGATGTGCAACAAAAGTCTTAAAACTTATTACACTATAGACTACTAAACTTATAGACTAGATTTTGGGATTTACTCGAGCGTGTCAGAATAACATAAAGGGAGAAACCTTGCACACCCACCATATATGAACCCTTCATGTAGTGGGTATTTTTTATTCTTCAATTTTTTTTCAAACCGTCAGATTAAGGAAATTCCTCCACATAATTGTAAGATTATGGGTTAACACGACAAGTACATCAAGCTGAACCGTCTGTATATTAAGCTGACGCGCTCGAGTATTTCAATGTTTTTTTTTTGCATTTTCAAAAATCGGTCATGGCTTTTGGTCGCGTTGAAATCGATCAGTCTTTTGAATAGGACTTCCTTTAGGGTTTAATTAACATTTTTTTTTAATATCTGACGCGCTTGAGTATTTCTGTGCGTCACATCATATTATAACATTTTTTTTCCTTTTAGCATCTAATCTTCACAATCCAAAAGGTCCCCGCTAGGCTCGAGTAACTCCACGTTTAGCATTTTAGGCTCCCCTACTATAATAATAATTTAAAACATCATTTGCAGAAAAAACAACGATTAGTTACAAATATCGCTTACAACAAAATGACCGCCAATGGTCGAAATTTTTAATGTTTAATTAAGCACACAGATTTCGAGTATGATAATTTAACGTTAAGTCATTTTATATAGCAAAATGGTAATTATGCAATGATTATAACGTCGCCATATCCGTTTGTTTGTTTATGTAAGTATACCTAGATGTAATAATGACCTTATTTATGACGGGTCGATGCAGGAACAAAAATGACCTGTTCAGCTAAAGTTTGTGAGTTTGGATGTTCGGGGTAATCTCCGGTGCCACTGATCCGATTTTGAAAATTGTTTCACCGATAGAAAGCTACATTATTCCTGAGTGACATAAGTTAGATTTGACTGTGAATAAATAAATCATTAAAGTAAAAATATTCGCCACGCCATGACCTATGCGAGTGTGGTCTTCACCCACGCCAGCGGTACCAACATCTGGAAATTGAAAAGATTCCCGAACCACTTTCAGCGTACTGCAGTCGGCGCTCCGCATTAAATGCCGCTCGCCGACCTGCATCGCGACCTGGAGCTTCACTCCATCAAAGGTTACCTAATTTCCCTCTCGCGTAGATTCTTTGACCATGCCTCCCATCACCCGAACCCTCTGGTGACGGAATGGTCATCTACTAACCCACCCCGAACGCTCGCACGAGAAAACGACATCCTCCCAATGTACTCCATAATAATGAACCCCCCGAGGGTCAGAACATCGGCTTGGTATTACAGACGCAGACAAAACAGACGTCGGAGATCACCTGACTCGGACCCTTTCACGCAAAGTTAAGACCCGTCAATCGCACCCACTCATTATAGACACAAGTAGCCATACAAGATTATCTAAGGCGTGTTGTTGGAGAGTTTCTTCCGCCGCTTCTTCTCCTTTCGGCTATAACACGTTGCGAAGCGGTAGTAAAGATAGACTAGGATCGGCTCCGACGGTGGAGTCTATAACGAGTCCCCATTATATAAACACTTCAGCCTGTTGCCTTACCTCGTTCAGTCTTTCACGACTTAATCCTATAGAGTCAAACCCACTGCAGCGGTCGAGCCGTGGTCGAACCTCACGGAGTCGGGAAGCCCCTAAAGTCCAGTATCCCTAAAAAGCCATATTTGGTTATTCAGCTGGATCCAGCTCAGAAAAAGGCGGGGATTAGGAAATAACGTTGGTAGAGGAAAAGAGCATAGTCATTGAGGAATATACAAGAGGTCTTCAGTGGACTGATAGTCGAGAGTTTTTAAGAAGCTAGTAAATTTTGTTTTGCAAGTACATTTTTTATAATAAAATCAATAATATATGTTTAATATATTATTGATTTTATTATAAAGGTACCTAGTCACTCAGAAAGCAAAAAAAATACTTTTCAGGAGAGGAATAGCGCCTGAACAAAAATGCAATGCGGCTTGTATAGTAAAATGCTTGCTTTCAAGATAAACTAGGTCAAACGAAAGAAGCAGTATTTCTTACCTTATTTATTCTTATTAAATCCTAAGATAAATAAGGTTTATATCCAACTGCATTAAGAAAATAAGTAAACAGACAAGCGGGAACCGACAAAATACGTCTTAATCAAGTAGAGAGGGCAAACAACTCCCTCCGCGCACACAGATCTTGTTAATCTTTCAAGAGGTCTGTTTATTTTTAAGCCGGCATCGTCCTTCGAGACTTATAATCCGTAGAAATCCATAATTTAGTTAAGACACTAGTTTATTATTTATATTATTTAAGTAAAACTTACCCCTTCTGCAACTCTTATGTGGCGAATATGTATAGTTCCTGAGATATTAATGTTTTTGTAAATCTAACCTCACTTCTGTTTTTCACTAATATTGCACTTATATTATAGGTCCAATAAATAGTTAATGGTTACCAGTCAGATCTGGCTAAAAGTTAACATGACTTGCAACAACTACGAAGGGTTTATGGTAATAAAAAAATAGTAACTGTAACTCATTATAAGTCCAATCAATGTCCATATAATCAGTGTAATAAAAAATCCCGTATTCAACGTTAAGCTCTCTAATCAGAATCCAATAGCAAGCCAATAGTCAATTAAAACACTCCGAACAGTAAATATAATAAAAAAAACACAATAAAGACGAGTCACAAAAGAAAACGGCAGAATAGAAATTTAAAAAAATAATAGGTAATAGAAAAAAGAAAATCAAATAAAGCTCTTTGAGCTACTATCCAGTCGACTCTCGGATCCGGCAGAAGTGCACTGTCTCGGAATGTCAATATGGGTTCCGCCCTGAACATGGTACCATGGACGCTGTTTTTGCCCTAAGAATCATCATTGAGAAATACAGGACGAAGAATACGCGTCTGCATTTCCTGTTTCTGGATCTGGAGAAGGCCTTCGACTGTGTTTATCTCAATGCTAAATACCTATAAAATCGAAAATAAAACCGCACAGCAAAAGATCATTCTTCAGCTTGCCGCCAAAAATTCCGAAGTAATCTTAACCAAACGAACAAAATTTCAAATGTCAATTTGAGATTGGCCAACTAAAATCCTTTTTACGCGGGAAATAACTAATATTAAAGCTAAATTTAGTGTGTTTGTTCGAAAAAATGTACGGCCACGTGAAATGAAACACATCTGGCTGTTTTACCGATGGCATAAATACATTTTACTAAATGACATGGGAGAGTGCCTCATGCAAGACAACATAAATGCATTTACTATTAAACGCATTTAGAGAGTAAAATAAAATTAACTAATTTTATTTAAAGACGATCGCTATGCAAGCGGGACTAAGACTTAAAATCAGTTTAAGTAGTTATTTGGTGTTTAAAAACAGTTTTAGTAGCGTTATACTATACGTGAGTATATTTCTAAAGTTAAATCACACTTTATTATTGTCAAAAGTAACAGATCATTGTAGTGAATTTTAAATTTCCATAATTAATTGAATATGTTCATTTTCCACTCAAAACCAATTTGAGTTGTTATAAATAAGTCTTAAATATATTCCTAAACACATTCACCATTAAAATCATTCGGGGATATATTTAAACCCAATCCGGATAAGGCAATACCTACATCTTTACACATTAACTAGAGTTTGCCCCGCGGCTGCACCCAGTGTCGAACCTTAGACAGAAGCTTTATTTTATTTAGACCAAAACTTAATTCGGCTATTTACATATTGTTACGAGTGCCAGACTCGAATTATCTGCTGCCTGTCTGGAGTCAATCTATGAGTCGTGTCCCTTGTTTAAAGGGTTACACTGTATAAAGTTTGTATGTAACTGCTATTTACCCCGGAAGATTCACTTAATTTTATATCGCAAACTATGCCATCTCCCGGATGAAAAGTATGTATGCCAATTTTCGGTATTAAAACTACAACTTTGGATTGCGCTGCCTCTTACTTATCCGTGCAGGAACGGAGAAAGAATACAATTTCCTGCGGCCCGGTGGCCTGTCGTAAGAGGCGATAAAACAACCCACAGCCCGGTGGTAGGGCATTTGCCCGACTGGATGGCTACCACCCCTGGTCTAAAGTATGTCGCCATAACAACCTTGAGTTGTGTTACGGCATTAGTGACCAGGTCCCAGACTCCCTTAAGAGAACAGCAGCGCATTTGTAGCAACTTTGGTGTTGCAAATGTCTATAGGCGATGATAACCGCTTTCCATCAAGTGGGCCGTCTGGCTGTCCGCTGAACTCCTGCAATAAAAAAAAGAAAAAAAAAATCCTGTCAGAGAGGCCAAAAAATCGCCTATATTTAAGAACGCACTCAGAAAACACCACTACCTTTCCTTAAATAATTACGCCTAATTCTTATATTATAGACTATTCTTATATATATGTATTTAATTTATAAAGTAGTTTATGTTATATTTAATGATCTGCAGCACCTACATCGCCAGATTAGGTTAAATTATTCCTTAAGTTAGGTGGCCTGGAAGAGATTGCTTTCAGCGATAAGGCCGCCTATTGTTTCTACAATGACAATATTTTAATTGTCTATTTTTGAAATTGTATATTTGGTGAGCAATAAAGTGTAATCTAATTATAACGTATTAGTAACGTTAACGTATGTACATAATTATGTACATCAAAATGACCAAATCGACCACATCGACCGAAATGATCAAACAAAATGACGAAAAGAGCAAATCAGAAAATAAAAACGTTTCCTACTTTCTGGGATAATCTTTACATACTTTTATCCCCAAACTTATCCCATTATCCAGGATGAAAATTATCCCTTGTCCACCCTCGGTATACAAACCGAATTTCCGCCAAATCGGTCTAGTAATTTGTCCGTAAAAGCGTAACAAACAGAGAGAGACAAATATATTTTTAATCCGGAAACTATCCCATTTTTCGGGATAAAAAGTATCCTATGTTCATTTTCGGCATCGAAAATATATAGGATACTATACCTACTGAGTTACAGTCAAAACGGTTTAGAAGTTTTTCCGTGAAAACGGAACAGACAGACAGAGTTACTTTCGCATTTATAATAATAACTAGCTTCTGCCCGCAACTTCGTCTGCGAGGATTAGTTTAAAATAAAAGTTAAAAAAACCCTTCCGATCTTAAAACATTCTTCACTGGTGCTCCGCTACTATTGGTCTTAGCGTGATGATATATACCCTAATTGTTTTTTACTGTATACATTGTTTTAGTGTATAATGATGATACCGGCAATATCAATACTTAATTAGGTGCATAAGTTGTATAATAAGCTCTTTAAGTATTTTACCTATCCCACGGGAACTCTTCAATTTGTCGGGATCAAAAGTATCCTATTTGTTGACCAGGGATTTATAGCTACCACCATACAAAATTTCATTTCAATCGTTCCAATCGTTTCGGAGATTAGCCGGTATAAACAGAGAAACAAAAAAATTTAAAAATACACCCCCTGACTCGGTTTTTAGCATTTTTTTCATTGTACAGAAATTTGACCTCTACAATTTTATTATATGTAGAGATAAGGATAGTATATTTTACCTATAAGTTGCTTCGCCGGTTGCTAAAAATAAAAACTCCTTGTGGCACTCGGGGACTGCCGCGGTAAAGCTTATTGCATAGTATTTTTTATCAACTTATGCAATTATAATTATGTATTTTTTTTCTTTTATATTAATTCAAGTTTTTTCTTTGATATTAATTCAAGTTACACTTTTTGAGCGTGGTGACTGATAAGAAAACAAATCACCTACGGGGCGCACATGCGGTGAGTTTGGCATTATAAAGATATGATAGATATCTATACACCTATATACTTTCTCACAAACAGCTGCTTACGTATTCGTCCGATTTCGGAGCAGCTCGTCGTCCATAATTTGCAATACCTGACATACCTCGAACCGTTACGAGAGCTCGCGGCTCACTGAGGGTGACTGTGGCCAACGCATGCCTCCGCTCGCCGCGCCCGCCTCAGTTAGGTTTATTTTCGTTACGGAATTTCTTCATTCGGTCGCCGCGCTCAAAGCCCGCAATAAAAGCTATAAAATAGCTTAAAATGTAATCTTTTAGCCTCATTTACACGGCAAAGGCTAGTGAAATTCTACGCATTCATTAAACCTTTCGTCGTCAGCCATTCATATTACTCGAAGGTTTTACATCGTTGTAGGCCAATTGGGTAATAACCGTCTATAGGGTACCTAGTTGACAATCGAGTCGTAACGAGATACTCATTATCATGTTACCTAACATCGATGCTACCTACATTTCGTACGGGAATAGCAAGTTATGACGTCATCATTTCAACAAGTCAAACGGCCTAATAAATAGGTATTTTTAAAAGATGAATTTAAATTATTGTTACGACCTGAATGCCTACAAAAGACAAATTCACACCTGCGTACCTTTAGACATTTTATTAACTTTCCGGAATTTGGACTTCTTTTGTTTACTTTGTGTTTAAAATTTGTAATTAGAAAAAACAGCCCATTGTGTATTGTAATCTTTTATGGTAGTCATTAGCCAGGTGTGATTCTAAGAAATTCAGTCCACGCGGCCGAGAGACATATTGTATTTGTGCCATATAAAGCAATGCCCCAATGGAGAGATCGGCAGTCATGCGATAACCACAAGCGAGGCAAGACGTGGGTACATTCGATAATCTATATAGTGACGGACTTTGCGCGTGTTTTGAATCGGGCATTATGTTTGTACTGGTTGTGTTCAGTTCTATAGTAATTCCAACGGCATTTTAATTCGAGTCCTGCAACTCGTAACATTATTATCATCGTGCCAACGCTGATACTTATTGAATCCTGTCCCAGTATTATGCTAAGACTGGGTCCAATTTAATATTTATTTTGTTTCTGTTATCTTTTTGTCCTGAATAAAATAAAATATTTTGTTCTTTTTGGCATTGTAAGCGTAAGACGATAAGCGATTTCCTCCCTCTTCTGTTACTTATAAGTAAATTTAAAATTCCTAACGTAATGAGTCGTCTATCCAATAATATTTTTACATGCCGACATGTAAATGCGCACCTGGTTTATGACCCTTCCCGCATTCGGAGTTCTTTTGTTTACTTCGTATTTAAAAAATGCACTTAGACAATAGCCTTTTGTTATTGTTTTCAACTTTGTGTGCCGTTCGCAGGAATAATTAACCAGGTGTGCAGATTACGATTTCCCGGAAACCCCGGTCGACGCGGGCGACTTTTGTATTGTTTAGTTAGTATAAAACAATGCCCGAACGGAGGGATGGGGCAGTCAAGCGAGGATTACGATACGAAAAAGATGTAGATTTGATGAGCGATATAGTGACGGACTTTGTGCGTGTTATTAAATCGTGCACTTTATACTAGTAGTGTCTAGTTATATTTGTACCTATTGTTATACGTGTTTGTATAGTTCTAATAAATTCTATATTATTTCCAACGGCATTTTAATTCGAGTCCTGGGTAACTCGTAACAATATATTTGTTAATTTACTCACAATACAGTCGATCAACCTTGAACTTCTTGCTCAAAGAACAAGAACATAAGTAACACAGGCTACATATTCTGTGTTGCAAAACTTCAAATTGGAGCTTTGCAAGATTAGAGAGTTTCCTTATAAATTGCCCTAGCGAGCGCACTGAATACTAAATTGCCTTAAAATCATTGCCTTTGTGCTTAGAGGTCGATTATACGGATTTTCTCTTAAAATTTAACTTGGAAGCGAAATTTTGTGGTACATAACTAGAATATTTTTACAGACTTTTCTAGAATGCTAAGCCCACAAACGTGTCACAGTTGGACTTAGGTCTCCCATTGACAGGGAAAAGAATTTAAAATACTTTTAATTATGTACACAGTAGCGGTCTCAGCCGACGTTGTCCTGCTTAGAAAAAAATCATCTAGAACACTAAGTGCTTGGCCAGACTGCACACGCGGGCGCGGGGCGGTCGCGGCGCGGCATACTCAAACATATGAGACCTTATTTGAGTGTCCGTAGTGGGCGCGCGGGCGCGGCGAGCGACACGGGCGGTATGGCGCGTTGAGCGCGCGGGCAATTCAAGCCATAGCACAGTCAAGATAATTTCATTTATCCCATTTGTCACTTGTAGCACTTGCCATTTTAAGGAAGAATTTTCTAATAAAAATAAGTCCTCTTCATCGATACTGTATTTGGCAAACACTGGACACGACACCACTCTGCCGAGCCGCGCGCGTCACTACGGATAAGTGCGCCGCGCGCGTTCCCGCACCCGCGCCGCCACCGCGCCCGCCTGTTCAGTCTGGCCAAGCACTAAGTGTCTTTGTAGGTCTTCAGGTAGAAATAAAATATTGTTGTATGTTTGAATTGCAGTTTATTTTGTAAAAATGTCGATTAATATTTTATAATACAGTACACATTTAGCAGCTAAACGAAATATCAGATTTAATCATAATAAGCACACTCGAGCGATTGTACGTGCTGAAGTGAGGTGAGGCGAGGTGTGCGCGGAGGGAAATACGGGGGGTCGACGAGGAATGCGCGCTTGGCGCTTGTCGATCATTTGCGAAAAGCTGCCGTGGTGATCGGACTTCTGCGGCTACAGGTCTAATTATGAATATAAACCACCCTGGCACCCACTCAAAGACACATAAAATTTCATCAAAATCGTAGAACCTGATTCAAGCGCCTAGTATTTTGTTTAGATTTATGTATTTAAATTGATAATAACTTTTGGATGGAATGTCCTAGTTGAATAATTCAAAAAGTAATCTACGGGAATAGAAGCAGTCTTGAATACGAAATTATTCATTTGGATAAGGTTTAATACAAAGGTATGGATAACATGATCTAATTTTGGTCGGCATTTCTGTCAACTTTTAGAATGTATAAAAGTAGTTATAGTGACATACTATAATAGTTGGACATATAATATCGTAAAGTTAATGGTAGATATTAATATGTTATTTAATATTGTAAAACATTTTTTGTTCTATCATCAATATTTTCCGCAGTGAAAGACATTTTATGGCTATTTTTTTACACCTTGGCTTACATTATTAAGCTTTAGTATTGATCCCTAATTTATTTTAGTACTTAATTATTCTCAGTATCGTTAAAGTGTGCCATTGTCTTATATAAAACGATTCTTTCTTTCTTTATCCATAATATTTTTCTTTTTTTTCAGATGACATCCAAATCGCATGAAATGGACTGGGTAATATAATCAGGGGTTTGTTTCAATTAAGATTTCTCGATGATGCTCCACCGGTCATCGTCGTCGCGGCGTCGACGTGCCTCCAGGAGTGCAGCAACATCACCTCAGGCCAGGTCACCAAGAGCATCCGCCCAGCCTTCAAGACGAGCATCCTTAGCAGCTACAGAAACCGACGAGGAAATGGAACCGACGCCACAAAGAAGTCCACGAGCTAGTCTCGCTCCAGAAGCTGCTTTGGATTATCACAGAAGTCCACGACATTCGTTAGTACCGGAACCTCGATCAGCTCGAAACTCTATTACTCCCGATGCTGCAATGCAAATGCGAAACAGTTTAGCACCATCAAGAAATAACTTAGCAGTTGACATGAATTACGGTTCGAGGCTTAGTTTAAACCCTCAGGACTTCAATCGTAGTCCAAGAAACAGTATTACTCCTGACGCTACGGCAAGAAGTCCAAGGAGAAGTTTGATCCCTGAAGGAACTGCTTGGAATCAACCTAGGAACTCCCTAGTTCCAGATGTAGGGAGGAGCCCGAGGCATTCAGTGGCAAGCATACAAATAGATCCTGCTAGGACTCAAAAAGATATCGGACCGAGTCCCCGAACTAGCCCAAGGGGTAGTATAGCTCCTGATACAATTCCTAAAAAGGATTTACCAGATATTGGTAGGAGTCCTAGAGGCTCAATAATTCAAGAATCCCAGAGGAGTCCTAGGGGAAGTATTGTTCCTTCAGAGAGGAGTGCAAGGGGTAGTCTCGTAGCCGCAGAAGCTGAAGCAGCAAGAATCAGTCCTAGGGGAAGTTTGACATTAACATTCCAAGAGCCTTTGGTTTCTCGGGAGAGGCGACCAAGTGAGGATAGTCAAACTGCTGGTAAGAATTTTTTTCACATTATTCTGTATTCAGTCTTGTTGCCGTACTTACATAGCTTAAACAATAATTAACTACAGGAGCAATTAAAGTTATTCTAAATATTGCTTTCAACTTTACTAATTGAAGTAAACTATAACAGGTTTTGTTTGTTTCTGGAGTACAGCTGACAGAACACCTGATGAAAAGTGGTTACCATCACCTATGAATATTTGCAACACTAAAGGTGCTACCAATCTACTATCAGCCCGAATGGTGAGACTAGAACCTTGCTAATAGTGCCGGAAAATAACTCAAAGTTTCAATAAAACAAAATGACCGACATAATTCTCTGTATACAACTTTAGTAGAGATTGCGACAGTCAGAACAACTATTCTTTTCACTTTTCTTTTTTCACTTCTCCCAGTTATTCGGCGTCAGCACAATATATATCTTCCAGCCATACTCTTCTATTCTGACATACTTCTTCTGTCCCACCACAAATGTCACCCTTCACACAAACTGTGCATCTCTTTTTTGGTCTATTTTTACATTTGTTCCTGTCAATCTTCCAGTTTAACGTTCTTTTTGTTACGTGACTTTCATCCCTACTCATTATATGCGCATACCACCTTTGTCTTCTTCTTGTCAATTTTTTAGTCACGGGTGCAATTTTCAAAGAGCTCGTTAATTAAATATTAATTTTCCCCATTATCCATTCTTGTAAAACCGCACATCCATCTCAACATTCTCATCTCAGCTGAGTGAAGACGTTTGTAGTTAATCACTTTAGCCCAACATTCGGACCCGTATAACATGATTGGTCGTATAAGAGATTTATATGTTTGACCTTTTAGTTTCAGTGGTATTAGTTTGTCGCATGTCACACCAATTACCTGTCTCCACTATAGCTATGCTACATTTATTCTTCCTTATATTATTAGAAAACTAAGGTTTCTTCGTCTCAACTTTTCATTCACGGGTCCAATTCACAAAGAGCCCCTTATGTACTTATTTTTCACCTTATCCATTCTTATAACACCACACATCTATCTCAGAATTCTTATTTCCGCTGAGTGGCATAACGAACCCATGTAACATGAATGGTCGTGTGACAGATTTATATATCTGACCCTTGAGCTTGAATTTATTAAATTTGATTTATTAACCTAAAATAAATTCGTAACCTTTAATTCCAAGCAAGGCTTGGAAACTCACAAAAACGTCGAACTGTTAACAGCTTAAGTTCATAAGAACCTTTTATTTTGGGTTTTT